>CAMTDV010000022.1:43862830-44412830 GCA_947069175.1 Scalesia atractyloides
CCGTAAACAAAATTTACATTAGGCGTAACTAGTGCCTCGACAATTTCTTTTGTTTTTACAAATGTTTTTATAACATTTTTATCTGCGTTTGTGCAAAAAAAAAGGTAAACCAACTCGCGCGGGAAGTAGGAGTTCTCATTGTTCTCACAACTCGTGGATGTTCTTTATTAATCTGAATCCTCTCTCTCTCTTTCCCTTTCTGTATATATATATATATATATATTATATATATATAAATACTTATTTATTATAAAAACCTTTGTGAAAACCATTTTTCACCTTATATCTTTCTGCAATGTGTGGTTGAGATTTAATTTTAATAAACATATGTCATATATTGTTTGTATTTTGTAAAAAAGTATTAATTTATTGAGAAAATATTATTTGGTAATTTGATTACAGGGTTTTTAATTATTGACAAGAAACATGTCAGGAGTCTTTTATTTGTTTTTAACTCTACAGTCAAACCATCATATCTTTTTGTTTTTTGTCTATTTTTTTAAATGTAAAAAAATTGAAAACATAGACCAATTTTTAACATCCCCAGCTTCTCTATTATTTTACGTTTGATGGTTTATGTCGGCATGAATGGTTACGTTTACGTTTTATGTTCACGTTTATTTTATTTTAATATTTCTCTTATTACATTTTTCACGTTTGATGTTTTACGTCGGCGTTTTTTTATGTTTGATGTTTTACATTTTCGCGAAAGGTGCCTCCCTTCTAAAAACTAACACCAACCATAAATTCGTTTACACAACAAAATAAAAATAAAAAATTATTTTACGCGTTACGCTTTTAACGCACGTTGTCGAATGTTTTTTTACGCGCGTTGTCTTTATCGAACGTAAATATTTTGTTTATTTTTATAGTGGTGTATTGCGTCAAGATGTTTTTTACACACGTTGTCAAGTAATTTTTTAATGCACGTTGTCAAATTCCATACCTTGGTTTATTTACATACATAAGAAAATCGAAAAAAACCCCGCTTGTCGAAAGGTTTTTTAAAGCACGTCATATGTTTTTTTTACGTACGGTGTCAATGTTTTTTTAAGTACGTTGTCGATGCTTTTTATGCACGTTGTCTTTGACTAACGTACACTAAGAACATTTTTACATATGCAAACATTTTCAAAAAAAAAACTTTTACATTTGAAATCGACAAAACTACCACCGTTGCCGTCGCCATCGTCGTGCCACCAACATCTCCGTCACAGCACCACCACCACCACCACCATCGCCGTCGTCTACATCACCCCATTCCAATACCTTCAACACTGTCGCCACCGTCTACATCACCCCGATCAGTCACCTTGTCAGGGATCTGTTCCCCGATCCGCCACTATCACCGGCGACCCACCCCCTTTCCGTCTTCCACGGTGGTTCCGCCGCCTTCGAACACCACAACCACCTCGATATGAGTCTAACTTCTTGGCTTTTTTCGGATCTCAATTTGCGTTTAGCATATATTGAATACGATGAAGCAAACATTTTTTTGGGTCTACATTTGCTTTTTGTAATGTAAAATGAGAGAAAGAGAAATATGAGAAGAGAGAGGAATATTCTATTGTAAAAGAAAAAGAGAGAGATAGAGAGATAAGGATGGTAATGGGTCGGGTTCGGGTCGGGTACCTGGTAATCCCATACCCATACCCGGTTATACAATCGCGTCCCATACTCGAGCCAAAACTCGTCGGGTAATTATCCATCGGGTATACCCATTAGTTTGTTAAAAGATATAACCATATTTTACTATGGTAATCTTATATTATTTTATTTATACAGCCAGTATTATAAATTAAAAATGTACATTACATACATATAAGTTTTATCACAAATTAATAATAACTTTACAATACCTATACACTTAATATATATATATATATATATACTTCACAGCATACAAAATATAATATTTTTCAAATGCAGATACTAAACGAAAATTTATTTTTTCAACATTATGAACATACTAAAATAAATCACTAATAGACAAGGGTTAATGGAATAAAATTAAAAAAATCGGGTATATAGTTCGAGTAAACGGGTATGTGGCTTCGGGTAATCAGGTCGGATATCACCTAATCCCATACATGCTCCATACCCGTGAAATTTTTAAAACTAATCCATATCCGGCCCAATACCCGTCGGATATCGATTATACCCGTCTCATTTGTGTCGGGTTTCGGGTATCACCTAATCCGATACCCGACCCATAACCGCGAAAATTTTTAAAACTAATCCCATACCCGGCCCAAAACACGTCGGGTATCGAGTATACCCGTCTCATTTGTGTTGGGTTTTGAGTATACCCGTTGGGCTCGGCTATTTTTGCCATCCCTAGAGAGAGAAAGAAAGAAAGAAAATAGACATGACTTTTAAAAAGAAGAGAGAGAGATTTTCCTTTTTCTGAAAAATGCATCGCATGTGCCCAAGGAAAGCAACATAAAAAGCCTCATAAGTCCAAAGCAGTGAATACGATTTCCACCACACTGCAATTACTTCACATGGATCTTTTCGGGCCTATAAACGTTAAAAGTCTAGCTAAAAGATCTTATTGTTTGGTAATTACAGATGATTTTTCGAGGTTCTCATGGGTGTATTTCCTCGAAGCTAAGAGTGAGACAGCTTCCGTTCTGAAAAGCTTCATCCCTATGATTGAAAACGTAATCAAGCTGAAGGTGAAATCCGTAAGAAGCGACAATGGTACAGAATTCAAGAATCATACGTTTGTCTCCTTCTGCGAAGAGAAAGGAATTCGTCTTCAATACAGTGCTGCCAGATCTCCTCAGCAAAATGGTGTAGCGGAACGTAAAAACAAAACTCTCATCGAAGCTGCTAGAACTATGCTTGTCGACTCCAAGCTTCCCATAATCTTTTGGGCTGAAGCGGTCAACACAGCATGCTACATTTTGAATCGTTTTTTGATTGTCAAACCTCACGGAAAGACAGCGTATGAACTACATTTCAAAAGGAAGCCTCTGATAGATTTCTTCAGACCCTTTGGATGCTCATGCACACTTCTCAACACTGAAGATAATCTCATCAAGTTTGAAGCGGTAGGTGATGTATGCTACTTCATGGGCTATTCATCCTCTCAAAAGGCGTATCGAGCCTACAACAAACGGACGAACATGGTGATTGAATCATATTACGTCGAGTATCAAGAAGGAAACTCCACTAACACTGAAGCGCTCCAAATTGGTTTTATGACGTAGACATTGTATTCAACACTTTCGACATTGCTAAACCCATCACTGAATCCGAACCTGCAGAATCCACTCCATTGGAGCCATTGTTTGATCCTTCCGACATTGGTTTCACTCCTTTTACAACCCGTTTCACCCCTGCCTCTGCCTCTCCTACTCCTCCTGTTATTGAAGTAAATGGTGACACATCTGCTGAGAATGCATCCGCACTTGATGATTCTTCTTCACAGCAGGCTGTGGATGAACCTCCTAAAGATGACGAAACTCCAATTATCTATGTCAATGAACACTTCACCAATCTGCCTCAACAAGTGGAATCTCACTCCAACGCAGGGTACAAGACCAATCGAAATCATCCAATTGAAAATGTCATCGGTTCTATTGAAGATGGAGTTCGAACTCGTGGACAAACACATACCATCAACACAGGACTGTATGCAGCTTTTCTCTCGCAGTCTGACCCAAGAGATATCGAAGAAGCAATTCAAGACTCCAGCTGGGTACAAGCAATGCAAGAAGAATTAGCCCAATTTCGGAAACTTAAAGTCTGGGAACTCGTTGACTTACCCGACGGAAAGTATCCAATTGGTAAAAAGTGGGTTTCGAAACAAGATGGACGACCGTGGTGTAGTTATCAAAAATAAGGCAAGATTAGTGGTTCGAGGTTTTCGGCAGGAAAAGGGAATTGACTATGAGGAAGTTTTTGCACCGGTTGCACGCTTAGAAGCTATCAGAATCTTCTTAGCCTATGCCTCGTTCAAAAACTTTAAGGTGTTTCAGATGGATGTGAAGAGTGCTTTTCTGTATGGGAAAGTGAAAGAAGAAGTCTATGTCTGTCAGCCTCAAGGTTTTGAAGATCCTCACTTCCCAGCGAAATACTATAAGCTTGACAAAGATCTCTATGGTCTTCACCAAGCTCCCCGAGCATGGTACGAGACTTTGTCAACATATCTTCTAGAATGCGGGTACTCAAGAGGGAAAATTGATATGACTCTTTTCACGAAGCGAATCGGAGATGATGTGATGCTGGTGCAGATCTACATAGACGATATCATCTTTGGGTCGACTGATGAAGCTCTTTGCAGGGAATTCGAGCAAGTGATGAAGGCAAAATTCAAAATGAGCATGATGGGAGAACTTACGTTTTTCTTGGGATTAGAAGTGAAGCAGAGGGAAGATGGCATACTCATTCATCAGGCTAAGTATATCCGAGATATTCTATCCTAGTAAAATATGAATGATTGCAAATCGGCCAGCACTCCCTCGTTACTCAGACGGAACTTACTTCGGATCTTCAAGGAAAGCCCGTGAATAAATCCTTCTATCGTTCTATGCTAGGCTCGTTAATGTATCTGACTGCAAGTAGGCCTGACATTATGTGGGCTGTCTGTCTCTGTGCGCGATTTCAGACGGATCCGAAAGAATCTCATGAAGCTGCTGTCAAAAGAATCTTTCGTTATCTGAAAGGAACTCCCAATCTTGGTTTGTGGTATCCTAAAGATAGTAATTTTGATTTAATTGCTTACTCTGACAGTGATCATGCAGGTTGTAAAGTTGAAAAAAAGTCTGTCTCCGGAGGATGTCAATTTTTAGGAAATCGTCTCATTTCGTGGCAAAGCAAAAAGCAGACGACAGTCTCCACATCGACTGCTCAAGCTGAATACACGGCAGCTTATAGTTGTTAATGGAAAGCAGCTTTAGGGCCGGAGGCACCAGAGAACATCACGAGTATATTGAGAATCTCCGTGCAATTCACGAGGCCGAAGAAAGAGAGAAAAGAGAAGCTAGAAGAAAGAGGCGTCATATGACAGAATCTGAAACACCGGTGACGGTCACTACTGAGCAAGAGCAGTTAGACGAATTCGTTGATCAATTGATTGTTGATCCAGAAGCTCCCAGTCAATCTCCCCTAGAAGCGTAAGAAATCAGGGGAAGGACCGTCGGCCGAAGCACAACCAAGACAGATGCCCCAACAAGCTCCTCAAAGACCACGTCCATTTCAGGATCTGTACGATAAGCTGGCGAAAGACATTGGGAAAGGCCCAGCTCAGGAGATCTGTCTGTTGAAACATCAGGTAAGCAACACGAATGTTATTCGCGAAAAGCTGAGGTAACAACGAAAGAAAAACAAAGAACTCCATGCATATGTCAAGAACAAACGAGATTCGTGAGATTTCAGTAGGATGGGATGGAAAAGATGTATCGTATGATCAGAGAACTTTGTACCAAAGTAGACATACAACCGACGTTCTCGTCCACAGACATTTTTTACTATGAGAAGTTCAAGGCTGAAGAAGAAAGACAAAGGGCTGAAGACACAGAAAAGAAGAAAAAGCGCTTAGAATCTGCCGTGAACGTCACTGAGGATGACGAAAATGAAGAAGAGGAGGTGGACAGGGATGAGATGCCTGCCCGATTTGTTGAATGGGGCTTGGAGGAAGATATTGTTTATGAAACTGAGGATGGTAACTCAGTAACTCCAATGCATCCAGAATGGTTCCGAAAAGAAAGAGAAAAACTTCCAGACTTCTATCAGGTGGTTACTGTTGAAAAATCTGAAGTTACCGATAGAATCATAAGCTAGAAGTACTGTAATCTCAAAGGGATGTTCATTGTCAAGAGACGAGGAGGAGTCATTCAACATTTCAAGACCGGAGCTGATATGAAAAGCCTACCGAGATGGGATATTCGAGAACTGGGCAGGCTAGACTTAATAAACCCAACCAACAGTAGCATCGGAGCTGACTTTGAAAGACTCATTTTAAGAGAATGCAATCGGGGTTTCACAGTCTTCAAGCCACAACGACCCCGACGAAGAGTGTCAAAGACCACAAAAGATCCTATCACCGGAAAGGGAACAGTTACATGGGTCATCGATCCTGCTAAGTTGAAACGAAAGTCAAAATCCCACCAGAACAGCCCGTCATGCTTACAAATTTCAAGAAGTGGTTCTACGACGGGAAGACGGGAGAAGCAGTGATCCGATTAGTCTCTAACGAAGATATTCGCATTCTAGACCCGATGGATGTTTTCATGTTCTGTCTTTCCGATCTTAACATTCTCTATGGTCACAAAATCCACGTTGGAGCCAGAAATGAGTACAGAGAAGAAGGAATGTTATTTCAAAGAGCTGTGGAGCGGGCTAGAGAAAGAAAGATAGAACTGATGGAGATTCTCAGGATTGAGAAGCAGAAAGGAAAGGAGGAGGCAAGAAAAAGAAAAAGGAAGCACAAGTCATCATCCCAATAGAAAGCTTCCTCACCATCTCAAGTTGCATCTCACTCTCAAACTCCGGTTTCATCCACATATGAAGCCACTACGGAGTTCCAACAACCCTCAAGTGAAGCTGTTGTTAATCTAAGCTCTGAAGAAACAATCGAAGCAACAACCGACCAACCTACCAATCAAGCTGCGCAAGAAAAAGATCAAGGATCAGCCCGGACCCTGAAAGCTCCGAGACAAGATTGAAGAAACTCAAGCACGCAACGGTCTAGGGGGGATATTGTTAGAACATTTTGAGACCGTTGGTACTTGATTATCCATAGTTTGAGCTGGTTTGTAATAGTTAGACAATCTAAAAGGGTCAAAAGTGCAATTATGTGAAAGCCATAATGTGGCGGCGTATTTAGCAATCCAGCGTAATTAATAATTACGCTGGGTAATCAGTTTGTATAAATATGTTCTTCAATGAATGGCTTGTCCAAGTTTCTTGGACAGATTTTGGTGATTCTCTTTTTTTGTGATTATTGCTATTGTGCTTACATCGATATCCAGGTGCTGTTATTGATTACATATTATTGGGATTTCATATACAACACTAGTTGTTTGATCCATTCAAGATTCTTCATCTTCTTAGTTTGGTTTTTCTTAACTTTCACACATTCAAACAACTTATTTATAGTTGTTTGGGTGATAACAATCAACCACTGTGATCCGAATCTGATTTGGGACTCACAACACAAAAGATAGTTGATCGTGTAAATGAGCGATTTTGGTTCGTCAGTCTGAGTCTAGGCTTGGGGTGTTGGGCTATTCACTGCAGCTTGCTGGGATTGAGTTTCTGTTTGGCCACTTCATCAGGATGAGATTCTGTTGATTGTGGGGCATTCACATTAGATGATGTAGTAGCCACAGTTGAAGGTGGGGGAATCTGAGCAGCGTTGGGATCAGTAGTAAGTGGCGAAGCAGCAACGGCCTTCTGACAGCTTGATATAGACGACGATATGTTTTCATGAGTCTAACTCCTCCGCTTGTACTCCTGAACATATTCATTGACTAAGGAGCTCATATCTCATAGTTTCGTTTCACAAAAAAATGTAAGTTGTCATGATAACCGCAACACGATAGTCCCATGTCTTGTTATGTGGCAAACCATATAGAAACATCTTGTTGATCCTACCATGTGTTACGTTTAATTTCGATCTTCTCGATTTCAGAAAGCAGTTGGGTAAACCTACTAATCAAGTCTTCCACGGTTTCACCCTCAATGTAACCGAAATTATCGAGTTTTTGCCAAAGCAACTCACGTTGAAAATCAGTACTTGGAGAATTCATCGTTGAACCAATTTATCCAAACACCTCGCACTCAAACGAACCTGCTTCCTGTATCGTACCTCAAAACCCTATCAAAACATTTTGCCGCAAACAAATAACCCCTTTTTTAATTCTAATTTCAATAATTTTTAATTTTACTAAAAAAAAATTATTTTTAATTTAATTAATAAACCCTTTTTTTAATGATTATATAGAATAATGTTAAAATAAACTATTATTAATAATTTTATTAATAATTTTTTTAATTAGAAACCCAAATTAAGATTTTAATATTATTATAAAATAATTAATAATCAGGTAATGATTAACTTATGATTATCTAATATTATATTATGTTAAAACCTAATAACTAAACAAAAGCCCCAAACGTCACAATCAGTCAGATAAGGACATTTTACTGTTTTCCCGACGATTAGACTGTCAAACTTCCTTCTTCTTCGTTTAAACAGCCACGCACCAAAACCCGAAATTTGAGTACAACACCTGATTAAAACTCTATCTAAAAGTGAGTCTGGTGTTGATTGTATAATGGAGATGGTGGGTTATGGTGATGTTGTGATGGTGAATGACGGAGGGGTATACGGTGATGAACACGATGGTGTTAAAGATATGACGAAGTGGGTGGTGGTTTGTGACGTCTCCGAGAGGCACAGGTGGAGATCAGAGGTTGACGGAAGTGGTGGATGGAGGTGATGACCGGTGGTGAATGGAGGTTCCGGGGAGGAAGATGAACGGAGTGAACAGAGGTTTTCACTGTGATTGTGAACGGAGTTTCGGTAGTCGGAGGTGGAGGTAATGATGTCGTGACAGTAGCGGGTTGTTGAAGGAAGATGGTGATTGCAAGGTGGTGAGGTGGTTAACGGTGGTGAGTGACGAGGCTTATGATGTTGAACGGTGGTCGGAGTTAGGATTGTTGCAGGTTTTTTCTACGGTGCACTGTAGTCGGAGAATGTCAGGTTACGTCGGAGATGGTGTGTACAGAGGTGAGTGATGATGGCAGCTGAATGTCAGGTGATCACGGTGTATGGTATTGTGATTTGGTGTTCGTGGTAATATGGTGGTTGATGGAAGAGGACGGTGACTGAACGGTGACGGAGATGTTGATGGTGATACGACGGAGACGATTCGAGAAGCAGTGATGAACGGAGGTCATCTGTGGCGGTTGAAGATGATGCACGGTGATGAAGGAGATGAATCGATGAAGATGATGTAGGTATTTGATGTTGCAAAAGGATGAAAAGGGTTGCAGGTTGTGAAGTGATGAAAGACAAAGAGGATTTTGGATAAAAATGTATTTCAGATAATGGCGTTTCGGATAAGATTTTGATGTTTCGGATGAAATGCTATGTGTTTCTGATCAATAGTGCATTTCGAATAAAAAGAATTCGATATGATGATGTAATAGTGATGATGATTTCGGATGGAGATTTTGATATTTCGAATTAAAAGTGGAGAAGTAATATATTTCGGATGATATTTGAACTAGTCGGATGTTGAATGATGATGATATTTCGGATGTAATGAATATCTCGGATAGATGAATGAAAGCAGATGATAATATAGGACATGGGTCACAATTTTATAATAAAAATTATATAAATAATTATAGAAATTATAAAAATACTCTCTTTACATAATTTTGGGAAATTGTAGTACCTGTACCATGTACAAATCATACAAATTAAATAAGAAATACAACATATTTAAATAAATCGATTCAAATCGTTGTCTTCAACAAGAGCCTTAACCGTATCTTCTTGTATGGTCCGTTGTGTGGGCTTCAACGAGGTCTTTAACCACATCTTCTTATACAATAATTTTCTACAAAATGAACAAAACAAGTGTTGACAGTTGTGGCTGAGGCACGTGTTCAACACGCTTCCCTTAAAACAGATTCCGCGCCTCTACTAAAGATAACGCGTCTGTCTCCTAGGGTACAACAGCCGGAGCAGTCTGTACTGCCGGAAATGGCCACTCGCCCGAGGTTACACCGGATAAAATTATAGTATTAGAACTTATGGAAAAATAATGATATGAAGGAGATAAAATTGAGTAGAGAAAACTTATCTCTCGAAGTACCCAACACATGGGTATTCAAGTATCTCTTCTTTTCCAAGAACTGTCCATGAATTCATGTGTTTTCTTGTATTACTTCTCTTGTATTTTTCTAGCATTTCTCTTTTCACAAAATGAGGCACATAGCCTACTATTTTTTACAAGAATTGAGAATAAGTGAAAAGTTTCACTTAATTAGAGACATAAACTCTAATAATAACAAATAAATTGACATAAAAACTCTACTCAAGAGTTTAATCTTTAATTCACCATATGAAGAGTTTAATTAGTAATTATAATTTCACTAAATTAATATCCACTCACACTACAAAAATTTCCTATAATCCCCCACATGAATGGAGATCGTTCAAAACACATAAAATTTCCAATGGAACCTCGATTGTTAAGTATTGCCGGATAAGTAGGTGTTCCCTTTGAACTTTCCGTTGTGAAGCATACTTAGTCTCCTAGCGGTTTGTACTCGCGATTTCCTTGAACAAACCCTATTTGTGTAGACGACAATACACTTCACACAATACTCTCCTTAGCCGGGTCATCCCCTCATAGTTGTGTCCAATAATGGTCGTGGAACGCTTTCCTGGTTCTGCGAGAGCTCTAGGAATTGTGCCCCCAATTCCATTCGAAGCGACCCCACTTCTCTCTAACATAGGTTAGTCTCCTAAATCATTAAAAGCATCATGGTTACCATGATTACACAAAAGCATTTACCACATAATATGCTTAGCCTCACAGTTTGTCACTGAATTTCATAGGAATGAACTAGGACGTATTTAAACACCCTTTTATCGTTTAGGAGGTATATATAACCATATATACTAGCTTATGCATATCAGCTATGCCCCCACAGTGACCACCCTTAGACATATGAATTCGTTGTCCTATTGAACTTAGATTTGGGATCTCCAGTCAACTAAGTTAGGTTTCCTTCACACATCCTTTTTTCATGGGCTTTAGTCTCATTCCACAACTTGATCTCTAATAAATCCTCAGGTTATTGGATCCATAACATTATCTTTGACTTTGTCTAGTCATTACAAATAACTTTGCGTATTTGAGATCAGATGTCATGACGTGTTCTAACTCGAATTTAACATTGCCTATTGTCAATTTCTAAGACTATAATCTCAGTGGCCCCCTGAATCTTGTTATAATATTTGTCTTAGAATGCTACATTCATAATTTAAGGCAAAAACATCTCCATTATGCACTATGACCTTTGTGTCTTCCACTTCGTCGTCTGTTTGCAATGTTAGATTGGATTACAAAATCCTTATTGCTAAAATATTATGGTACAAATGCGAGACACCCCCACATTTAAGTGTTATTGAATAACATCTAGATGGGGTAATGAAAACCATTTCTACATACCCTTATAGGGTTGTTTTTCTTAAATGGATCCTCCCCCACATTTTTTGCCATTTGATCAACAGTTCTGTAACTTCACTTATGAAGACATTTATACACATATGATTGAACAAGATCAACCTCAATATATCAGTGAACTCAACTCATATTGCATTAGCTTACATAAGCTTCTGAGCTGACCAAAGCAACACATGCCATTGTCAAAAGTTTGTCACCAACTTAGAATAATTCTAATTTAACATCTAGAATAAGCCTAGACAATGAGTTCTCCTCATTAGCTTTTCGAACAAAATCTTCAAAAGTTACACGTCTTTTCCTTATAATGAATGAAATTCTCCCTCAACTTTGTCTATACACAAATTCTTTTTGTGCTAATACACATTTGAATGTTTAGAGTTAATTAGTCTTCGTCGAGACCATAATTAACCAAGTATTAGTCTAGCATGCTTTAGACTACATACTTTAGCATGTGAACAGAAGATGCATCATTCTGATTCTTCACAGCCCCAAGGATATCATAATATCACTTTGCAACATTCATCCCTTGTTATGACAAAATAATGAGACTTATTCATAATCCTAAAACATCAATATTTAGGAAGGTCTCATAAATTATTGTATATAGCACATAGCTAAATTTTATCATTCAATTAAGGAACATAACTTGTTTACCTTTGATCTCCAACACTTTACCATTGACTCATAAGTACTTAAACATAAGTCTTAATCCAAGTCACATGGTGAACACACTCATCACCAACAAGATGGATGTTCCTCGTTTACAATCACTATTATGTGAAAGATAGAGTCAACTAGATCCACACTCAACAACATGGCATTCATAATTTTGCCATAAGTGATTTGCATACATCTATTGTTATTCATTAGGAGATATGTATATTTAGGATGCTCTCCCAAACGAAGGTAAAATTTCCATATTCAAGTGGTAAACGCATTTACATATAAATCTCGCAAGATTTATTAAAGGTATACAATACATATGGTACTTTTACTTTCATATATTAGAATTCAAACTTGTGAATTTTTCAATGACTTCTAACAAAGTATTTCGATATAAATCTCGTTTGTGTATTTCATCTCAATACACTCACCACTCACTCGTGATGTGGTTACACATTTGATGTTTCGTCTTTGACTTTTAGTTAATGCAACAACTCTTAAGTTGTTTATGTCCAAGTATTTTCATGTACTATCCATTTAAAGCCATATTCTTTAAACAATGTATAGTTGACGTTATAATTATTTTCCACAAAAATAATCCATGCGTCACAAACATTAATAATTTATTTCCTTTTAAAAATTATATGTGTTATCCGAAGATATTGAACACAAAACAATAAAATACATTTGAAACTAAATCATAAGTGGCAAACACTTTGTATATTTTAAATGGAAGCATAGACGATATGTAGATATTAAATCTGAAAGTGCTATTCTCTTCAACACTTTATCATCTAACCGAAATCATCGCAATGATATCATCCCATGGCATGTCTTGAGGTACTCCCTCAATTAGACTCCATGCACTTGTAAGTACAAGTTTCTCATTTCATCTTGAAACTTTAAACTTGAACAATTGTACATAAAACAACACCAAGTTGTTACAAAGACTACATTTAAGTAGTGAACAATTTATTCACAACAACACCAAGTCGTTTCCACCAGATAATATCCATGAGATTGTTACTTTGTTCACCATATGCTACTTCTAGCAAGAGTAGCTAACCATTTCAATTATCAATACTATGCAAAACATTGTTTTAAAAATCACTCTAAAACACTTCCTTAGTTTTCCAATATATTATATTAATAATATCAACCATTTCTCATCATTTTAATGCACACATAGGCAATTAAATGTTTACATAAAACATTTCCATTCATTATGGCTTATATAATCAACAATCTCTATCCTTGTATTTGTGATACACATTTTTAACACATGTGTTAGAAAATTTAAGTCATTTTATATATAGAAATCAAAAATTAAAGTTAGTGATAAATCTCATACAACAACAACATCACTTTATGGTGATTTAATTCTTGAAGCCAATCAAAAATCAACTTCAATGTATGACTTTTATTTCAAACATGCAAAGCATTAATGTGTTTATATTCACAAAAAATCAATTCTACACAAATTACTTATATAAAATGTTTACATAAAACATTTTAAAGCATTTGTATTCTAACCATTTTTAACAATCATGTTAAAATGGAAAAATAAAATCTAACGCGCATGTTAGAAATATTAACATTTCCACTAAATGTTAATTTGACTTGTTATAAATACATATATGGTTCATATAAATAAGTCACTTCTAATACACATGTTTAAAAATAAACAATAAAAATTGCTTCCAAACAAACACTTTTCATGAACCGTTTCTAACACGCATGTTAGAAGACAAATGATTACAAAAATCATTTGCAATTTTTTTATAAACTGTTTCTAACACCTTTCATGAACCGTTTCTAACATTCATGTTAGAAGACAAATGATTACAAAAATTCATTGTTTTTATAAACTGTTTCTAACACTTTTATTAGAAATAAACAATTACAAAAATTGTTATAAATCTTATCAATAAATGTGTTCTAACATATTTGTTAGAAATAAATGGTTATAATAACCATTATCATACCAATAGGTTCTAAAAGCTCGTTAGAAACAAACGATTACATAAATCGTTATAAAACATATCAGTTTGTATAAAGAACCCAATTCTAACACGCTCGTGTTGAAATAAATGATTAAAAAATCATTATAAAGCTTATTTGTTCATAGAAATCTATGGGTGGATAAAGAGTCTACTTTAAGTAGAACTTAATTAGAGACATAAAACTCTAATCAAGTAACATAAAACTCTTATTTAAAGACATGAAAATTCTACTAAAGAGAATTTAACGTTTACAAAATACGTATGGTTTACACCCATAATTCCGGTCTAACACACAAGTTAGATAAATTTAACGTTTACAAATAACGTATGGTTTACACTAATAAACCCGTTCTAACACAAAGGTTAGAAAAAAATTAACGATTCCATAATCGTTTCAAAACCAAACGATTGAATCAAACTATTCGTTTTGTACCACGGTATAGGATTTAAGATTATAGCTCAATCTCAATAAATCAAAACACAATAATTTGTACTACATACATATTTCCCAAAAAAAATATTTATACAATCATAATCTTTAAAAAAATATTTATTTTTATTATAAATTCTTTCGTGAACCCAAAATCCTTATAAATAAAGTTTTAAAATAATAGCAAGAATTTCACAAAATCTGTTTTAAGTTTGTAGGACATGGTCATAATTTTATAATAAAAATTATATAAATAAATATACAAATTGTAAAGATACTCTCTTTACATAATTTTGGGAAATTATAGTACCCGTACCATGTACAAATCATACAAATTAAATAAGAAATACAACATATTTAAATAAATCGATTCAAATCGTCTTCAACAAGAGCCTTAACCGTATCTTCTTGTATGGTCCGTTGTGTGGGCTTCAACGAGGTCTTGAACCACATCTTCTTATACAATAATTTTCTACAAAATGAACAAAACAAGTGTTGACAGTTGTGGCTGAGGCACGTGTTCAACACGCTTCCTTAAAACAGATTCCGCGCCTCTACTAAAGATAACGGGTCTGTCTCCTAGGGTACAACAGCCGGAGCAGTCTGTACTGCCGGAAATGGCCACGCGCCCGAGGTTACACCGGATAAAATTATAGTGTTAGAACTTATGGAAAAATAATGATATGAAGGAGATAAAATTGAGTAGAGAAAACTTATCTCTCGAAGTACCCAACACATGGGTATTCAAGTATCTCTTCTTTTCCAAGAACTGACCATAAATTCATGTGTTTTCTTGTATTACTTCTCTTGTATTTTTCTAGCATTTCTCTTTTCACAAAATGAGGCACATAGCCTACTATTTTTTACAAGTATTGAGAATAAGTGAAAAGTTTCACTTAATTAGAGACATAAACTCTAATAATAACAAATAAATTGACATAAAACTCTACTCAAGAGTTTAATCTTTAATTCAGAGTTTATTATTTATAATTTACTAAATTATAATTTCACTAAATTAATATCCATCCACACTACAAAAATTTCCTCAGATGATGTCAGAGGATGAAAAGAAAAAGTATTTAGTGAAGTGAAACAGTTGACCTTGAATTTTCTATTTTTTTATTTTTAATTTTTAAATAATGTAAAAACAACTTTTAACCTATTTAACACTTTTTAACAAGATCAAAATAGCAGAATATAATGATTTTTTCAAAAATTCTGATGAACACTATGAAGTACACGAAGAATGTGAAGAACACCAACTCAAATATTCCGGAAAACTTGAATGTTTGATATCAAACCGAGCCTATAAACAGGTTCAACAGGCTCTGATACAATTGTAAGTCTTGAAAATCCGGATCTAACAACGATATCAAACAATCAACAAGGATGGGTGAAATCCAAACTTGGTGAGACTCAAGAAAACAGAATAATAAGAATAACACATGAATCACTTTCAAACTTATATACGATTCTATTACTTTCTCAAGCAAAACCGTCTTATACAAGTTCTCTCTCTCTCTCTCTCTCTCTCTCTCTCAATCTTTCCCTAGGAATTATCTATGGTGGATGCTAAGGTTCTTCTCTAGAGCTTCAAGGACTTAACCCTAGAAATGACACATTGTTCTTTATATACCTAGGGTTTACCCACTCCCTATATAGGCTCCCCTTGGGCTTGCTTGGCCCACATGGCTTAAGGCATGCCCAAATGACCTATACAAAGTCCAATCCTAATATAAGCTAAGTCAGTTAATCCCACTTTGCAACCATAGTCCGTTGCGTTAATTTGATGCATCAGTCTCACACTTTTAGGACCCAACAGGTAGGAAGGTTAGGATGTAATTTCGACCATTTATTTATTAATTAAGGTCTAAGATTAAATAAGTGAAATTGGACAAAAAAAAGAGAGACGCGTGAGCTTGTTTAGGAATATTCTAGTCAACCAAATGCAATAGTTTCTCTCTTCTCAAATTCCGCTTGTTTTTAAACGTTAATAACTTTTTCATACGACATTATTTTTTTTATAAAAATTACACAAAAAACGACCGTTTTTTCTTTAAAACAAGCATACTATTGCTATATTTTCGAAAAAAATTCAAAAACCAAGATGCGTAAAACGCAATGGACAAAAAACATAAAAATTACTTTTTTCTAAAACGCAATTGACAAAAAAACACAAAGAAATGTCTTGTTTCTAAAACGCAATGGACAAAAAACACAAAAGAAATGTGTTATTTCTAAAACGCGACCGCTGGAAAACACAAATAAATGTCTTTTTCTAAAACACAATGAACCAAAAACATAAAGAAATATAATTTTTTTTTCTAAAAATGGACTGAAAAATAAAGAAATATATTTTTTCTAAAGCGCAATGGACTAAAAATACAAAGAAATGTCTTTTTTCTAAAACGCAATGAACTAAAATACAAAAATATGTTGTTTCTAAAACACAATGGATAAAAAACACAAAGAAATATGTTTTTTAAACACAATGGACTAAAAACACAATTAATTGTCTTTTTCCTAATACGCAATGTACTAAAAACACAAAAAAATGTCTTGTTTCTAAAATGCAATGTACTAAAAACATAAAGAAATGTTTTTTTTTCTAAGATGCAATGAACTAAAAACACAAAAAGTGTTTTTTCATTCATTTGTAAAACGCATTGACTCAATTCAAAAACCCAGATTGTAAAAGCGCAATTCAAAAATTTCTTACACAAATCGAAGCCAATTTCTTCGGATTTCTTCAATGATGGACATAATTTTAATGCTAGAAACACTTATCAGCAATCAAATCGAACGAATCGAGTGAGTTGCTTCAAAATCACGGGAAAATAAGAAATTTTATGAAATTAAACCGGGTTTCTTTAAAAAAGTTGAAGAACACGTTAACTGGGTATTTGAATCATTGATTGATGACGAAAATAGCATTATGATGTAGTGATTATTGAGATAGAAAGTGAAGAAAATGTTTTTAAACGCCTCGATTTTCGTACTTTCCTTAATAGAAAGTGTAATCGTATTTCTATTTATGGAAACTTGTATTCGTATCGCATTCGTATTTCATTTCCCAATCTTATAATCCGAGACTTTGATCGTAATAAAATTCATACCTGATACATACTTGTCTTACATGCATTTAATTGTTAAATACGTGTTTACATACAAGCCGATACTTGTTATACGTGCAAATACTCATACATTCATACTTATACCTAAAATATACTTACATATACATTATACACTTGAAAACATGCGAAAATATCAAGTTTTACCATGAAATGAAAGATAAACTAAGTTCAAGGACTAAAAATAGCATAATCCAGAGAAAGTGGTTTCTTGCCCATGGATTGGTCCATTTTGTGTTTGTTGCATTAAATGCACCCAACTAACAAACCTTTAACCCTATCTATAAATACCCACCTCCTCACACTCTCATTTCATACCTCAAATCATCTCTTATCTTCTCTCTAAAAGCTCTAAGAGCTCTCTTTCTCTAAAAGATCAAGGCTTCAAAAAGTGAGTTCTAACTCACCTCTATCCTTTGATCTTTTCTTCTTCTTCATACTTGAAACACCTTTGGGAATACTTCCATAGGTTTTCCATGGAAAACCAACTAGGAGTATCACCCTATTTAAGGTCCCATGTGTAAGAACCTTTTCTTTGAATAGGGTTTTACCCACAAGTGTTGTATCCTTCCAAGCTTGTTCTCGAAACAAGACTTGAGTTGGTAGAGTGTGATCACTTGGAAGCCTTGGCTATCCTACCTTCGATCCACCACCTCACTTGATGTTTTCGATTACTTTTGTCTTTTACTTTTTGTTTAAACTTACTCATGACCATCCTTGTCGTCCTTGTGATGACTTGTGCATTGGTGAACTATACGAAAGAGGTTTTAAAAGGAAGGTTATCCTCCTACCTCCATGCATGACTTCTATAAATTTACATGATTTTTATGGTCTACTTATTATGTATACTATATAATATGTATATAAACACTAACCGAACTCTTGATGGTAAACAAATGGTTATCTGTCATGGTACTAGGTTACATCACCTACGTACTTAATCTCTCGTTACGATTCTAATGGGTAACCTAACCCATGAAAACACATCAACCCGAATGGGTCTTATAGTGTCAAAAACGAGTATTAAGTCTAGATGATAATTGTTCTCGAATAACATACTTTAGTATATTTAAATTCCTAAATCCTCCATTATCCTCCAAATACTTACCTACCTATTTTTCCTCATGTAGGATAACTTGGTGGACCTCCAACTCTCCAAGCCCTTCACGGAAGTACCAAGGGAAGCTTTTGCAAAACCATGAGTACACTCGACCCACTTTTCGTTTACAACACTTTTGTGTGTAACATGTTTACTTATACCAAAACCACAACACTTAAACTTTATGAAATGCACAAACAATCCTATACACATGAATACTTGATACGCTTACATGATGCTTATATCTTGGACATTCTTTATGTAATACTTTAGTCATTAACTTGTTTTAAGCCTTCGTTTGACATGTATAAGCGCTTTGAAAGTAACCCATCCCCCTCCATCGTGTAATCTTGAGGCCATGTTAAAACATCGTGATTGCGTTAAGGGTTTGACTAGTAGTATTGCATGCCTTGTATATGCTCTTGTAAAATCATAGTTGCCATGGGGATTTGTTTAAACTTTAGTCGTATACGTATGCTATGCTTAAACTTGTGTACTCGCCTTTTCTTTTGCATTGAATTGTACTTTAAAACATGTTACAGGTTGATGAAGAGGATGCTATGAAATCAAATAGCAAGGACTTAGATACACAAATTTAGACGTTTAGGTTAATGTTGTTGTATCAATTTTGTTGTATGTTTGTTTAATTGTTGTATTTGTTTCAATGTTGTATTTTGACAATTATTTTTGAAATGAAATTCGACTTTAAATTAAATATTGTCATTATTAGCGTTGTGAGCAATGAGCAATCTTGTTATCATCTCACTCCGATGTTTCCGCCATCGGTTGGGGTGTGACAATGTTGAAGATGGTGGGTTTTGAAAATGGTTAGTTTTGAAGCTACATGGAAAGAAAAAAAGGAAAAGATTAGATAAAATTGACTAAAATATCTTTCCCCTTTATTTTTAAATTTTGCTACATGTCATAACCCTATTACTTTTTGTCCTTCATATTCAAACTATACTTTCTGTTTGATACTCTCCCTATATCCAAATATTAATAAAAGACTCAAATTAATATCACATGACAATCTTTTTTCAACTTCATAATTTTACTTTTAACTTGATTCTATTATTATCCTTATTATTATTATTTACTATTTACTATAAGTTATCTTAATCTTATAATTTTTATGATCTTTTTGTCTAACCTTAATTAATATTTTATATTAAAGCATCTTTCTAATATTATAAAATGATATTAGGAAATTATATTTTATTTAACCTTCTATAAATAAAACTAATAAAGCTTCTTAGTAATTCATTGAAAATCCTTTTGATAAATAATAAATGTTGATTATGTATGTTTACTCATAGTCAAGTATGGTATGTTTGACGAATTTTAATTGTCTAACTAATTGCGAGTATTACTGATCAAGTATCGTTATGTTACAATTATAACTAATGAATAATACATAAAGATTAAGAAACAAGAAATCTTTATGAATGTGTTATATGAAATATACATAACATTCAGATACTAAAAAACAAGATGTTTTAAAACTAAATTCTTAAATTAATTTTAAGTTTATAATATTATCACATTTAGAGTTTACGTTTATTAACAGTATTACACATTTTTCTAATAATATAGTTTATATTTCCTCAGTCTTTGTGATTAAAATAATGAATTATAAATGTATAAGATTATTTGTTATATTCTTTAACCATGTAATAATGATTATATAAAAGTTTATGATTTATATTTTTTATATAGTAATCCATGAAATACACAGTTTATAACAATTATAAATTAAATAAGATATATAGTCAATTAACATTTTCTTTTATATTTAACCCGCGTAATAGATAAGCTTATACCATGTAGTATTTTTCTTCTTAATATATGTATTTTATTATGAATAAAATAACATAACGGATATTTTTCTAATAATTCTAATATTATTATTAATTAATATATAGCATAATGATATTGATCTAATTCACACGAGTCTAATCTTACTCTAATATTAATTTTTAATATACATATATATATATATATATGATATACATATAAATTATTGCTGAATATAGCTATAGAAGCTTGGAGAATTAACGAATATACACTTTTGAATTTAAATTAATATTATATAATTACTAAATTCTATTTAACTTCTGGTTGGAATCTATTTACGATCAATCATATATATATATAGGTTATTTTTCATTACTGTAAATAATATTTACATAGCAAATTGAGTTTACATTTGATCGTGGAATTAATTATGTGATGAGTTTAGTTTTTTAGTTATTAGCAATAACAGATATATAATTTAAAGTTATAAATAGTGGAATCCCTCGCACAATGTGATGGGAATTCAGCTTCGATCGATATCAGTTTAATTCGTTACGATACCGTCATTCGGTATAGCAACGCAAAGAAAAAACAAATGGAATAAAATTCTTAAACATTAGTATAAAAAACTTGAGATAACTTAAAAAAATAAATTATACTAATCTTTGCATAAAAACAAAACATGATATATATAAGTGAAACTCATTAATTAAATATATGCTCTAGCTGACATTAAAAATTGTGTACTAGCAGATCTATCATGTGTAGCTTTCCGTTTTAAATTATTCATAATTAAAGTTGTCTAAGTTGTAAGTTTTAACTTGTGTATATATTGATAAATAGCAATAGTTATCTATGATATAGTTGCGTCTTAAATTATGTTAATTTATTTTGATTTTCTTCAAATTTCAAAGAATTGATATTTTTTTTCTATTTATGGGTGGTCTTAAGCAATTTTAATGGTATTTATAATCTTTATTTACGTGAGATATTTTCTTTATTCATTCCGTATAATACACGGGTCCACAACCTGGTATTATTATAAAAACATCTTTAATATTGTATTTACTCGATAAAGTTTGTATATCAAATATATCTATTTTAAATTTATGATGTCATACTATTTTGTTATCTCTCTATCCCCTTAACCTTGTAATATAATATTGAATGAAAAATTTATAATCTTACATATATTTGTTTTATGCCCCTTTTCACCTCTCGTCCAATTAAAAATTATGTTTTCTTTTTGTCTCCATCTTAATCACATTCTGATTGGTTTCGGGTTCTTGGTTTATAGGTTAAAGGTTATGGATAAAGTGATTATAGAGAAAAAGAATAGTATGGTGGCTATATTACAAGTTATTATATGTATTAAAATTGATAAGTTTGATTTTAAAAGGTATATTTGACTATTTGAGTATATGAAGAATATGATACTACAAAGTTTACGCCTTATAATAACGAAAAAAGCTTGAAAATAACAGGTAACGGGTGATATCATCTCATTTTATATACTTTCTAAAAACAAAACGGTTTAATATTTAATTCAGAATATATGGAACTATTAAATTGTAATCGTAGAAAACATGTACTGTACTTAATATATTTTTAATGTTATGATCCTTTATGAATCTTTTTTTATAATATGTTTAAAAATGGTATGTCCCAGCGTGTGAACTTATTTTCCAAAAGGGGAAAGATTCTCAGCACCACTTTTGATTCGCAGTTTTCTTTTATATCTCTGGAAAAACGTGTCATTTGATTCTTTTAGTCTGTCATGTGTGAGAAATTTACTGAGGATATAAAAAAGAAAAAATACCAAAAAGATTTAACATAAACCAATAAATGTCATGACAACAAAAAGATTTAATATAAATTAATACATGTCCTGATAAGATGGTTTAACGGTTAGTTATATTGAAGGAATATCAATAAAGATTTAACGTAAACAATAAATGTCTTGATAAACCAATAAATGTCCTGATAAGTTAGTTATTTGTGTTTTCTTTTTCAAGTTCTAAACTTCAACTCCCATTATTATTATTTTGAAGGAAATTGTTGGTGACAATAAAATTTAGAAACTAGGTCTTTCTGGAGGTTGACAGTTTGATACCGAGCCGAACCGGGTTTTATCATAGTAGGTCTTCATGTGAGTAGTTTTTCCCCGGAACTGGTGGCTTGGTGACTCAGGTATGTATCCAACTCTGACCGTCATGGAGGAAAGGAGGCATTTTCTCAACTGAGTGCATCCATGGTACTTATACAGTGAATTAATTGGCCGTTAAAAAAATATAATCCAATAAATATTGTTTTATGTTGAAAATGTAAGTTTATGACGCGATATGTTGGAACAACTTTATATATTACGGATACTAATTAATTGGTGTACGCCCTAACTGATTCCATCTTTTGGTCGAACTGAGTACCCATGAAAATTATTTGTTTTGCATAGAGGTTAGCCTAAAACAGCTAATATGACTGAAAGAGGGGTCAACATATGTAACACCTCGTAAAATCGCGTCCAATAGTATAGTGACACGTGTTGTATTTTAAATTTAGTCTAATAAAGACTAATAAGGACTAAAGGTGTCAACATGCTCAAAAATTGGCCTCTGAGTGACTGATATGTCAACATGCATAAAATGAGCCTCTGAGTGATCCTTTACGAAGTCCTAACTCTCATACGTGCCATTTATTGGACGAGATAGTTCAATTCTATAAATATGTGAAAGATGGATAATTGAGGGATTAAAAGTGTCAACATGTTAATTTATACATCTGAGTGACTTTTTAACGAACCGAGAGCTCGACAATGTCCGGACATAATCCCGGGTACGCCAAATATTGGCTACAGAGGGCTAAATATGCTAAAAGGGTGTTTTAGGAGGTCTTAATGGTATTTAATAAGTTGAGGGACTAAAAGTGGCAAACTTCAAATCTGCCTATGGGGCGCTTGCGGGGCGCGAGAGGCAAGCCCTGTGCCTCTCGCGGGGCGCGAGAGGCCTGTATCTGCAGAAAGTTTTGCTTGGCCTCCACACATATTGCCAAAAACCATTTAAATCGAAACAAGGGACTTTTAAACTGCTATGCCACGTTTTAGGATACTTGTAAGCTCCCTATTACACCCCTTAGCACCTGGCATCACCTCCTTCAAGCTCTCCAACTATAAATAGGTGCAAAGGTTCAACCTTTGAACTTGCACCTTTCTCATTTTTCAACTCTTCTCCCTCCTCTAGAAGTTCCTAACTGAAAGGAGCATCCAACTTAGTTCTCTTGCATTCTAGGAAACTCTTGTAAGTGTTCCTTGCTCTTGCATTTTCGTTTATAGGCTTTTATAGCCAAAAGTCAAGCGTTTTACGGAAAACGCTTTGACTTTCGGTTAAGACCATTATGGTCCAGCCATTGTTCGTAACGAACATGGCTAAGTGATCGTAATAAGGTAGGTGTTAGTCCCTTTAAAGGGCACCTCCTGAAGATCACGTTTGCTAGACCAATTGACGGGTCAAAGTTAAGTAATTAAAAAGTCAAACAAGCCATTTTTCGGAAAAATCATAAATTGATCTTATATATGTTATGAAACCTGTTTTGACACTTAAATAAGTTGGTAATAATTATTAGAACATGTTCGGCTCGTCAATTTAAGTTCTAGGGTCGGTTCGCAACCGAAAGTCGCGAAGTTTGACTTCTGCTTTGACTTTCGATTCCGACCCGATTTAGATTAGTTAGGCACTGATCTAAAGTTGCATTATGATCGTAAAATAATTTAGCATAACCCTCTGAGGTTATATTACATGATCATAATCAGAATCTGAGTTTATGCGCAAGTTCCGTAATTATGCCAATTTTGACTAAAATGTCCTTTTTTGCATAAAACAAGGGGTTTAAATGACAATGAGCTTGAAAATAAGTTTCCTACTGATGTAATATTATAAGTAGGATTATTTGGGATGTTAAACCAGATAATAAACTGAGTTTACAAGTAGGGCCTTGTATTATGTCGATAAATGACGATTAAGCCCTCGTGGCTCATAAAATAGTTTTAATCAAATCTTTTCAAGGTAAATCTTTTACCTACTGATATCTTATATTAAATAACATATCTAAGACATTTTAATCTGACCTTAACATCAGTTTTCATAAAACATCGCATAAAACGTCATTTTTACGACATAAGTGCCGTTTTGGCGCATAGTATGGTTTTAGACCATATCAATTGACCAAGACTTGTTACCTACTGATTTTAAAACTTATTTTAAACATTTTTACAGTATGTACATTTTATAAACTTGGAATCCCAAATAATTTATAAACTATGTGTAAAATGACCAAAATGCCCCTTCGGTGCATAGTTTGGTCATAAAAGATAAATTACACATATAATTAATATCCTACCGATATTATATCATGAATAATTTATTTTCCAGAATACTTATAGTTATAACATTAAATTATATTCAAGTTCCTTTTATACGGTATGAAATTACCGAAACGCCCTTATGAGGCATAGTTTCATTTTAAAACCATAACGGGCATAAAAGTGATATCATACTGATATTACAACTTATTTAAAATATAATGGCATATAGAACTTTTTCATGACTTATCCGGTTACCCAATAACGCTGATATGCGTATGGTTAAGTATATGTAACTAGTTTACGGAAATTAACAAAAACGGGTTTAACCTTGTCATTTATGTCTCAAAATCCAGAATATTTATAGTTTATCCATATTACACAAGTCAAGGTTCTTGTTGGGATTAAACTACATCTATCCGATCACCGTTTAATCAAGCGTTATACGTCTTGATCCTGTACACTACACGGTCTAAGTCTATGACTTAAATAAAGACCGTTAGTATTTAATTGGTTAGTTTATGCCATAATCCGGACTAGAGACTTGCCGGTAAATGCTATCTGCACTCAGTACTTTTGTGTATGGCTGAGTTATAAATTAATAGAAGACTTGCTCAGGTAAATACCCTCGACTTATTTCCCCTATATGGGCTTGGGTTACGGTAAATTATTACCGCTTGGTCGGAAATGGGATCATATTCTGTTTTAATCAGTTTTGTTTGATAACTTAAACATCGGGGGTTAACTACCGTGTCCTGGAATCCTCGGCTCATTACAATAGAAAGGCCACGACCTTAGCGCGGGTGTAGGCATACACCCGATAGACGCTCAAAAATGCATTCCCACAAGGTTGGGAAGAATTGACTCCTTCGTGAGTTCAAAGTGGTGTGTACGTTAATCATGTCTTGGTTTCCGTACCGGGCCCTGTATGTGTGGACAAACATGTAAATCTGTTAACAAGGTTGGACGGTCAACTTTCCCAAGTTATAAAAAGATTTTGTGCTGATACGCACTTAAAACATTTTTGAAATGTTTTCAAAATGAGTCAGTTGGGTGTATTTACCAGCGAAAGCTGACGTATTTTCAAAAGACTAAGCTTGCAGGAACAATACGAAAATAGGCTGGAAGTTCTCGGTAGTGATAGAGGATCTTGCTAATCCTAGATCTGCCCAAAGTCTGTTTTATATTCTTTCCATGTACAATTTATGATTCGCCTGTGGATCTTCTATTACGAGCCTGTATATTATTTTGTATTTCGAACATTTGGTTTGTAATAGTAATTTTACTCCAAGACTTCCGCTGTGTCGTGTTTAATTGACAATGATGTTATCAACTGACGTCACGATACTCTCCACCCGGGCCCACCAGTGAATGGATTTGGGATGGAAATCCGGGGTGTGACAACATTTTGTGTGTTATGTATGCTTGATAATGAGAAAGTGAATCACGTCTTTCTTAAACTCCATAAGATCATGCGTTATGGTGAATGAAAAAAAAGTGTGTGCGTAGGCTGTGAAGGGTTTCACATTTCATATACAAGAACATGTGTTGTAGAGAAGTGAAATTTGAAATGTGGTGGCATATTGAAGTTACTCTACATGATTAAGTTATATATTTGACGAGGTATGACCCAATTCACCCAATTATGTGTGGTTTAACACCTACTTTAACCGAGTAAAAACTCAAGACTATTCTGGAATATTCTATTCCATACGGATAAACCTCATGGTACAACCGAATCTCTATAAAGTTTGGAAGATCTGTATGATCTCCTAGTTTCGGGTATAATTTCAATACAAATATAATTACTAAATAAACGGAAACCCTAATCACCATAAACTATAAATAAGGGATTCTTCCCCAATATTCTACAGGTTGTATTCTAACCCTAGAACTATATCTTTACACACTATCATATTATTCTTGTGCTATATGGCAATGGAATTGAATCCAATACTGACTCTGACCCCTTCTAATGTATTTCATAGTTTTGTACGCCTAAGACCAGATAGAGAAGGCGACGTGTGATCATGCTCATGTATATCATCGCTGAAGTACAGACTCGTATCGGTACCTGCTTCTTTACTGGGCCATCCATGGCAATATTTAAACAAAAATAAAATCAATTTCACCCCACACGCGTAAATATTACTACAACTTTGCCCTATGGCTGCTCGCCCTTGTGGTGTTATGCGCCTTTACCGCCCACGTGGCGATTAGCGGCCAAACCACACAACCACAACAACACATGGTCTATGTATGAAACATGATTTCTTGTTGTTGGCAAACCAAATTGGAATTTTTATGTGGGTTATTGCGTAAAAAAAGTAACCAACTTCAATATGATTTCTATTTTAGATGTAACCGTATTTTTGGATGTAGGAAAACGTTATACATATTTCTTTTATAACGACTCAAACAATTTTTTTATAAAGACTCACAATTCACAAACTCTAGAAGTTATGAGATAAGATAACTTGGTTAAAATGATGACGTGTTGCAAAGTTCGACCATGTTAACTTCTCACGTGGCAACATAGAAAATTGGTTATGTGATATCAAGGTTGTTGATCACATTATTTACCCAAAATAGAATTTAGACCAAATTTGGTTACTTTTTACGTGATAATCTGGTTTGCGTATCATATTCTTTTGGTTTCTGGTATGAAATTTGAAATTTCATGGCATTGCCTTGTTGAAATTTATAATCCGTAAGCAAATCCTACGTGTGACACTAATAAAAGGTGAGAACAAATATTCAAGCACTTGACCATTAGAAGTCAACTCTAAAACATTAGAAGTCAACTTGAAGAGAAATATGCAAAGAATATCTGAGTTTCATGGGATTTGGAAGGAGAAGTTTCTTGTTCTGAATGTCATCAAGTCCTTTCTAATGAACAAGAGGCGATCAAATAAATTTGAAAGGTTTTGATGTATTTAATCACTATATAAAAGTTAACTGTTTATTCACGCGTTTCATTTTTTAAGAAAGGGCAATGCCTAAACTTTTATTAATAATCAAAACTGGAATACATACTAAAGTGCATCCCCCCTCCTGGGCTTTGTACCATGGATGGGGAGAAATCACAAAAAATGAAACAAACTACGGCCCAAGACCATACAAAAACAAAAGGCTAACACCCACAACAATACAAAACAAAACCAACGTGGAGTGAAAGTCCATATCCGTAGAGCCCACCCTCACTAATTGATGCCCAACAAATCCATACCAAACTGATCCAATCCCATTAATGCATATGTTGAAGCCCACAAGAAGGTAGGCCCAAATCGAGATAAGCCCAATTCCTCAACAGCCCATAAAACAAACCGGCCTATGACTATAATAACAAACAACAAGAGCCAAGCCCAAGTCCAAGTGATGGAAATACTATCTAAACTAATCTAAATCAAGAACAAGAATTAACAGTCCACTTATCTTTCCACTTGGAGCAGGCCCAATCAAAACCCATTGAAAGATAAGCATGTAAACCAACAAGGTTTGGTTGGGTCCACAATGAAAAAAATAAAGCTCCACCAAAACCTGTACCCCAGTCCCTTAAATGGATTAGTCCAAAATGATAATTCAATAAGGTAGTCTATACCCAAGTTAAACATGCTCAGCCCCATATGATTCACCTTACTAGACCCTCATCATAACATCAATATCCATACAACTCAAGCCCAATAACATAATTCCATGCCCAAATGGACCAACCAAATAACATAACCCATACCTGGATAGCTCATATGCTGCATTAGGTATAGAGTCCGAAAAGGAAGGCCGAGCTAGAAGAAAAACAAATTGGAGTAAGATCCACTACCTATCAAACCACCGATGTATTATCCATAAATACCGAAAACCATAATCGGTCCACAAGCCCTGAAGAAACACCGGTTGAACCTAGGGATATCTGGGGCTATGTTAGTTACAACCAAGGGATTTCTGCATAAAAGGGTTGTCTCTTCGCTCGTTCTTTAGAGTGATCTCACTCAGATTGATCTGCAAAATTAGCAGCGTCGTTAGTCTCGTCACGGGGAAAAGGGTGGTTTCCTCCGTGACCACACTCCGGCGTGAGAATAAGTATTTTGGTGATTGCAAGTAATAAGCAAGTGAGCTTAAAGTAGCGTGCAATAAGTTAGTTTGTATCTTTCTGGACGGTTTACCTGGTGATCCAATACTGTTCAAGCGACACTGTCAGACGCAACCTGCCGAGCAACCATTGGTCATAGTTCTGCCACTCCGTACCCTTGCGTATAGTCAACACCTCTTAGTGCTTATCCCTTCTGCGAGGCTGTTAGTGATTTTCGGCCATCGCAGAGTGGCAGGGGTAAATCCTTTTGTCCACAAGACTATGAGGTGCTCTCATGTTTGTCTTGTCCTTGCAAGGTTTTAGGATTGGTGACTAGAGGGCTGTTAGTTCCGCGCAGGGTCAAGTAGCTTGCATGTGTAAGTCTAACTTGCCGTTGTGCCACGTACACAAGGCTCGTTGTGTGACTTATGTTGTTTGGTCTAACTTGCCGTTGCGCTAAGTGCACAAGGCTCGTTGTGTGACCTACAAGTGTTGGTCTAATTTACCGTTACGTGAGTACACAAGGCTCATTATATGACCTATTTGTGTTGGCCTAATTAACCGTTGCCCTGAGTGCGCAAGGTTCATTGTATGACCTATTGGTTTCAAAGAAGACGCACCATTGCACATTGCGCAAGGTTTTTGGGACCATACCCCTCCAAGTCCCCCAGTCTAGTGCTGCTCCTATGCGCATGGTGGTAAGTAGGGGGAGTGCTGGACTTAAAGAATTCCTGTATGCGCACTAATTTTAATGGCAAAATTCTAGAAGGGTTGGAGGAAACGTTTGTGTGAAGGAAACTCTTTGTAATGATGATTTTGAAATTTGATTCCCTGCTATACTGACGTTGTAGGTGGGTTGGTGAGGAAAAAAGGGGATTGGAAAGGAAATCTGACAGTTGTAGCATGTTGCCAGCTGTACCGCCTCAAATTCATTAATGAATTGGTAGGGAGAGTGGTGCCCACGTGTGCATGCTAACCGTCAGTGGCATCTTGCCTACCACGCGTCCTTTGCTAATTCGTTGTTATTTTCTCACGACGTCATGATTCCTAAACGCATTAAATGCAATCAGTATAAATAGATGTAACCGCTTGGGGTTTCTTCACTCCTTCAAAATCTCTATTCAAATTCTCTATGTTCTTGAGTTTTCTTGAGCGTTCTTGTTTTTCAAAACCTTCCATCTTCGAAACTTCTTTTCTTCTTCTCTGATTTTAATGGCGTCTAGGGGTGCGGAGACTGCTTCTACCGCAGAGGCTTCGACCTCTTTGCTATGCAAGATGCGCCGGACCACTTTTGACCGCATGGTCTCCGGCTACCGGTTTGCCAAGAGCTGGGATGCCCAGTTTCCGGCGGACGGTGAGACAGCCGCCGATGCTCCGGCCGGCTACCTCACCATTTTTCAAGATTTTTTCTTTGACGGTAACTTCCGGTTACCGGTTTCAAATTTTTTCTTGAAATTTTGCATTTTTACGGCTTCCACCTCTCCCAGTTGAATCCGATGGGGATGGTAAGGATTAAACACTTTGATTTTTTGTGCCGATCGACGGGGTCTATTCCAACCGTCGACCGTTTTCGTATTTTTACCAACTCCATTGCTCAAATGGGGTTTTATTCTTTTCAGCACCGTGTGCAGGCATGAAAAATTTTGCTCTCTCCCCCCAAGTCCTTCCACGATTGGAAGGCAAAATTTTTCTATGTGAAGTCCAATGTCATTCGCTCCCTGATGCAGTTCCGGGGGCCGAAGGAGATTCCGGAGAAGACCCTCCCTATACTAGTGTTTGACCCTTGGTATACGGATTTGAAGGAGTTCCCGGCGATCCAGTTGCCGGAGAGGGTACTGCTGGCGCCCGGGATGAGTTTGGTGTGGAAACCCGACCGCCGGGATAGACCGGTTTACATGGAGGGGGTCGGAGTAAGTATTCCTACTTCATTGTTGTGGTTCTTGATATCGCCTTATGTGTAGGCTGACATGCATATTCTTTTGCATGGGTGCCACTGTTTTTGGCCTCCTTCCAGAGGAAGGAAGGGCGGATTGAGAAGGTCGCCCTAGGCCCAGATGAGCCCACCCGGTATGCGCAGGTCCTGGAGAATTTTGCACTTCCCAGGAGTGCTGATCTATCTGCCCCCATGCCTTCAACTTGTATGTCTTCATGTTATTGAGTGTTGGTATATTTGCAGGTTGCTCATTTGTTGTAGTTGCGCCATGATGCAGGCGCTTCGAAAAACTTGGGCATTGGCCCAGATCATAAGAAGAAACGATGCGTGGGGTCTGGCGCGGTGGTTGAGAAGAAAGTGACTCAACCCGGGGTGGGCCCTATCAAAAGTAAGCGCATTGTGTCTGACCGTTGGAAAGATTATGTAGTAGAGTCTGACTCGTGGGAGGGTCTCGATCATGTAGGTGTGAAGAAGCCCGCGCCAAAGCCGGTGGTTATCCCGACCGCCAAACCTGCTGACCCGATGGAGGCCGAGTCCAGCCCGGAGGTGCCCCTCAAATGGAAGAGGCGTCCGAAGGAGGACTTCTCCGCACATCCCCCCAAAAAGGTTATGCGGAAGGCAATAGGGAAAAGGGAGAGTCTAGAGACCCTCACTGCCAGGATTTCCCTAGGTAATTTTCTAACTTGCCTTAATCGTACCACGTTTTCGTAAAAAGTTTAGCTAACTGTTTGTCATCTTGTAGGTGTGAATGATCCTGTTTTTGTTGAATCCATCACAATGGCCGCCCCGCAGGATACTCCAATGCCCCCGCTTGTGGGTGAAGGCGCGCAAGCGTCCAGCGCACAGGGTGGGGATTTCGCTACTAGGGCGGCAGAACATGAGGCGGTGGTGGAAAGTTCGCAGGTGGAGACTAATGCGGGTTCCATGGTGGTGGAAGAACCCGTGCAGGTGGAGGAGGAACCGCGGGTGGTGATGGTTGAACCGTCCGTGGTGGTGGAAGAACGCACGCCGGCTGGTGGCACGGGTGTTGTTGAAGAGACGGAGCCGGTGGTGACGGCTTCCGTCGAGGGTGCGCAAACTGATGCTCTACAGGGGGTGCATGTGGAGGAGCCGGCACCCGGGGGTGAAGCTGGGGGATCTGGTAGAAGCCCTTCCGGCGAAGGATCTCCAATCCGCCCGGACGAGACCCCGGGTGATTATTATTACAGGTCTTACTCTGCGGCTCATGCTGAAGAGATCCACACCCCTGTGTGGAAATTGAAGAAGGGTGATGACTTCTCTCACTGGCCGGCGTGCCGTGAGTGGCTTAAGGGAGCCTTCCCTCCAGCGGAGGTGCGTGCACTTGCTGAACATGAACAAGAAACCATGTATCGCACGTACCTACAGGCAGCTGCAAGCTCCGCTTCGGTTACCCATAAGATTGTTCGTGAATGGCAGGGTTTGCTTAAAGAAAAGAAAGATGTTGAAGCTGCCCAAGCGGACCTGACCAAGGAGCGAGCCGAAGTGGCTGCGCGAGAAGCTAGCTAAGGAAACCGCCTATGCCGACCGCCAGTGGGTTTAAGAGTGGGCCGCACTGGGGTGGAAGAAGAGGGCCGAAACCTCCAATGCCCTACTTGCGAATGAGCGTAAGTTGTAAAAGGAAGCTTGTAAAAGGGAAAACAATGAGAAAAAATCATTGAGGGATGAGTTGGCCCGGTTGCGCGTAGAGGTAGTGCACGAGAAGAAGGAGAAGGAAGCAGCAGCTGCTGCAGCCGCAGAGGCCAGGCTGACCGCCAGTGTAGTGAGCAGAGAGAGGTAAAGGCTTGCCTCACTAGTTTTCCTTCCTTTGCATAAGTTGCGGGATTATCATACTAACCTTATATATATGACCAGGTTGCTGCTCGCGCCGCTTTGGAGAATGCGAAGAAGGATTTTCATGGTGCACAAAGAGATCTCCAGGGCGCGCAGAAGGATCTCCAGGTGGCCTTGGTGGAAAAGGCTGAAATTAAACGCAGGCACCTGGAGGATAAGGAGCGGCTGCGATTGGCGGAGGCCAAGGTTGACGCGGGCGAGAAGAAGCTGGAAAATTCTGAAGATGCCCTCGCCATCTCCGAGTCGTTGTTGGAGTCGCTGACCAACAACATGCTGTGGATGCAACAGCGTGGAGTTGTCAATGTAAGTACTTGATTTGTATTTTTGTCATTTTGTGTAGACTCTTAACTCCTTTCTCGAAATTTCAGACCGCAAACTCCATTCTAAACTCCACGGAGCTGGACGACGCAGTGGCTAAGTTGGTAGTCACTGCATGCCATGACGGGTACGCGCAGGGTTATGCTGAGTGTGCTCAACATGTCACTCATGCAATGGACATCCCATGGGACACTAGCCGCGCGACCACTCATGGTGTTGCTACTGGAGCCGCTTTCTCCCAGGCTCAGCAGAAGTACAACCATCTCAACATCCTGGCTATGGAATTGGTGAGCGAAGCGCTCACCCAAGACAACTTCATGGATCGCTTGAAAGACTTATTTCCGGAAGAAGCCGAGGCCGTTGCGGATGAAGATTAGTGTAGGATCCTTATTGTAATATCTCTATAGGATCGTTGAATGTGTTGCGCATCGTGCAAGTTGTAAATATTTTTATCTTGAATGACATGTTTCTTCTTTGTTACAATATTTGCGTGAAAAGGGACCAACTTTGTGCATGTATGCGATTAAAACTGGTAATGAACTCGTATATGAACATCTGCTCCCATGCGCGTGCAATAGGTAGTGAACTTTGATTCGAGTCATTGTATACCGAGGTGTTTTTGCGTAGACCCAAAGTGGTTTCACGCATTTGTAACAAAACATTAAGATAGAATAATTCATGCAACAATTGTCTTTATTAATGAAGAGGGCGTAGGAGCCATGTACAAGGTAGACAAAAAGATAATGAACTTGCTAATTTACATATAGCACCGTCTTAGCTGCTGCACGTTCCATGTCCTTGGAATACTTGTACCATCTAATCGTTTAAGGGTGTAAGCGCTCTTTCCTAAGATTTCATGGATAATGTAAGGACCTTCCCATTTAGGTGGAGTTTTCCAAGTCGTTCCACGTTAGACGCTTCATTCTCATGTAGAACAAAGTCGCCAGGTAAGAAGGTACATACACGGACTCACGCGTTGTAGTGTTTCTCAAGCTTGGACATGTACTTTACTTTGTTGATAGCGGCATTTTCGAGCCTTTCTTCTAGTAAGTCCAAGTCAAGTTGCGCTTTCGTCTTCATTGTTTTGGCTTTGCGCAGCTAGCATGCGTGGTGATGGGAGGCCTATCTCTACAGGAATTACTACCTCCGTCCCATACATAAGGCTGAAAGGAGTTTCGCCTGTGCTGGTCTTTGGCATGGTTCGATGAGCCCAAAGGATGCTTGGTAACTCATCTACCCAGCCTCTTCGCGCCGTACCCATTCTCGTCTTAATCCCTTCGACGATGCTTTTGTTTATGCTCTCCACTTGGCCGTTTCCTTGGGGATGCGCGACCGAAGTGAAGACATGCTCAATATGCATTTCTTTCATCCATTTCTGCAGTTCGTCAGCTGCGAAATTGGGGCCATTGTCACTCACAATGCGCGGGGGTAACCCAAAACGGCATATAATGTGCTCCCAAATACATTTTCGAACTACGGTTGCTGTGGTGGATGCAAGGATTTGGCTTCGACCCATTTGGTGAAATAATCAACTGCAACGATTATTAATTTCACCGTGCCCGGGGCATCTGGGAAAGGTCCCACCATATCAATTGCCCATTGCTGGAAGAGCCACGCTGTTGTCACAGGGAACAAAGGATTCTTGGGGCGCAATGTCTTCGAAGCATGTTGCTGGCATGATGCGCACTTCCGCAGTGTTTCGATAGCATCTAGGTGCATGCCAGGCCAATAATAACCGGCGTTCATGATCTTTGTTACGACCATGCGCGGACCGGCATGAATTCCGCATAACCCTTCATGTATTTCACGGATCAAGTACTGCGCATCTTGCGGATCAACACAGCGGAGGAGTGGTCCAAGGTATGACTTCTGGTATAGGATACTGTCTGCCATTTCGTAGTTGAGTGCCTTGTTCTGGACCTTCCTTGCTTCCGCTTTGTTTTCGGGGAGGATACCGTGTTGCAAGAACATGATTATGAGGGACATCCAGGAGGGATTCCCCACTTCAATGATGTTGACTTGACACAAAGGAACATAAGGGTTTTTGAGTACCTCAATGCGCACTTCACGCGCGAGGTGCTTGAAGCTTGTAGCGGCTAATTAGCTGAGCGCGTCGGCATGTTTATTCTCACTTCGGTTGACATGGGTTATTTTGAAGTGTTGGAATTTGGTTATTAAGGCTTGCGCCTGTTCCAGATACAATGCCATCGTCTCACTCTTTGCATCGTATAGGCCGTTGACCTGACCTGCGACTAAAAGGGAGTTCGACATTTGCTTCCAAATTCTGTGCGTCCATTTTGTTGCTAACCGAAGACCTGCCAGGAATGCTTCGTACTCAGCTTCATTATTGGTACTTTTGAAATCCAACCTAATGGCGTAGGTGAACTCCTGATTGTCGGGGCTTATTAGGCGAAGACCTGCCCCTGCGCCATCGTCGTTGGATGCGCCATCTGTGTGAAGTATCCATGCGCGATCATCCTTAACCGGCGTTGGGTTTTGTACAGCTTCACACTCTTTCACTTTATTCTGTGGTACTTCCGCAATGAAATCGGCTAATATTTGGCCTTGTGGTTTATACACAATGTTGTGTCCACCAAGCTCAATCACCCATTTTGCTAGATGGCCAGAGATGTCCGGTTTTGACAAAATTTGGCCTAAGTGATAGTTCGAGAGAACTGTTATCACATGGCTGGAAAAATACCGATGCAACCGGTGAGATGCGTGGACCAAAGTTAGAGCAAGCTTTTCCATCATATGATATCGTGTTTCTAAGTCAGTTAACATTTTGCTAACATAGTAGATCGGAGTTTGAACTCATGCGCGCTCTACTAGTAGGACTGCTCCCAGAGCGATGTCTGATGCGGAAAGGTAAAGTATCAGTTGCTCGTTCTTTTGCGGTGCCGTGAGCGTGGCAGTTGAATTAAGCACTCCTTTATTTATGTGAAGGCTTTCTCCGTATCCGGAGTCCACTGATACTTGTTTTGCTTTACATAGTTGCGCAAAGTGCTGATGACTAGGAAGGACTTCATTGCGTGGTTGGCCAAGAACCTGTTTAGCGCAGCCAATCGCCCCGCTAAATGTTGCATTTCTTTGATAGTTGAGGGGGACGGCATACGCTGAATTGCTTTCACTCTATAGGATTAACTTTAAAACCATCGCGCGTGAGGATGAATCCCAGAAATTTGCCTTTTTCCATTCCAAATGAGCACTTGTTGGGGTTCAGTTTCAGTTTGCCTTGCGCAAGGATGCAAACGTCTTTTGAATGCTTGCCAACATCTTCTCCTCATCCGAGCTCATGATGACGAGGTATTCAATGTACACCTCTACGGTTTCGCCAATGTCGTCCCCGAAGACATGATCCATTAAACGTTGGTAGGTGGCTCCAGCGTTGCGCAGTCCAAAAGGCATTTTTGTGTAACAAAAGAATCCCCTTGTCGGTTCGGAAAGTGGTCTTGTCTTCATCCTTTTTCTTCATTTGGATTTGGTGGTAGCCTTTGTAGCAATCAAGGAAGTATTTCCACCTAAATGAAGCGAGGGAGTCCACCTTTTTGTCGATTTCAGGTAAGGCGTAGCAGTCCTTGGGACATGCCTTGTTGAGATCCTTGAAATCGCCACACATGCGCCAATTTCCATTGGACTTTTGGACCATGACTGGGTTGGCTACCCATGTCTGATAGCGTACCTCTCGGATGATTCCTGCTTGGAGAAACTCTGAAACTTGCTCGTTCAGTGTGAGCGTCTTTTCAGGACCGAAGCTTCACTTCTTCTGAACGATGGGCTGAACTGAAGGGAATGTGTGCATCGCATGCTCAGCTATATCCCTTGGCACTCCAGTTATATCTGCCGGTGACCATGCGAAATATCTACATTGCGGAACAACATTGTTTCAACCGCGCCTTGATTGCGGGAGTCATGGCGGGTCCTAATAGTACTGTTTGCTCCAGGTACTTGTTGTTTAGTGCCCACTTTTCTGGTTCACCGTTGGATGATGACTTTGGTAGTTTTGTCAGTGGTTTCTCTTCAACGAACATGATTTCCTTCCTTGCGTACATAATGGCCACCCCGGTTTATGTGGGAAAACCGCAGGCGGCATGGGGAGTGGAAGTGATCATGCTGAACTCTCGTTGAGCGCGCCGACCTAGTAGTACGTCACGGCGCGAGGTTGCGGGCATGACCATGAAATTTATTGAGACCGTGCGAGAATGTCGCCCGTCTTAAAGAGTCACCGGAAAGGAAATTTGGCCTAGAGGGAAGACGATCTCATTGCAGAAACCAGTGAGTGGGAAATCCACCGGCTCTAAGCGCGCCTTGTCCTCTGGGTCCAGCTGCTGGAAGCACTATTCATAGATGATGTTCATTTAGCTCCAAGGGTCTATGAACATATAATCAGTGCGATAATGGCCAAAGATGCTAGTTATCACGACCGGTCAGTCTTCTTGTGGACCCCCGGGAACTACAGGGAAATTGACCTATTGCTCACGCCAGTGAGTCGTGCAACTTTTCTGGTAGCTGCGCTTGCGCGATGGGCCACCCTGGATAGTATGAACATACTTCATCTTTTTATTACTCGGGCCCTCGTCGCCTCGAGTGATTTGGCGCACCTCCTTGCGCGTGTTCTGCAGTAAGTGGGTGAGCTTCCCACTTTTGAGCGCTTTCTCGATCTCTATGCGCAAGGAGATGCAGTTATCAGTTGTTTGCCCCGTATCCTTGTGATAATCGTAGAAAAGGTTGGGGTCTTGACCTTTCTTATTGCGCATCGGTGGTGGCTGCTTGAACTGATGGTCTTCAGAGCTGAGGACCTTTGCTGGTGTTTTTGTCAGTGGGGTCCACTGACGGTCACGCTTATCTTGTTTTATTGCTTGCTGGGTAGCGAGTTTATTGATGGTCGCTCATGCGTCGACCGGTGAGTAGGGAGGGTTTTGGTCGTGCTCCCTCCAACTCTTATTCTTTTTCCCAAAACCTTTGCTCATTTCTTGGGGATAGTGGTGAGGTAGGGGAGGTCTACTGTTATTGAGGTTGCGCTCCGTCTGCGCATAGACCTTTGCTGGTGCCATGAGCTTCTCCCAACTTTTTGGGAGGGCTGTAGTTCCGGACAAGACTTTAATCATCTCGTCGCAGCGTACAGTGTACTTGAACTGTGCACGAATCAGGTCTTCGTGCACATCCCCTATCTCCAGCTCCTCTTTATTATAGCGAGTGATGAAGTCTTCAAGACTTTCATCATCACTCCGTCAGATGTTCATTACGTCAGAAGAGTCTCTAACGTAACGCCGCTGCTAGCTGAAGTGTGTCAGGAACTTATCCTTCAAATCGTTCCATGACGCGAGCTTGCCTGTGGGAAAGTTGTCAAACTATAGGCGCGCAACACTTGTGAGAGTTTGGACAAACAGGTGACACCACATAGGTAGCGTCTAGCCTCCGATCAGTCCTGCGCCAGTGAAGAGGCGGAGGTGGTCATCTGGGTCTGTCAACCCATTGTACTTCCCAACGTTGGAGGGAAGTTTTGCGCGCTCCAGCGGTGCGAGAGCGATTTCCTTGATAAATTTTGAGTGTTCGGCTGTGTCAGCCGGCCTGTAGATCAAATTATAGTTATACTCCGCCTCCGAGTTGTAACCAGCCCGTGGCGCAGATCTGTACACCACATGATCCTTCGGCGGCCGGTGAAACACACTTGCGCTATTACCCTAACCATATGGCTTGTCCTCCTCACGTTGGGTGTACGTTCCCCAAGGGGACGCGGGCCCAACCGCGAGTGGACAGATGCTCGCCTCTGAGTATGAGACTCAGGTTTAGGAGGGGATTGAGTGTACTCGATCTCTTGGGTATGGAGTTCAGATGGTATGCTCGCCCCTGCTAGCGAGTCGTAGCTCAGTATTCTTGGTGTAGGCGAAGCACGCACCCGAGCAGTGGCTTCACAAGGGTAGCAGAAGTGTTTGTCTGTGTGCAGAGTTGCACGTAAACGACGTTTAGAGCCGTTTGAGACTTGATGTATCAAAATATCGGGGTCTCAGTCGGGGGTAAGACCGATGTGATTGGTACACAAGGAGTCTCCATTTGAGCTCCGGGGGTAATCGGGATGTTCATACGACCAGAGTCGTGGTGAGTTCCGGCATTCCTGGAAGATGCTTCTTCTACTAGCCCGTCGATTCGAGAAGCATGAATTGGGTTCTTGCCTTCGGCTCGAGGACCTCGTGGAGTGTTGGATGGGAAATCAACCATTTGGACGTGAGGTTTATGAAAAAATGAAACAAAGGAACTGATGAGAAAGAGTGAGTGTCCCACGGATGGCGCCAATGAAGAAACACCGGTTGAACCTAGGGATATCAGGGGATATGTTAGTTACAACCAAGGGATTTCTGCATAAAAGGGTTGTCTCTTCGCTCGTTCTTCAGGGTGATCTCACTTAGACTAATCTTCAAAACTAGCAGCACCGTTAGTCTCGTCATGGGGAAAAGGGTGGTTTCCTCTGTGACCACACTCCGGCGTGAGAATAAGTATTTTGGTGATTGCAAGTAATAAGCAAGTGAGCACACTAGGCTCGTTGTGTAACTTATGTTGTTTGGTCTAACTTGTCGTTGCATGAGTGTGCAAGGCTCATTGTGTGACCTACAAGTGTTGGTCTAATTTACCATTGCGCTGAGTGCACAAGGCTCATTGTATGACCTATTGGTGTTGGCCTAATTAACCGTTGCGCTGAGTGTTCAAGGTTCATTGTATTACCTATTGGTTTCGAGGAAGACACACCATTGCACATTGCGCGCTAGGTTATCCTTGTAGTCATGCTGTTGAGGGTATGGTTCCTTGTAGTTATGCTGTTGAGGGCGTAAAGTCCAAAAAGGAAGGCCGAGATAGAAGAATAACAATTTGAGTAAGATCTAGTACCTATCAAACCACCGATGTATATCCATAAATACCGAAACCATAATCGGTGCACAAGCCCTCAATGTTACCCTACCATAAGCTTCTATTAATAAGTAGATGTACTCCAGACTTGCACGAATACCCCCAATGTGTGTGTGGTCATGTGAATTTTTGCCTCTTAAATTGTAATACACGGTTAGACCCATGATAAGAATAACAGTCAAAGAAGATAACTTCATCTTTCAAAAGATGGTGGTAGTGAACATGTATTCATGTTTCCACATGTTTAGAAATCTATAACTTCCCCTAATGGTTCCAATAAATTCACTAATCAATATAGGTATACAAAAATAGGGTTCTCACATTGGAATAGTAACATTACAAATTGGCTAACTATCACAAGACAAAATATATGTCATTTATTCTACAACCATCTAGGTTGAAAGGGATGAAATGAAGCATATATGTGACGACAACATTTTGACATTTGTTATGATGACCTCACAGGGGCGGATCTAGGGGTTTTGGGCAGGGGGAGTACGTGCTACTCTTCAACTCCGTCTTTGTAATGTAAAAATACTCATCAACTCCATATATGTAGTGTAAAATTTATACTTTTATACAAATTTAGCCCTGATCTACCTCTGAATTTTTGGGGTAGATCAGCCACTGTTTGGGGGGGGGGGTGTTTCTAGAAACCCCCTTGATTTGGAAAAATAGAAAAAAATTAGTGGAAACCTTGTATTGTTTGGAAACAAATAGTGAGAATTAATGAAATTCTACCAAAAATAAGCAAGAGGAAAAAAAAATTCATGGATCTACAACTAAGACCTCAAAACATGAAGCAAGAGGAAGGACATAAGACCACAGGGTGTGGGCGTGGAAATCCGACGTGGTTGCCTCTCCACGTCGTGCACACCGGCCCGCCAATAGCGTGGAGGGCGGCGTGGGGCTTGAGGCGACAAGTTTTCCACCAGTGTGGAGGTGTTATGTGGGGCGACATGGCATGTTTTGAGTGGACATGGTTATAGCCGTTATGTGCCAATGGTAAAGTTAACTTTTATTTTTTACTTTGGATAAATCAATTACATCTCCTATATAAAAAAACCCATTTCTTCCATTTTTTTACTAGCTCTATCATCAAATCACCTAATTTCCTCTCAACTTTCTTTACGATTCCACTTCAAAATTTTCCAAGAAAATGGCAACAATTCCATGGACCGAAGAAGAGGACACCGCATTGTTTGAATTGTGGGTCGAAGCGCTTACCCGCTACACACCTCATAATCGCTCGAGTGGTCCGTTTTTGGGGTGTATTTTACCAACAATTTTACATTTATAGGGGTGACACCATCCAAACCGAGGATGCACTTTCTTCAAGTTTTAGGACTATATTCTATTTGGATTCTGAAAGATTTGATACGGTGCACAATGTGGTGGAAAATGAGGGGGTGAACTTGCAGACAACATCATACAAATCGCTCTCATCAACTACAGGCACGCCTACTTAATTATGTTTGGATTTAACGTGTTATTTTAATGATGTAATCTTTATTTAGTTTAGAGTAAAGTGCAATTTTCCTCCTGTGGTTTGCTCCAGATTGCCAAATCCCTCCTTATATTCCAGTTTTACCATCTCAAACCCTGACATGGGTATCTCATTACCATGTGCCCCGTACCGTTAGTAAACAATTATGTAGACCGTTAGATTTAGGGCCAAATTGGACTTTTCACCATCAAAGCTTCCTAACCACACTTGCAACACTCCCTTATCTTTTCAATTTAACCTTCTGACACCTCATTCGATACCCACCCCTTTCCACCTTTTTCTTCACCGACGAAATACAAAGCTCCAACAAATACCCTGACCTGCGGCCATCAATGGAATTCACTGTTGAGGTGCACAACAATTCAGTCCATGGTACGTATATCAAGTAAATTTATTACGCCAGTCTAGATTTCAGTCCATTATACATATAAGATTACCGTCATTTTGATAAAAAAGTTAGGATCGATAATGTGCTCATTTGTTTATGATGATTCGGCTGTAGCTGGAGTAACGGTCACGAAGACTAGGAACCACCTCACAATGGTTCTAGTCGTTGTGGTGCTACGGTGCTTTACAACATTTCATTCAACTTTGGAGTGGTGTTCCCTGCATTGCCTCAACAATCATGTCCACCGTGTAACACCCTGAAAATTGATTTGGTAACTAAAACAAATTAATCAGAGGGATGAGCGGGTACAATGTCATTTATGTAAAAATTAACCCGGTAAATATTAGGACTTAAATAATAAATCTAATGGTTAAATAAAGATGAATAAACGTTTTCATAAGATAAAGTTTATAAAAGACCTGGGTTATCAGGACTTAATCTAAGCCGGGTCCTAACACCCCGACTTTGATAAAGTGAATTATTATGTTCATTTGTTAAGTGGAAATATATATATACAACTATGAATATTTAACTTAGTTAGTATACTTGTTTATTTAAAAATATAAAGGGTTGTGACATGAAATTAGATAATAAAATATAAAGGGGCTAAATGGAACACTATTAAAAGTTGAAAATATAAAAGGATAAAAAAGATGCACGCACACACAAGTATGTGTGTGTAGGTTGTATAAAGAGGGGAGAGGGACACAACCTCCCTTCACCTAAAACAAAGTCATATCAAGAATTGAGGGTGAAATTGGAGCCAAATCCTTGCCTGATCAAGGGTTTTTAATCATCTAAACCTATAAATTACAAGATATGTGATGAATTTGTGTATGATGAATTTGTATGTTAATTGGGTTTCGATGATATGATGAAATTGATTATGTATGGATGTTCATAAGCATCATACTAGTTTGTAGGTGTAAATTACTCGAACAATTTAGAGGTTTAAGTATATGTTCATACTTGACATGAAATAGGTTTTGTATGATATAAGGAAATCGATGTTATATTAATGTCGAAATGTGTTTGAAATCATCATGTATACAAGAATGTGTGAAGAACTTGAATAATTTAGGTGTTTGGATGATTGTCTAATTATATGGTGAAATGGATTTTTGCATATGAGATGAAAACCCCAACTTTTTAGTGTCATAGTTTGATGAATTAGTTTATGATGCTTGAAAGTTTATATTAACTTGATGTTGTTAAGTATATAACTTTGTTGAACAGGAAAAATTAAGGGAATTTTGTATGATAAAGTTAGTTAATATGATAGCCTAAAAATTATGACTACCAAATGTATGATAAAATGCTTAAATGATTTTATTAAACTTGCGAATGCATTCACATATATCATTTGGCAGTTTGACTTTTATACCCATAATAGATTTGGATGAAAAAGATAGTATAAAGTCCATAAGGTGATGGTCATTGTGTACGATGACTAATCTAACCATCTTATGGATATTATATAATAGTTTGACACTTGACAAGCAAGGTGGGAGCTTGAAAAGGAATGAATCAAACAGACCAAAGGTGTAAGGAAGCTCGAACGAACGCAAGGTAAGTAAAAGTTACACCTCCTATAGTAGAATCACTAATTAAGAAATATGAAGTAGACGGAAATAAACATGACTTGTTAAAGTCGAGACCCATGGTGAAGGCCAAACGGGTCAAAATGGGTAAGATTATGTTAGATCACATTTTGGTGATTAAATAAAGAATTTTAGAATTTGGACCCTAAGGTTTAAACCGAAAAGGGTCGTGCGAGTAAAAATACAGTTTTTGGTACAAACACTTAGTGACGCGAACCTAAACGGGTCAAACGAGCAAAGATAAGTTTTTGACATAAAACACTTACTGTTGCGAACTGGTATAGGTTAAGCAAGTAAAAATATAGTTTTTGGTATAAATAGTTGCTAACGTGAACCAAAACTGGTCAAACGCGTAAAGATAAGTTTTTGACATAAAAGACTTGTTGACACGAACCAAAATGGGTCAAGTGAGTAAAAATATAGTTTTTGGTATAAATATTTGCTGACGCGAACCAAAACTGGTCAAACGAGTAAAAATAAGTTTTTGACATGAAACACTTGCTGACGCGAACCGAAATGAGTCGAGCGAGTAAAGATATAGTTTTTGGTATAAATATTTGCTGACACGAACCAAAACTGGTCAAACGAGTAAAAATAAGTTTTTGACATGAAACACTTGCTGACGCGAACCGAAATAGGTCGAGCGAGTAAAAATAAGCTTTTTGGTATAAACACTTCTTGACGCTAACCAAAACGGGTCAAGCGAGTAAAAAGACAAGTGAATCATATGTTAGTGATTAAACTAATGATTTTAAAGATAGACCCGATGACGTAAGTCCTAATGGGTCAAATAAGTGATATCATAAGTAAACCACATGTTAGTGATTTAAATGATATAAGCACTTGTGTAGTTGTCTAAAGACTAACCAATAATGGTTAAAAGACCGAACGGGTCATACGGGTCAAATGGTGCTGATATCACCATTTGAGCGTAGTATTTAACACGTGGTATTGTTAAGTGTCATACTTACAGGTAAGCTTATTATACGGGCAAGTATTATGACTAGTGAAAAGAATGTGCAACATATTGAAAACAGATTATTGCTTTGAACCGCGCCAGGTACAGGTAATGAGTCAAACTCTTGGTGAGATCTTATAGTCCGACTAGAGTTGGTTGAGTCAGTGGTCGACTCTAGATCACTTCAAATGAGGTATATCAAGTTTTTGGGTAAAATGACAATTAGAGCCGAAAACATGTCCTTAACGCAAAATAGGACTAATTGAGTTTAAATCACTAAAAGAATTGAAACTTCTATGTTCCTAGGGACATAATAAATCTAGAAGTGATGACGGGTTAAAAATGTTCGCTAGTTTTAATCTAAATTTTAAAAGTTTTCTGGTTGCAAAAATAATCAAAATTGACTAAAATGCCCCCAGATGAAATTAATAAAAAGCATAAGGTTTGTCCATTGTAAATGACCACAAATCGAGTTGTGGTTGGTGGAAATAATTAGAATGTTGATAAGAAAGTAGGAGGCATGATTTAGATGCGAAATACCTCCTTGCGGGTCGGTTGGGTAATTAATTTGGAACCGAAAAAGTGATATAAAAGCTAAAGAATCTGGGTTCAGATCAAGGTTTTGTAATCTACAAATGTGGAGGAAGGTTCCAAAAATGATAAACTGGAAGTTCGGTCAAGTTCGCTACGAAAACTACGAAATTTTCGCTAGTTTCTGCGCAGGGGTAAAAACTGCCTATCTGGAAACATGCTGGAAGCAGGTCCTCTTCGCGTCACGTGAAGGGACAAGAGTGCTCCGTTGCATGGCGCGACGGAGCCTTATTTCCACAAACTTGTTTTCTATTGTTGTTTTAAATCGCGTCGACCGTTTAACTTAAACACTAATGGTTTTTGGTGTTTTTGATAGGTTTTCTTTAAGATAGAACCGAACAAAAGGATGACCAAGAACGTGAAGAACGGAACACTCCTAAACTACCATATCCGCGGAAGCATACTTTCGGAAAGTTTAAGCATGAAAATATATGAGACAAAGTTTGTGTATAAAACTTATTGTTTTCGTCTGTAAGTTATTTGTATAATAACACCTTATGTTGGTTCGTTTGGGATGTAAGTCATCCGAGACATGTTTGATATTCTATAAAAAAACTGGGACCTAAATATACGAAACTTTAAAATATTATTATACACAGGTAAGAATGTTACACACCATCCCCATCACCACAGAATGCCATCATCCTAGTGTCTGGTCCGACATCACCACCACCGCCATCACCAGAACTGAGCATCAACCATCTTCATCAAGACTAGGGCGCCTTGTCCTCTGGGTCCTGCTGCTGGAAGCACTATTCATAGATGATGTCCATAGAGCTCCCAGGGTCTATGAACATATAATCAGTGCGATAATGGCCAAAGATGCTAGTTTTCACGACCGGTCGGTCTTCTTGTGGACCCCGGGAACTACGGGGTAAATGACCTGTTGCTCACGCCAGTGAGGCGTGCAACTTTTCTGGTAGCTGCGCTTGCGCGATGGGCCACCCTGGATCGTATGAACATACTTCATCTTTTTATTACTCGTGCCCTCGTCGCCTCGAGTGATTTGGCGCACCTCCTTGCGCATGTCCTGCAGTAAGTGGGTGAGCTTCCCACTTTTGAGCGTTTTCTCGATCTCTATGCGCAAGGAGATGCAGTTATCAGTTGTTTGCCCCCGTATCCTTGTGATAATCGTAGAAAAGGTTGGGGTCTTGACCTTTCTTATTGCGCATCGGCTGCGGCTGCTTGAACTGATGGTCTTCAGAGCTAAGGACCTTTGCTGGGGTTTTCGTCAGTGGGGTCCACTGACGGTCACGATTATCTTGCTTTATTGCTCGCTGGGTAGTGAGTTTATTGATGGTCTCTCATGCATCGATCGGTGAGTAGGCAGGGTTTTGGTCGTGCTCCCTCCAACTCTTATTCTTTTCCCCAAAACCTTTGCTCATGTCTTGGGGACTGTGGTGAGGTAGGGGAGGTCTTCTGTTATTGAGGTTGCACTCCGTCTGCACATAGACCTTTGCTGGTGCCATGAGCTTCTCCCAACTTTTGGGAGGGCTGTAGTTCCTGACAAGACTTTAATCATCTCGTCGCAGCATACAGTGTACTTGAACTGTGCACGAATCAGGTCTTCGTGCACATCCCCTATCTCCAGCTCCTCTTTATTATAGCGAGTGATGAAGTCTTCAAGACTTTCGTCACCACTCCGCCAGATGTTCATTACGTCAGAAGAGTCTCTAACATGACGCCGCTGCTGGCTGAAGTGTGTCAGGAACTTGTCCTTCAAATCGTTCCATGACGCGAGCTTGCCTGTGGGAAAGTTGTCAAACCATAGGCGCGTAACACTTGTGAGAGTTTGGACAAATAGGTGACACCACATAGGTAGCGTCCAGCCTCCGATCAGTCCTGCGCCAGTGAAGAGGCGGAGGTGGTCATCTGGGTCTGTCAACCCATTGTACTTCCCAACGTTGGAGGAAAGTTTTGCGCGCTCCAGCGATGCGAGAGCGATTTCCTTGATAAATTTTGAGTGTTCGGCTGCTTCAGCCGGCCTGTAAATCAAATTATAGTTATACTCCGCCTCCGGGTTGTAACCAGCCCGTGGCACAGATCTGTACACCACATGATCCTTCGGCGGCCGGTGAAACACACTGGCGCTATTACCCTCACCATATGTCTTGTCCTCCTCACATTGGGTGTACCGTTCCCCAAGGGGACGCGGGCCCAACCGCGAGTGTACAAATGCTCGCCTCTGAGTATGAGACTCAGGTTTAGGCGGGGATTGAGTGTACTCCATCTCTTGGGTACGGAGTTCAGATGGTACGCTCGCCCCAGCTAGCGAGTCGTAGCTCAGTATTCTTGGTGTAGGCGAAGCACGTACCCGAGCAGTGGGCTGCATTGGGGTAGCAGAAGTGTTTGTCTGTGTGCAGAGTTGCACGTAAACGGCATTTAGAGCCGTTTGAGACTTGATGTACCAGGATATCGGGGTCTCACCCGGGGGTAAGACCGATGTGATTGGTACGCATGGAGTCTCCATTGAGCTCCGGGGGTAACCGGGATGTTCATACGACCAGAGTCGTGGTGAGTTCGGGCATTCCCGGAAGAAGCTTCTTCCACTAGCCAGTCGATTCGAGAGGCATGAATTGGGTTCTTGCCTTCGGCTTGAGGACCTCGTGGAGTGTTGGATGGGAAATCAACCATTTGGACGTGAGGTTTATGAAAAAATGAAACGAAGGAACTGATGAGAAAGAGAGAGTGTCCCACGGATGGCGCCAATGAAGAAACACCGGTTGAACCTAGGGATATCAGGGGATATGTTAGTTACAACCAAGGGATTTCTACATAAAAGGGTTGTCTCTTCGCTCGTTCTTCAGGGTGATCTCACTCAGACTGATCTTCAAAACTAGCAGCGCCGTTAGTCTCGTCACGGGGAAAAGGGTGGTTTCCTTAGTGACCACACTCCGGCTTGAGATAAGTATTTTGTTGATTGCAAGTAATAAGCAAGTGAGCAAACTAGGCTCGTTGTGTAACTTATGTTGTTTGGTCTAACTTGTCATTGCACTGAGTGCACAAGGCTCATTGTGTGACCTACAAGTGTTGGTCTAATTTACCATTGCGCTGAGTGCACAAGGCTCATTGTATGACCTATTGGTGTTGGCCTAATTAACCGTTGCGCTGAGTGTACAAGGTTCGTAGTATTACCTATTGGTTTCAAGGAAGACACACCATTGCACATTGCGCGCCAGGTTATCCTTGTAGTCATGCTGTTGAGGGTATGTTTCCTTGTAGTTATGCTGTTGAGGGCATAAAGTCCGAAAAGGAAGGCCGAGATAGAAGAAAAACGAATTTGAGTAAGATCTAGTACCTATCAAACCACCGATGTATTATCCATAAATACCGAAACCATAATCGGTGCACAAGCCCTCAATGTTACCCTACCATAAGCTTCTATTAATAAGCAGATGTACTCCAGACTTGCACGAATACCCCCAATGTGTGTGTGGTCATGTGAATTTTTGCCTCTTAAATTGTAATACACGGTTAGACCCATGATAAGAATAACAGTCAAAGAAGATAACTTCATCTTTCAAAAGATGGTGGTAGTGAACATGTATTCATGTTTCCACATGTTTAGAAATCTATAACTTCCCCTAATGGTTCCAATAAATTCACTAATCAATATAGGTATAGAAAAATAGGGTTCTCACATTGGAATAGTAACATTACAAATTGGCTAACTATCACAAGACAAAATATATGTCATTTATTCTACAACCATCTAGGTTGAAAGGGATGAAATGAAGCATATATGTGACGACAACATTTTGACATTTGTTATGATGACCTCACAGGGGCGGATCCAGGGGTTTTGGGGCAGGGGGAGTACGTGCTACTCTTCAACTCCGTCTTTGTAATGTAAAAAAACTCATTAACTCCATATATGTAGTGTAAAATTTATAGTTTTATACGAATTTAGCCCTGATCTACCTATGAATTTTTGGGGTAGATCCGCCACTGTTTGGGGGGGGGGGTTGTTTCTAGAAACCCCTGGATTTGGAAAATATAGAAAAAAATTAGTGGAAACCTGGTATTGTTTGGAAAAAAAATAGTGAGAATTAATGAAAATCTACCAAAAAATAAGCAAGAGGAAAAAAATTTCATGGATCTACAACTAAGACCTCAAAAAATGAAGCAAGAGGAACGACATAAGACCACACGGTGTGGGCGTGGAAATCTGACGTGGTTGCCTCTCCACGTCGTGCACACCGGCCCGCCAATAGCGTGGAGGGCGGCATGGGGCTTGAGGCAACAAGTTTTCCACCAGCGTGGAGATGTTATGTGGGGCGACATGGCATGTTTTGAGTGGACATGGTTATAGACGGTGTGTGCCAATGGTAAAGTTAACTTTTATTTTTTACTTTGGATAAATAAATTACATCTCCTATATAAACAAACCTATTTCTTCCATTTTCTTACTAGCTCTATCATCAAATCATCTAATTTCATCTCAACTTTCCTTACAATTCCACTTTAAAATTTTTCAAGAAAATGGCAACGATTCCTTGGACCGAAGAAGAGGACACCGCATTGTTTGAATTGTGGGTTAAAGCGCTTACCCGCTACACACCTCGTAATCGCTCGAGTGGTCCGTTTTGGGGGTGTATTTTTCAACAATTTTACATTTATAGGGGTGACACCATCCAAACCGAGGATGCACTTTCTTCTCATTTTAGGACTATATTCTATTTGGATTGTGAAAGATTTGATACGGTGCACAATGTGGTGGAAAATGAGGGGGTGACCTTGTAGAAGACAACATCATACAAATCGCTCTCATCAACTACAGGCACGCCTACTTAATTATGTTTAGATTTAACGTGTTATTTTAATGATGTAATCTTTATTTAGTTTAGAGTAAAGTGCAGTTTTCCTCCCTGTGGTTTGCTCCAGATTGCCCAATCCCTCCTTATATTCCAGTTTTACCATCTCAAACCCTGACATCGGTATCTCATTACCATGTGCCCCGTACCGTTAGTCAACAATTATGTAGACCGTTAGATTTAGGGCCAAATTGGACTTTTCACCATCAAAGCTTCCTAACCACACTTGCAACACTCCCTTATCTTCCCACTTTAACCTTCTGACACCTCATTCGATACCTACCCCTTTTCACCTTCTTCTTCACCGACGAAATACAAAGCTCCAGCGAATACCCTGACCTGCGGCCATCAATGGAATTCACTGTTGAGGTGCACAACAATTCAGTCCATGGTACGTATATCAAGTAAATTTATTACACCAGTCTAGATTTCAGTCCATTATACATATAAGATTACCGTCATTTTGATAAAAAAATTAGGATCGATAATGTGCTCATTTGTTTATGATGATTCGGTTGTAGCTGAAGTAACGGTCACGAAGACTAGGAACCACCTCACAATGGTTCTATTCATTGTGGTGCTACGGTGCTTTACAACATTTCATTCAACTTTGGAGTGGTGTTCCCTGCATCGCCCCAACAATCATGTCCATCGTGTAACACCCCGAAAATCGATTTGGTAACTAAAACAAATTAATCAGAGGGATGAGCGGGTGAAATGTCATTTATGGTAAAAATTAACCCGGTAAACATTAGGACTTAAATAATAAATCTAATGGTTAAATAAAGATGAATAAACGTTTTCATAAGATATAGTTTATAAAAGACCCGGGTTATCAAGACTTAATCTAAGCCAGGTCGTAACACCCCGACTTTGATAAAGTGAATTATTATGTTCATTTGTTAAGTGGAAATATATATACAACTATGAATATTTAACTTAGTAAGTATACTTGTTTATTTAAAAATATAAAGGGTTGTGACATGAAATTAGATAATAAAATATAAAGGGGCTAAATGGAACACTATTAAAAGTTGAAAATATAAAAGGATAAAAAAGATGCACACGCACACACAAGTATGTGTGTGTAGGTTGTATAAAGAGGGGGAGAGGGAGACAATGTGACATCCCGGTTTTTCAGATATCTTAGACGCACTACTTTACGGTTATTCGTTCCTACGCTAAATTGATTCGGAGACTTAAATTGCACGCTCGAAATAATTACGATAATTTCGTGTACTTGTCAAATGAACTACGTGCTACGTCTTAAACGTTTATAAGTTGGTGCGTTATTATGTGATGTTCCGATTTCGTGTTTTGTTTTAGTCGAAAAATGTAGTTATAATAAAAGATAAATGAATCGAACCGAGCCGCGAAACGAATAGACCTCACTTCCTTGCGACTCAAGTGGTTAATCGAAACTTGAGGACCAAGTTTTAAACCCAAACCAACCCACCCGAACCACTTGCGGCCGCGAGCACCCCAAACCGCAAACACATCCCTTTTCTCCTTACCTATTGCGCTATATATACACATACATGCATGTGTATTGCTTCACAAACAAAACACACAAACCCTAATAGCTAAACAGCCGACGGCAGCCCTCCATTCAGTCTCTCGATCGCAAAACAGCCTTGCTACATCCCTCTTGATCGCGGCAGCCCTCCCCTCGGCATTCTCCTTCTCGGTCGCGATTCTCTTTGATCATCGGCTCCCCATCTCACTCACGGTTCATTAATCTTCGGTGTAAAAGGTTAGAGTTATCATTATTTGCAAAGTTATAATAGGATTATAAACTCTTGATCATGTTTGAATGTAGTGTTATGTTGTTAGCCGATTTATTTATGCTAGTTGCGGTTAAGATGATTAGCGGAATCCAGAAACATTAGGCTGCATTTTGTGTAATAAAAACTATATGTTATGATTAGGGTTTGCATGGGTATGATATATGATTGGTAATTCTGTTCTTGATCGCTTATGTTCAATGTATCGATGGTTTAAGCGGGTTAGATTGTGATAAAGTGCTGAATCAGGATGCTGAATGGTGTTTACAGCCAACTTCAACTGGCTGTAACTTGGTTATTATTTATCGAAAACGGATTTTCTGAAGTCTAAAACGTAGAGTTTTGAAAAACGCTTCTAATGGCGCTGGATTCATATTTTTCTGAAGTCGTTTGATATTTTTAAGTGGCCAATTAAGTTCAGTAACTGAAGCTGTGAAAATTCTAAAAATTTGTTAGTTGTTTATCGAGTCGGATCTAATAATCTGTAGGGAGTCGAATCATGAAATTTGTACAGCAACTAGATATGGAAATTTCCGGGAAACTCCCACCGGAATTTTGTTAATTGGACGATCGGTGATTTTTAAATGAATTCTTCCGTGGACTGCAGTCAGAAAGTGACGAATCTGACTGCAGCCTAGTATATTAATATTTATGAATAATTGGTAAAGTATTAGGACTCGAAAAATTTATATAAAATTCTACATTATAGTTGACACCTGCTGTAAAATAATTGGAATTTTTGGAATGTTGGAACTATTTTATAAAAATCCTTGAAAACAGCCTAATTATGAGTATATAAGCTGAAACTTGATAACTTGCGAATGTATGTATCAAAGTGTTGTATGGATTGATTTTGTTCATGATAAATTGTTTTGATCACTATATTGGCATGATGATACTTGCATGCATGATTTGAGTCTTAGTAATTATCATTGTATGTACCGCATTGTGTGTTAGTATGTGTAGGACTTGTATCAGCGTGATCCACACACTAACTCTAAATCAATTGACTTGTTAGGACGCAATTAGCGGTCCCATCATTTGCTACATCTGTGTTACACTAACCGAGCAACTAAAGATGAGTTCACGGCCCCTAATTTTATTCGGTTTTAAACAACAGGGGGAGAAACATGTATACACTCTACAACTCTATCTCTTTACGTTATACGAAATTAACGTCATTAAACTATTCGGTAACTAAGTTAATGTTAATGTACGTTATGGTCACTAAGCAGCTATATCACACAAGTCCTCGACAATCTCTCGGATCATTAGTATTGGGTTAGATAGCGGGGAAATTATAAGTAGTACAAATGGGCCCGACAAGCCCCATCCGAGCTAGTCGCGCTAGCCGACCGGGTATGGTCAACGGGTGAATAATTTGGCCTAACTTTCGCCATGGTCAGTGATAGGCCTGGCAACACGGAGGCACAACAGTCAGCTTTGATCGCGAACACTTACGTGACATAACTTTAGGCTAGCTACCTACATGTTAACATTGAACTTAATTACGAATCAACAATATTATCCCGGGTTAGGGATAATGGAACCAACAACGTTATTATTCCGGGTTAGGAATAATGGAACCTCATTATTATTCCGGGTAAGGAATAATGGGACTATCAGTATTATTCCGGGTTGGGAATAATGGAACTAAATCGTTATCCCGGGTTAGGGATAATGGGGGAAACAAACTTATAACCGAACAAACGAATTTATGAAAACCTGTGAACCACTCTTCTTTAATGTTGACACTTGTTTCTTTACATGTTTCTCAGGACGCTAGGAGCTCTAGGTGCACTCACTTGCATTGATCAAGACATCTTTTAATCGAGTCTCATTTACAAACATTGTTTTGGGTTTTTCTTTAGTTTTGGCGTTTGTGTTGGCGCCCGTTCCTTTACTTTATTTTTTTAATGCTTCGCTCAACTTTAAGAACTAATGCTTCCGCTAAACATTGAAACCAAACTAAGGCAATCTAAAATTAACTATTAATGGTTAAACAAATGATTTTTGGAAAACGTATTAACAAATCATATAGAGTCGTTCGACGTTACTAGTGTCTCAGATTCTGGTTTGTTCACACTCGTCGCGGTAAAACTCCGGAAGTGGAAATTGAGGGTGTGACAGATTGGTATCAGAGCCTCTAGCTATAGAGAACCAGGTTTGCATTAAAAGTAGACCTAAACTATAGCTGATTACACGACACTAGACTTAGTTTGGCACCGAATTGTTATATCTTGTTATGTGATGTACCACAACTGTGCTATGTAAAATGTGAATGCGAAATAGAAATGAATGCAACTCGTAACTAACTACACAACCTAACAGGCAATGTCATCATCATCATCATCCGACAAACTTTCGCAATCAAGGGCGTCGGGAAAGGCACCTATGGTGGAACCCTCACCATCTTATGGCGTGGAGACACGCTCAGCTGCGAGAAAAAGGCTCGCTCTAGGGAAAGAGTCGTCCTCACGCCCGACCATCGCTGTGCCGGTCGAACCGGTTAACTCGGTAGAAGTAGGGAACGACCTACTTAGAGATATGATACGGAAACAACAAGAACAATTAGAAAGAATGCATGAAACCATCCTAGCACAGGGATGGATGATACGACAATTAACAGGTAAGACTGGATCACTCGAGGAAGAGCAACATATGAGTAAGAGGATAGCTCGTAACACTTTAGCTAGAGATCTTCGTGCTGAGCAGATAAGGGCTGACTGGCTCGAAGACAGAGTCCTTGAATCTAGCTGGAGAATTCAAGAACTAGAACAGAATCAGGCACCTGCACCAGTACCCGCACCAGCACCGGCCCCTCCAGTGCCGGTAGAGGAGGATCCGGAAGAGGATCCAGAGGAGGATCCAGAAGAGGATCCAGAGGAGGATCCAGAGGAGGATCCGGAGGAAGACCCAGCTGTAGAAGCTGGAAACGCCGCGGAGGATGACGGTAACGATAGTGATTTGGGGGATGGAGACGTAGAAGACTGACACGTCTCGCTTATTTTATTTACTTTCCTTCAGTCTATTTATTTTCCCACTTATGTTTAAACTTGAGACTTTATAGTAAGACGTTGAAACTTTATTTAATTGAATATTTCTTTTGACTGTTTAATTTATTTGGGTTGACATAATATGAGAAATTATTAAGTATGGAATAGGATAACTATATTGGATATATAGACTTATCGGTGTGTGTTTATGTTGTCTTACGAAGATCTAAATGGCAACTGGACGTCGCGGAAACCTTAACATGACGCCCGAAGAATTAGCTGCAATGATCCAAGAGCACGTGAATGCAGCTCTAGCGGGTGTTTCAGAACCAACCGGCAGGAGGGGGTCTTAACCCCTACAAGATGTTTCTCGACGCGAAGCCGAGCAAATTCACGGGGGCAGAAGGACCCATAGGACTGGTCCGCTGGATCGAAAAATCCGAATCAGTGTTTGAAATGTGCAACTGTCTGGAGGCCAACAAGGTCAAGTATGCAGCCTCAACATTGGAAGATGGGGCACTAACTTGGTGGAATGCACAAGTCCAAACGCGTGGACTTATTGCTGCAAATGCAATGGCCTGGGCCGAGTTTAAGGCCCTAATCAAAGAAGAGTACTGTCCGCGAGACAGAGTTCAACAGTTGGAGCAAACATTATGGAACCACAAGATGGTGGGATCTGAAATCGAAGCATAGACAGCAAAACATCACGACCTGGTATTTCTATGTCCCGATCTGGCCAACACTGTGGAGAAACGACTCGAGTTCTACCTTGGGGGTCTGGTCCCTGAGATTCAGGGTATGGTAATGGCTAGCAACCCTGCAACTGAACATCAAGCAATCAGGTTGGCGCACAAACTCACCGATAAGGCGGTGGAACAAAAGAAGTTGCCAACTCGGGGTACGACTGAAGTTGCCCCTGATAATAAAAGAAAGTTTGAAGACTCGTCTGCTCGACAGTCTTCGTCATCCCAGCCACAACAGGGGAACCAGAAACGGTTCAATAATTACAACAGCCACCGGGGTCACAATAATCAGCCCGCCAACAACAACCAGAACGCAAGCGGCTATGTAGGTCGAAAGCCGCAGTGCAATCGCTGTAATCTTCATCATCACGGCCCTTGTGCCGGGAATCGCTGCCAACGCTGTGGCAAGGTGGGACATGCGGCAAAGGATTGTCGCGGGGAAATCATGTCCCGACAAAACCAAAATCAACCCCTGGGTCAGCAGCAGGGTGTTAACCGGGATGCTATTAGTGTGGTAGGACTGCCCACTTCAAAAGAGACTTCCCATAGCTGCGTAACAACAACAACAATGGTGGGAACAACCACAACCACAATAACCACAACAACAACAATAACAACAACAATAATGGAAATGGTGGCACAGGAGGTGCCAAAGGTCGCGCATTTACGCTGGGCCGCGGAGAGGCCAGAAACGACTCGAACGTGGTCACCGGTAAGTTTCCCCTTAATGAACATTTTGCTACTGTGCTTTTTGATACGGGTGCGGATAGGAGTTTTATATCTGAGTCTTTTAGGAAGAACCTAAATCTCACGCCTAAACCCTTAGAGACCCCTTATGTCATAGAACTAGCCGATGGTAATTCTGTAGATGTGACCCATATAGTATCCGGCTGTCAACTCAAATTCGCGGGCCACACCTTTACCATTGATCTGATGACAACTACCATGGGTAGTTTTGACGTGGTAGTCGGAATGGACTGGCTATCCGACGTCCGAGCTGAAGTTCTCTGCTTCGAAAAATCTATCCGTATTTCGCTCTCTAACGACGAAATCTTGACTGTGCAAGGCGAGAAAGCAGGCGCCGTCACAAACATCATCTCTTACATGCAAGCACAGAAGTATCTTCGGAGAAAGAACTCTTTCGCTTTACTCGCACTAGTTACCGAACAGCCTAAGGACGAGAAACGTATAGAAGACATCCCCGTCGTCCGTGATTTTTCCGATGTATTCCCAGAGGAGTTACCTGGTCTTCCACCACATCGACAATTGGAGTTTGAAATTGAATTGGCGAACCATGCAACTCCCATCGCCAAGGCCCCATACCGCCTAGCTCCAGCCGAGCTGCAAGAGCCGTCTACCCAACTTCAGGAACTGTTAGAAAAAGGATTTATCCGACCTAGCACTTCGCCATGGGGAGCTCCAGTCCTTTTTGTCAAGAAGAAGGACGGGACCTTCCGCATGTGCATCGACTACAGGGAACTCAATAAGGTTACTGTCAAGAACCGATACCCATTACCTCGCATCGACGATCTCTTCGACCAACTTCAAGGGTCAAGCTACTACTCCAAGATTGATCTACGGTCCGGTTATCACCAGTTACGCGTCAGGGAGGAGGATATCGCTAAGACGGCATTTCGTACTCGGTATGGCCATTATGAGTTCCTGGTCATGCCCTTCGGTCTCACCAACGCACCCGCAGTGTTCATGGATCTCATGAACCGCGTGTGTAAACCGTATCTCGAAAAGTTTGTCATTGTGTTCATCGATGACATACTCATCTACTCTAAAGGTGAAGAAGAACATGCTGAACATCTACGATTACTGCTGGGATTACTTCAACAGGAGAAACTATATGCCAAGCTTTCAAAGTGTGATTTCTGGATTCGGGAAGTTCAGTTCCTCGGGCACATCGTAAATGGAAAGGGTATCCACGTCGACCCCGCCAAGATTGAAGCTATCAAAAACTGGGAAGCACCCAAGACACCGACGGAAATCCGCCAATTTTTGGATTTGGCTGGTTACTACAGACGTTTCATCGAGGGATTTTCAAAGAGCGCGCAACCGCTTACTACCCTCACCCAGAAAGGCATCAAGTATGCTTGGGGTGACAAGCAGGAAGCGGCATTTCAATTGCTGAAACAGAAACTCTGCAGTGCACCCATTCTGTCCTTGCCGGAAGGGACAAATGATTTTGTAGTATATTGTGATGCTTCCATTCAGGGGTTGGGATGCGTACTCATGCAACTCGATAAGGTCATCGCGTATGCGTCTCGACAATTGAAGGTTCACGAGAAAAACTACACAACACATGACCTGGAATTGGGAGCAGTAGTGTTTGCACTTAAGATTTGGAGACACTACCTATATGGAACGAAGTGCAAAATCTATACAGATCACAAGAGCCTCCAACACATCTTTGACCAGAAGGAGTTGAACATGCGACAGCGTCGCTGGGTCGAACTCTTAAACGATTATGAGTGTGCCATTAGATATCACCCGGGTAAAGCTAACGTGGTAGCTGATGCCCTCAGTAGGAAGGAACACTTGAAACCTCGTCGGGTACGAGCATTACAGCTCACCATTCATTCGGGGTTACCCGAACAGATACGCGACGCGCAGCTAGAAGCAGTTAAGGAAGAAAACATCAAGGCCGAATCGGTGGGAAAGATGGAACGCGATTGGGAAGTAAAACCCAATGGAGCCCGGTATTTCATGAATCGTATATGGGTACCTCTCTACGGAGACCTTAGAAAGCTAGTCATGGACGAAGCTCACAAATCTCGATACTCTATCCATCCTGGTTCGGATAAGATGTATCAAGACCTTAAAGCTGCGTATTGGTGGCCCAACATGAAAGCTGATATAGCCACCTACGTGAGCAATTGTTTGACTTGTGCAAAAGTCAAGGTAGAGTATCAAAAGCCATCGGGGCTACTTCAACAACCTGAGATCCCAGTGTGGAAATGGGATCAGATCTCGATGGACTTCATCACTAAACTCCCGCGAACTTTGGGTGGTTGTGATACTATCAGGGTGATTGTGGATCGTTTAACTAAGTCCGCACACTTCCTAGCTATTTAAGAAACAGATAAGATGGAGAAGTTGACTCGCATCTACATAAAGGAAGTAGTTTCTCGGCACGGAGTGCCAACGTCCATCATCTCAGACAGATGCTCGCTTCACGTCCAACTTTTGGCAGTCACTTCAGAAAGCGTTGGGCACACGCTTAGATATGAGCACAGCTTATCACCCTCAGACTGATGGTCAAAGCGAAAGGACCATACAGACCTTGGAAGACATGCTTAGGGCATGCGTAGTAGACTTCGGGAATAGTTGGGAAATCCACCTGCCTTTAGTGGAATTATCGTTTAACAACAGTTACCATACGGTATATCGGCAGCACCGTTTGAGGTATTATACGGTCGTAAATGTAGATCACCGGTTTGTTGGGCAGAAGTCGGTGACAGTCAACTCACAGGCCCTGAGTTGATACTTGAGGCTACTGAAAAGATTGTACAAATCAAAAACCGCATGGCGGCGGCACGAGATCGACAGAAAAGCTACGCTGATCAACGACGCAAACCGCTTGAATTTCAAGTAGGCGACCGCGTCCTACTGAAGGTGTCACCCTGGAAGGGTGTAATCCGCTTTGGAAAACGAGGCAAACTAAACCCACGGTACATAGGCCCGTTTGTGATCTTGAAACGTATTGGACCCGTAGCTTATCAATTAGACCTTCCTGCCGAACTCAGTGGAGTTCACAACGTTTTTCACGTGTCAAATCTGAAGAAGTGTCTATCAGATGAAACCCTAGTCATTCCATTGGATGAGATTCAAGTGGATGAACAACTGCACTTTGTGGAACAACCTATCGAGATCATGGATCGTGAGATCAAGACTCGAAGGCATAGCAAGATTCCAATCGTCAAGGTCCGTTGGGACTCTAAGCGTGGACCAGAGTTCACATGGAAAGAGAGGACCAAATGAAAAGCAAATACCCACACCTCTTTGCAGCTGGGCAGCAAACTAACGATACCACCAACTAAATTTTCGGGACGAAAATTCTTTTAACATGGGGATGATGTGACAACCTGGGAATTTCTTGTAATTTCGCGTACCATTGTTAACAAACTAAATCTTTGTGCGTGGCAACTCTAAACATGTACGCTGCATTCTAAACCGCGTTTACTCAATTTTCGGGACGAAAATTCTTTCAACATGGGGATAATGTGACATCCCGGTTTTTCAGATATCTTAAACGCACTACTTCACGGTTATTCGTTCCTACGCTAAATTGATTCGGAGACTTAAATTGCACGCTCGAAATAATTACGATAATTTCGTGTACTTGTCAAATGAACTACGTGCTACGTCTTAAACGTTTATAAGTTGGTGCGTTATTATGTGATGTTCCGATTTCGTGTTTTGTTTTAGTCAAAAATGTAGATATAATAAATAGATAAATGAATCGAACCGAGCCACGAAACGAATAGACCTCACTTCCTTGCGACTCAAGTGGTTAATAGAAACTTGAGGACCAAGTTTTAAACCCAAACCAACCCACCCGAACCACTTGCGGCCGCGAGCACCCCAAACCGCAAACCCATCCCTTTTCTCCTTACCTATTGCGCTATATATACACATACATGCATGTGTATTGCTTCACAAACAAAACACACAAACCCTAATAACTAAACAGCCGACGGCATCGCAAAAACAGCCTTGCTACATCCCTCTTGATCGCGGCAGCCCTCCCCTCGCCATTCTCCTTCTCGGTCGCGATTCTCTTTGATCATCGGCTCCCCATCTCACTCACGGTTCATTAATCTTCGGTGTAAAAGGTTAGAGTTATCATTATTTGCAAAGTTATAATAGGATTATAAACTCTTGATCATGTTTGAATGTAGTGTTATGTTGTTAGCCGATTTATTTATGCTAGTTGCGGTTAAGATGATTAGCGGAATCCAGAAACATTAGGCTGCATTTTGTGTAATAAAAACTATATGTTATGATTAAGGTTTGCATGGGTATGATATATGATTGGTAATTCTGTTCTTGATCGCTTATGTTCAATGTATCGATGGTTTAAGCGGGTTAGATTGTGATAAAGTGCTGAATCAGGATGCTGAATGGTGTTTACAGCCAACTTCAACTGGCTGTAACTTGGTTATTATTTATCGAAAAACGGATTTTCTGAAATCTAAAACGTAGAGTTTTGAAAAAATCTTCTAATGGCGCTGGACTCATATTTTTTCTGAAGTCGTTTGATATTTTTAAGTGGCCAATTAAGTTCAGTAACTGAAGCTGTGAAAATTCTGAAAATTTGTTAGTTGTTTATCGAGTCGGATCTAATAATCTGTAGGGATTCGAATCATGAAATTTGTACAGCAACTAGATATGGAAATTTCCGGGAAACTCCCACTGGAATTTTGTTAATTGGACGAACGGTGATTTTTAAATAAATTCTTCCGTGGACTGCAGTCAGAAAGTGACGAATCTGACTGCAGCCTAGTATATTAATATATATGAATAATTCGTAAAGTATTAGGTCTCAAAAATTTATATAAAATTCTACAGTATAGTTGACACATGCTGTAAAATAATTGGAATTTTTGGAATGTTGGAACTATTTTATAAAAATCCTTGAAAATAGCCTAATTATGAGTAATAAGCTGAAACTTGATAACTTGCGAATGTATGTATCAAAGTGTTGTATGGATTGATTTTGTTCATGATAAATTGTTTTGATCACTATATTGGCATGATGATACTTGCATGCATGATTTGAGTCTTAGGAATTATCATTGTATGTACCGCATTGTGTGTTAGTATGTGTAGGACTTGTATCAGCGTGATCACACACTAACTCTAAATCAATTGACTTGTTAGGACGCAATTAGCGGTCCCATCATTTGCTACATCTGTGTTACACTAACCGAGCAACTAAAGGTGAGTTCACGGCCCCTAATTTTATCCGGTTTTAAACAACAGGGGGAGAAACATGTATACACTTACAACTCTATCTCTTTACGTTATACGAAATTAACGTCATTAAACTATTCGGTAACTAAGTTAATGTTAATGTACGTTATGGTCACTAAGCAGCTATATCACAAAGTCCTCGACAATCTCTCGGATCGTTAGTATTGGGTTAGATAGCGGGGAAATTATAAGTAGTACTACTGGGCCCGACAAGCCCCATCCGAGCTAGTCGCGCTAGCCGACCGGGTATGGTCAACGGGTGAATAATTTGGCCTAAGTTTCGCCATGGTCAGTGATAGGCCTGGCAACACGGAGGCACAACAGTCAGCTTCGATCGCGAACACTTACGTGACATAACTTTAGGCTAGCTACCTACATGTTAACATTGAACTTAATTACGAATCAACAATATTATCCCGGGTTAGGGATAATGGAACCAACCACGTTATTATTCCGGGTTAGGAATAATAGAACCTCATTATTATTCCAGGTAAGGAATAATGGGACTATCAGTATTATTCCGGTTGTGAATAATGGAACTAAATCGTTATCCCGGGTTAGGGATAACGGGGGAAACAAACTTATAACCGAACAAACGAATTTATGAAAACCTGTGAACTCACTCTTCTTTAATGTTGACACTTGTTTCTTTACATGTTTCTCAGGACGCTAGGAGCTCTAGGTGCACTCACTTGCATTGATCAAGACATCTTTTAATCGAGTCTCATTTACAAACATTGTTTTGGGTTTTTCTTTAGTTTTGGCGTTTGTGTTGGCGCCCGTTCCTTTACTTTATTTTTTTTATGGTTCCGCTCAACTTTAAGAACTAATGCTTCCGCTAAACATTGAAACCAAACTAAGGCAATCTAAAATTAACTATTAATGGTTAAACAAATGATTTTTGGAAAACGTATTAACAAATCATATAGAGTCGTTCGACGTTACTAGTGTCTTAGATTCTGGTTTGTTCACACGCCTCGCGGTAAAACTCCGCAAGTGGAAATTGAGGGTGTGACAGACAACCTCCCTTCACCTAAAACAAAGTCATATCAAGAATTGAGGGTGAAATTGGAGCCAAATCCTTGCCTGATCAAGGGTTTTTAATCATCTAAACCTATAAATTACAAGGTATGTGATGAATTTGTGTATGATGAATTTGTATGTTAATTGGGTTTCGATGATATGATGAAATTGATTATGTATGGATGTTCATAAGCATCATACTAGTTTGTAGGTGTAAATTATTTGAACAATTTAGAGGTTTAAGTATATGTTCATACTTGACATGAAATGGGTTTTGTATGATATAAGGAAATCGATGTTATATTGATGTCGAAATGTGTTTGAAATCATCATGTATACAAGAATGTGTGAAGAACTTGAATAATTTAGGTGTTTTGATAATTGTCTTAATTATATGGTGAAATGGGTTTTTGCATTTGAGATGAAAACCCCAACTTTTTAGTGTCATAGTTTGATGAATTAGTTTATGATGCTTGAAAGTTTATATTAACTTGATTTTGTTAAGTATATAACTTTGTTGAACTGAAAAAAATAAGGTAATTTTGTATGATAAAGTTAGTTAATATGATAGCCTAAAAATTATGACTACCAAATGTATGAAAAATGCATAAATGAGTTTATTGAACTTGCTAATGCATTCGCATATATCATTTGGCAGTTTGACTTTTAGACCCATAATAGATATGGATGAAAAAAATAGTATAAAGTCCATAAGGTGATGGTCATTGTGTACGGTGACTAATCTAACCATCAAGTGCCAATTACTTGATCCAACTCTTGATGGAGGGCCAGTGTTTGCGATTGCAGGGCAGCCAGAGTGGCATTTGTCAGATCTTGTGCGGTCATGTATCCAGCCACAATATTTAAATTAATTAAAAATTTACCAAATCTATTTAAAATTAATTTATTTTAAGTGTCTTAGATGAACAGTACGAAATCCGAATCTAATCCGAAATGGTCAATCCTGAAGTCAATGATGGTCAAATCCGGAAGTAGTATCCAAATTGATGATGTTCCGGATTGATGATCCCGAAATGGAGAATCCGACTTGAAAACCCGAAATGGAGAACCGGGAATCTGATGGATCCGAAATGAGAATACCGAATTGCAAATCCGAAATGAGAATCCAAGATGTATGATCCGGAATAACCAATTCTGAATGTGAATCCAGAATCAAGAATCCGGAATGGAAAGTCCGGAATGCTTGTCTTATCTGATGAATCCAGAATGTTTATCCTTATACGTAACAGTAACCCGCTTTTCCTGCAACCGAATTCCGAGATCAAAGGAATCGATAACCGCAATAGTTACTCGGATTGCAATCCGGATTGAGCAACAGTCCAGGATCAATCCGAGATGGACGGTCACCTTCGTGTTTTCGGAATCCGGAACAGTAGTTGATTTGAAATGTGAGAACCTTCTTCGTGTTCTTCGGAATCTGAACAGTACCAGATCCGAATTCTTCAAAACTTCTTCGAGTTCTTCGGAACATTAACCTTCCGACGATGAACAGTGATCCAGAACAAAAAACGATCCAAACAGCAGCAACGCACTTCAGAAAAAAAAACTTCTTCAATCAGCAATACCCGGAGCCTGTATTTGAACAGCAGGCTCTGATACCAATTGTAAGTCCCGTAAACGGATCAAAAAGGTACCACTAACCTAATCAAAAGCGTAACTAATGATTAGGAAGAAGAACAACTTTGAATAACTTCAACTTGCATACACCAGAAGATGCCTGATACAAGTTCTTTGATTACAACTCTCTAACCCCCTCTCATTAACCTAGCATCTATATTTATAAGCACTAGCAAGCCCACTATACAACCCTAGGCTCATAAGGCACTAGGAAGCCCAAATATACATCAAAGCCCAAAAATAATCCCTAATGAGTAAACCTTTAACAATCTAAGCCCAACAAACATGATTAACCTTTCCCCACGGTTTTACACCAATTCCACGATTACAATATCCATATTCATCCTCCCCAGTTTCTTCATTTTTCTTTTGTTGGTGCATAATGTCTATTGCCTACGTCTAGGATATGTTGTTTGTATATATAGGGCTTAAAACGTCAGTTTGTAAATGATAATGTATGATTTATTTGTTTTGTAGTTGAATCGTACGAGTGAGTCATATGACTCATACGAGTGACACTCTGTCACTCGTACGAGGCAACCACTCGCACGAGTCACACTCTCTGTTACATACTCTCCTGTGCGAGTCATGTCGACCTATAAATAGAGGAGTGTTTGTCAGAGCTATGGAGTGTTGATCCGTTGGTGTAGCGAAGCCCTGCTGAACTATTTACTTGCACTGTACTTTGTTCACGTCTATCAATACATTCAAGGCATTTAACAGTAGATCTCACTTGTTTGTTTGTCAACCTCACTAACAATGAATTTCGCCTCTGTTAGTTGAGTTAGGTCGGTCAAGTGCTCATCGGAGTAGTCGATCCCCCATTCACATCTTTGTTGGTTTGGAACCATATGATCTAACATTAAGGACGAGTTAACAAAACCTTTCAATTTATTTTTCACAATCTCAGTTTCATTTTTAACAATTTCAATTCTTTTTCAAGTTGAGTTATTTTTTTCAAGATAAGAATTGATTATTATTTGATTTTCGAAATCATTTTTATATAAAAATAATTTTTCGTTTTCTAAATTTTTTATTTTATTTTTAAAATCCTTTCCATTTTGTTTTAAACTTTTATTCTCCATTGTCAAACTCTCCAAATCGTTCAGAAGTTTGGCATTATCTGATCTATATCTGTCACATTTTAATCACAATGGTTCAGAACATGAAACCAGTGGTAGACGTGATCGATTCTTTGATTTCATATTCTTCACCACCATAGTTTCCCTAGCCTTCTTTAGCTTTCATAGCGTTTTTCTTTGCAATTTCAAGTTGATATGCTTGAATCTTTTTGATGAATTCATAATCACGTAAAACTGAAAACCAAGGATCTTTTCTTAATCCACGCATAAAATCATCTCACTCTGAAGAGGATTCTGCTAACTTCTAAACCTTCTTTTCTTTTGCTTATAGACACCATAATTACTCATCTCATAGAGTAATTCTCCAAACCTATTTATATCTTTATCCAACGTTTCAGTTTTCATAATTTTGAAATTTTCAAATCTTTCTCTTAATTTTTCTTAATTTAAAAAACTTCGATCAAAACGTGTCTTCATTTTAAAATTTTGTAGTATCTTGAACCCAAATAGTTCAAACTCAAAAATTTTTAGATTAAAATCCGATTCAAAACTAACACAAAATAATTGCGACCCAAATGAACATGGATAACCCAGTTCAGATCCAAAGGTTAGCATCCCAATTACAACATAACGGTCCAATTGTTTCGATTCGACTTTTAACAAAATCAATGTGAAGCCCAATACTCTAAATAACTTCAATCCAATATTACTCTAAATTTGAGGCCCAAAATTATTCAACTTTAAGTCCAAATCTTTCAACCCTTTCTATTGAAAAAAAAAACTTCGGCCCGAAAAGCAGTCCACTTGACAATTTTCGGCACACACTACAAGACAATTTAAAATAGTTTCGGCCCAAATGATCAATCCAAAGTCAAATTATACACTAGGCCCAAAAATCAGTTCACAGATCAAATCTTGTATGACCAGCTTAAACAAAATCTAAACAAGTCACTAGATTTTATGTATTGTCTATCGGTTGCTATTTTTTATTATTATTTTTATTAAAAAAAAAACAAAACCTTACTATGATGTTAAATGTCAATTTTTCTTTAATATTTTTTTTCTTTTACCTTTTACTTCACTAGCCGCAACTTACCTTTTCTTATCTTTTTGTTACCCTAATATTTTTGACACTTCAACAACTTTCGCTTAAACAATCCTACGTTTTTTTAATCTTCAGCCAAAGCCTAATATTTCTTTTGTTACTACAAACCAAGTGTCACATATATGCTTCTTCTTCTTATAACACTCAGCAAACCGTAAAAGCTTTTCTAATCACAGTCACACAACAAGGTGTCGCTAATAGTCTTCTTCTCAAATTCTATTTCACGTTAAACTCAGATCTGAAACTTCTTTGAATCAAAACAACAACCTACAAACTTAGATCCGTTCAACAACTACGATCACACAAACAATCAAATCTGTCTTCATTCAATCTATGATCAACAACAATTTTATTATTCAGATCTAATATACGATACTCGATTCATGATGCGCTGTATGAGAACGTAATACGTCGTGTACGAATGATGCGCTACAATTGTTTACGAAGCGTGAAGCTACTGTTTCTACAAATTACCATGTTTTATTTTTGTATTTTTGAATAGATTTCAGTTTATACAGATCTGTTATCGAAGACAGAGCGATACACTTCATTTTTAATCGATTATGCCTGTTTAAACATTCCGAAATTCACTGAAACATTTCCAAAAATAATGTATGATGATCGAAATTTTACCGACTCAAACCAAAACTTGTCCAAAATGATCGAAACTTCTTCAAAATGAATGCAAATAGTTCAAAATGCACAAACCACGCTTCGAAACACACCAAATCAAATCGAAATCACAATACTTCAATAGAAAATATGGAAACAAACCGAAAATTTCGAATTTTACACCGAAAATCAACCAATTTAGTCCGAAACACGTCCTTACACACAAAGCTTCCTGAGCTCTGATACCACTTGTATTCCGATCGTAATGATCACAAGTTCTGCGGTGAATTCGGTTTAACGTGCGGAATCCGCTAAATTGAACCGTAATCGAGTTTGCGAATGTAAGTAAAAACAATTTACGATCAGATGATAATCGGATAGACTTTCGACTCTAAACGATACACAATAAGCTCCTAGATCTTGATTCGTATGAAGTATTGATCCTGAAATGTGTGTGTCTTCTTCTTGTGCGGATGAACAGCGGGTATTTATGGATTTGAACATTCATCTGTGCATATGATAGACCCTTTGATTCTTCCGTGCATATGAGAGACGCTTTGATTCTTCCATGCGTATGAGAAGAACTTTGATTCGTACGTATGTATATGACTCGCATTCCACAGACTTTTGTAATTCCATGCATTATTTTTTGTGATGATTTATATAACATCATATTCATGCAATAATGATGGTCATTATTATGATGTCATCACCTTTGATGATGACATCATACTCGATCATCCCGCTCTCTTCATATCGTTTTGTACTGAATCCTTTCTCATCCTAACCAATCCTAAAGAAACCTAGCAAAACCTAGCGAAAACCCTGTCCGGGAAACTTACAGACTAAAGGCATTTTACATTTTTTATCTATAGATTTATAACTATGGACTTACACACTAAAAGATGCATTTACATAAGGAAGCAGTCTCTCGGCATAGAGTGCCAATCTCCATCATCTCTGATCGTGATCCCTGTTTTGCATCTCACCTTTGGAAATCTATGCATAAATCGTTAAGCTCATGCTTCGATTGCACGGAAGTGAACAAATTTGGTTAGGCGGTCCATAATCACCCCGTCCTGGGTAAACCAGTGATAAATTCCATGGAAATTTGCTCCCATTTCCACATTGGTAGTTCTGGTTGCTGAAGCAAACCAAATGGCCTTCGGTATTCGATTTTGACCCTAGCACAGGTCAAGCACTTGCTCACATAAGTGGCTATGTTAGCCTTCATGTTTGGCCATCAATACAAGGCCGTTTGGTCATGATACATCTTATTAGAACCGGGGTGCATAGAATATCGAGACTTGTATGCTTCATCCATCACGAGATCTCTCAAGTTCCCGTACAGGGGCCCATATTTGCGTCATGAAATAGCGAATACCATCCGATTTGGTGTCAAGCTGTTTCTCCATGCCCCACATGGATTCAACTTGAATGTTCTCCTCCTTCAATGCATCAACTTGAGTAGTACATATTTGATCAGGAATGTTGGAATGAATGGTGAGTTGTAATGCTCGAATTCGTTTTAATTTGATTTCTTTACGACTTAGGGCATCAGCTACTATCTTAGCTTTGCTTGATGGTATTGGATAGCACAGTTCTCCCATTTCCACATTGGTAGTTCTGTTGCTGAAGCAAACCAAATGGCTTTAGGTATTCGATTTTGACCCTAGCACAGGTCAAGCACTTGCTCACATAAGTGGCTATGTTAACCTTCATGTTTGGCCACCAATACAGGGCCGTTAGGTCATGATACATCTTATTAGAACCGAGGTGCATAGAATATCGAGACTTGTATGCTTCATCCATCACGAGATCTCTCAAGTTCCCGTATAGGGGGGCCCATATTTGCGTCATCCGATTTGGTTTCAAGCTGTTTCTCCATGCCCGCATGGATTCAACTTGAATGTTCTCCTCCTTCAATGCTTCGACTTGAGCAGTACATATTTGATCAGGAATGTTGGAATGAATGGTGAGTTGTAATGCTTGAATTCGTTTTAATTTGATTCCTTTACGACTTAGGGCATCGACTACTTGTTAGCTTTGCTTGGATGGTATCGGATAACACAGTTATAATAATTTAAGAGTTCAACCCAACGACGTTGTTGCATGTTTAGCTCCTTCTGTTCAAAGATGTACTGTAGACTTTTGTGATCGGTGTAAATCGTACATTCGGTTTAGTACAAGTAATGTCTCCATATTTTTTAGAGCAAAAACCACGGCTCCCAATTCTAGGTCATGAATGGTGTAGTTTTTCTCGTGAACTTTAAGTTGCCCAGACGCTTACGCGATTACTTTCTCATGTTGCATCAGAACGCAACCGAGACCCTGAATAGATGTGTCAAAGTAAACAACGAATTCATCGATACCTTCTGGTAAGGACAAGATGGGTGCACTACAAAGTTTCTGTTTCAATAGTTGAAAGGCGGATTCTTGGGCATCGCCCCACTTGTAAGTGGTACCCTTTTGAGTCAGAGTTGTAAGAGGTTGTACGATTTTTTAGAATCCCTCAATGAACCTTCAATAGTAACCCGCAAGACCAAGAAATTGCCGTATTTCAGTGGGAGTTTTCAGTGTAGGCCAATTCTTAGTAGAGTCAATCTTGGTTGGATCAACATGTATCCTAGCTTTGTAGGCTACATGTCCAAGGAAATGAACTTCACGAATCCAGAAATCACATTTTGAGAATTTAGCGTAGAGTTATTCCCTTTTTAGAAGCTCTTAGATAAGGCGTAATTGCCCCTCATGTTCCTCCTTGCTCTTAGAGTAAATCAAGATATTATCAATGAAAATGATAAAAAAAATTTCTAGGTAGGGTTTGCACACTCGGTTCAAGGTTTAAGGTTTAGGGTATAAGGTGTCTGAATTTGTGGAGTGGGTTAAAAGGTTCCGGATTTGCAAAGAGGGTGGAGGGGGTTTCCCAATTTGTTAAGGGTGTAGGAGTTAGTCCGAATTTATGATAAGGGAATGGGTTTGTCTAAATTTGTGAAGGAGTTTAGGAGGGAATTTCGAATTGGTTGTTATTTTTATTTGTAAGACCCTAACACGTTTTAACTGAAAAGACGCAGCAGAATACGAATCGTAAAATATTTCTTACTTCTTAAATGATTTGACATACTTACAAGTCCATTTATAAAATGACGCATGTCTTCTCTGAAAGAAATACAACTTTTATCTTTATTTATCACATTAATAATAATATGACAACTATGAAGTTATCCTTTTCGTACAATCCTTGCTTTTTAGCTGATCTGCACCCGCTTGTTGTTGGAATTGAACCCTACAGAAGAACAAATGATAGAAAGACAAAATATACTACAACCTCTGATCCTAATAATAATATAACTGTTGGAACTTTTGAGATCGTTGGTACTTGGTATTAGTAGGTTTTGGATGGTTTTGTAATAGTTTATTGTATTCTAGAAAGTTCAGGGGTTGAAAATGTAACTATAGGGAAATGTCCCTATGGCGGCGTATTTAAGAACCCATTGTATTTATTAAATACGTTGGGTAGTCAATTTGGGTATATATGTGTGATCAATGAAAACCCTAGTCCAAGGTTCTTAGACAAGTTTTGGTGATTTCTCTTGTGTTGTGATTATTGTTCTTGTGCTAAATCTGAACATCCTTGTGCTTTTAGTGATTATATCATTTGGGATTCTATATACAACACTTGTTGTTTGATCCATACAAGAATCTTCATCTTCATCTTTTGGTTTTTTATAACTTCTACACATTCAAGCAACTATATATAGTTGTTTGGGTGATAACAATCAAACCACTATGATCTGAATCTGTTTTGGGACTCATAATTTGGTATCAGAGCCTTGGTGCTCTTAATTGTTTGAATTTTTTATAAGATTCTTCAAGTTTTGAAGGTTTTTCAAAAGTCAAAGTTTCAAGGTTTTTCAAATTTTTGGGCTTAAAATGGCTTGATCTGATGTGTTTAATCATTGGGTTGTTGTTAATAAGTTTTTTGGTGAACATTTGGGTCATTTTGGTACAAAGAAACATGGATTTTGAGTCGTTTTTTGGGTGATTAGAGGGTGTTTGTTCGTACTTAAACCCTGCTGGGCGCATTTAAATTTGAAGCAGTGTAGGTAAATTTAAATATAGCGTCTTTAGTTTGAAGATCGCATAATTAACAAATACGCCGACAATATACCAGCGTATTTGTTTATTCCCAACGAAATAGTGTTAGCGTGTTTAATCGAAGGCGACTTCAAAGTCAGTGATAAAGATCGCATCGATTTTATCACAGTGATCGGCGTATTTAACCAAACTCACGTTTGGTTTGTCTGTTCCAGCGGATTAAGCTATTGTCGCCGGTCCAAGAAGTAAAGAATCATCAACTTAATTACTATATTCAGCGTATTTGCTCACTGATCTCACAAATTCCCAGCTTAACTAATCTTCACCAGCGGTTTTAAGCACGGTAACTTAAAAACCAACATAATTAATCCCTGATCAAAAATTTGAACTTGAAATCAAACCAAAATGTCACTTAATCAACTGAATCCCATCACTAAAGCCGAACTTGAAATTGGAACTGCAACTAGGCCTCCTAAGTTGAAAGGATCTAAAGATTTCAGTAGCTGGAAGAATCGAATCAAAGCATTATTTGAGTATACGGACTATATTAAATGGATTCCGTCACTGTAGGACCCCATGTTCCTATGGTAATTCGTGACGATATTCGTACAATCAACAACGATCCTTCAACCTTCACTGATGAAGATAGGACACTCATCCAACACGACCGTAGGGCTCACACTGCTCTAACAATGGCTCTATCAAAGGATGACAACAACTTGTTTGAGGAATACACCTCGGCTCATGAATTATGGTTGGCTCTTATCGATCACTACCAAGGCAACGAAGAACTGATGGATAACAAGAGAGATATGGCTTAGAAAGAATACGACATGTTTGGAAGTGTTCGAGGTGAAAGTTTGTCAGATCATATTAGCCGCTTTTTGAGTGCAAACAAAAATGTAGAAAGTCGGCAATCCCATTGCTAACTATGCTTCAATCCAAAAGCTTTTGGACTTTCTTCCAAAAGAATGGAGCATATAGTGCATGATGATCAAAAGAACCTTCCTAACCAGTACGACTCCAATTAACCTTTTGGAATTGATCAACACTCTAAAGGCTTTTGAATGGACGTGCTCAAAAGAGAGATGAACCAAACAGGATACTCACAACAAAAGTCTGCTCAATCCGCTGCTACTATTATGCCTAAGAACATGGCATTCGTTGCCCCCACAGTCTCTGGAAGTTCAAGCTCTCAAAGTGCCGGTGCATCTTTTTTTAACGCTTCCGCAAACTCTACTAAGGCTCTACAATCTAACGAGAAATCTACTATGGTCGGTGACACTCAACATTAAAGATCTTGACTAAACACGTTGCACTGTTTAACACCTTCCTCAGCAGCTATGAGGCTCTTATGTCGGGTGAACTGAAACAAGATTTTTTTTCAGCTAAAGACATGTACCAAGTTGATCCAGATGATATGGAAGAAATGGATCTCAAATGGCAGATGGCTATGATCACCTTAAGGCTGAAAAAGTTTCAAGACAAGACAGGAAAGAGATTGTCTCTCGGAACTGTAACATTTGTGCCTTTTCAATCATTGCACAATTACAAACAATTTCATATTAAATAAAACCCTGTGTTTTATTTCTAAATATTTTTGTATTCAATAAAATATAGTATTTTATTGACGAGAATGCAAAAATGTCAATCGTTGCACAACTTCGATCATTTTCATGTTCGTTAAAGTGTTTACGCATTTTTGCGAAACACGTAACCGTACAACCGAACGAACCGACATCCATGAAATTTTCGGACATAATCCAAGTTACACATGTCTTAATTTCTTTATTCAACCTAAATATTAGGTTAAAGGGGTTAAAAACGGCAAACAAGTGAAAATACAAGTCCAAGGGCAAAAAATATCAAAAAATAATAAAAATTTTTGCTTCTTCACCAAGTTTGCCACCTATCTCCAATTTTTGACACCTAGCACTCGCTTTGCCACACTTAATATGGTGTTGACACATGGTAGGACACTAATCCACACTTGAGGACACTTTACATCACCTCCTTAATCCTAAAATACTATAAATACCCCATGATTCTTCCATTTGTTTTTCAGACCACTTCAAAACACTTTAAAGCAAAGTGTGAAGCTCTTCTTTCAATCCTTCTTGGAGCTTGTTTCCAACCTTTGGAAGCCTCCTATCTTTAGTTCCGAAAGTGTTCTTCAACACAAGTAAGTACTCTTCCTAGTTCTTACATTTTTTAGCTATTTTGAGCTAAAAGTCAAACAGTTTGGCTTCCTGATTGACTTTTGGTTCTGACCATATTTGGTCATGTCAAAGTTCAATTGAACTTTGAAACGTGATCATAATCACGAAGGTTATAATCCCTAACGATTTCACCTTCTGATTACAACGTTTACTAGTCGAAGTGACTAGTCAAAGTTTCAGTCAAAAATGCGCATGATGTGCGTTTTACGCCGAAACTATTTTCGGGTATCAAAACACCAAGTTTTGATACCAAATCAGTTTTATAAACTTAGTTAGGCGTATTTTGACATGTCTAACTCATCACTTCTAGTTTAGTGCTTATTTAGGGTCGTAAGTCGAGCGGTATTGACCACCGCTTTGACTTTCCAATCCACATCTGTTTCACAAAGTTTCCTCAAATTAAATTTCGGGACGGAATTTCAAAAAGTAGGGGAGACAGTAACATTTGTGCCTTTTCAATCATTGCATAATTACAAACAATTTCGTATTCAATGAAACCCTGTGTTTTATTTCCAAATATTTTTGTATTCAATAAAATCTTGTATTTTATTGATTAGAATGCAAAAATGTCAATCGTTGCAAAAGTTCGATCATTTTTGTGTTCGTTAAAGCGTTTACGCATTTTTGCGAAACACGTAACCGTACAACCGAACGAACCGACATCCACGACATTTTTGGGCATAATCCAAGTTACACATATCTTAACACCTTTATATAACCAAAATATTAGGTTACAGGGGTTAAAATGGCAAACAAGTGAAAATACAAGTCCAAGGGCAAAAAATGTCAAAAAAAATAAATATTTTTGCTTCTTCACCAAGTTTGCCACCTATCTCTAATATTTGACACCTAGCACTCAATTTGCCACACTTAATATGGTGTTTACACATGGTATGACACTAATCCACACTTGAGGACACTTGTCATCACCTCCTTAATCCTAAAATACTATAAATACCCATGATTCTTCCATTTTTCACACCACATCAAAACACTTCAAAGCAAAGTGTGAAGTTCTTCTTTCTATTCTTCTTGGACCTTGTTTCCAACCTTTGGAAGCCTCCTATCTTTAGTTCCGAAAGTGTTCTTCAACACAAGTAAGTACTCTTCCTAGTTCTTTCATTTTTTAGCTATTTTGAGTTAAAAGTCGAACAGTTTGGCTTCCTGATTGACTTTTTGTTCTGACCATATTTGGTCAAGTCAAAGTTCAATTGAACTTTGAAACGTAATCGTAATCATGAAGGTTATAATCCCTAACGATTTCACCTTCTGATTACAACGTTTACTAGTCGAAGTAACGAGTTAAAGTTTTGCTCAAAAATTATTTTCAAGATTTCAAAACAATATACATGGTTTAGATATACAAGATGATTTTCAAAGTGAGTACATAGCCCCCTATTTTACTTTTTCAGATGTTTTGGGGAGATTCATATGTGCGTATAATTATTTTCAAGATTTCAAAACAATATACATGGTTTATGTATACAAAATGATTTTCAAAGTGAGTACATAGCCCCCCTCTTTTACATTTTTTTAAATGTTCTGGGGTGATTCATATATGCCTATAATTATTTTCAAGATTACAAAACAACATACATGATTTATATATACAAAATGATTTTCAAAGTGAGTACATAGCCCACTTCTTTTACATTTTCAAATGTTTTGGGGTGATTCTATGTGCCTATAATTATTTTCAAGATTTCAAAACAATATACATGGTTTATATATACAAAATGATTTTCAAAGTGAGTACTTAGCCCCCCTCTTTTACGTTTTGCAAATGTTTTGGGGTGACTCATATGTGCTAAATCATTTTCAAGTTTTCAAAAACAATGTCTATGGTTTATATATAAAACAATACAATTTCAATAATGTGAACAACTTGTTGATGAGTTATCCATAACACGAATGACATTCATTAGCTTTGGCCGAGCCGACCAATAGTATGTTATGCTACCATAGGACTAACAATCCCATTATCGGACTGTTCACTGGATTTGGTAGAAGTTTGGGTAATGACAAAATCTATTTCTGATTAACAAATCATTTGTTGATTTGTTAGTCTAGTTAAATAGACCCTTTGGTGGTCTATTAAAGATACCCTTTGGTGGTATAGTCAACATAGGTTTGAATGTGTTCATTAAAGAACAATCAAAGGTTTTCACAATTAAAACACGAACGATTTGTTTATGACATGGACAATTGGTTTATGACACTGACGACTGATTTATAACACGGACAATTGATTCATAACACGGAGGAATGGTTTTGAACAATGTCATGCAATGATTTTCACTTAAAGATATAAACCATACGAAGTTTACTTTTGAATCAATCTATTACAAGGTTATTACAAAAGAAAGGTTTTTGTCAAGATTCATGGCTACAAGGTTTTCACAACTCTAACCAACTTGTTCTAGTTGGTTAATTGTGTTGCAATATCAAACACTTTTGATAAGAGGTTTTCACTTAACGACTCTTGTAGTCGGACGAGGTGTTGCAATATGTATACAAAGCCACGAATTTGACACACTCACAAAACCTATGTATTCGCCGACATTTTATGCTGACTCTCTTTTCACATATATTTCAGGAGTCAATGCTTGATAATATGATGCATGCTTCAGGTAGGACTAGACGTGGGCCTAAGTGACTTAAAACACAAAAGACAGTTTATTTATGTGTTGTTCTTGTTTATCCCAAGACAATGTAAACATTTAACTTAATAAAACAAAATTTTAAATTCCATGAGTTGTGAAACAATAGTTCTGTGACATGACTCCCCGATGTTTCCGCCGCAGTTCGTTGTTTTACGCGGTCGGGGTGTTACAAGAACAGCTACTTTCGACAAGTCAAAATTGCGATGCTACAACTGCAAGAATTTGGGTCACTTCATGAGAGATAGCCCGGTGTTGAAAAATGAAATGCTGAGATTGTTCCAGCAAGAAGGCCAATAGCTATTGAGGAAAATGAGAATGTTACTAATAACACCCCAAAGGCACTGGTGGTAGAAGATTATGACTGGGCTGAAGAAATTGCTGAGGCAAAGGAAGAAATCAACAAGGTTCTGATGGCTAAAATCTCTACTGCATCAGTCTTGTCTTCATCAAATTGCAATGAGAAACAACCTGCAAGAATTCCCAAGGGCGACAAAGTTATAGATAAAGGTATGAAAAGCATAATCGCTCCTACTGAACAATCAACAGATAAGGGAAAGAAAGAAGCTGAGAAGACCGAACCGAAGAAAACAACCCAAGAAGCAACTAGCGGCATCAAGAATGAGAAAGCTGGAACTTCTACAGCCGCCATGAAAGCTGAATCTGCAAAAGAAAAGGAGGATAAGGATTTGGTAAACAACATACCATATGAATTTAAAGCAAAACTATGCTTCCAACCATGTTTGAACGTCGTGGCACATTACAAATCACTCAACCATGACCTGATTAGAGAAAAAGAAAAGGTTTTGAAATTTAACAAAGAACTGAAAGAAAACGAAGCTGCATATCAGAGAAAGTTGAACTCAACTTTGGATGAGATGCAGACAATATAAAAGAATTTGTTTTTAGAAAAGATTTTATCATAAATGATTTAACTGAAAGATTAGAAAAACCTTAAAATGAACATAATAAATTGCAAATCACAATCGATAAATGGAAAATTAGCCAAATGGCACTGGTTGACATTGCAAATTGTCAACGACTGATATTCGTGAAGGATGGGATTAGATACAAGGATAATCTCAGAAATGAAAGAAAAATCTTTCCTCCTTCGCACAGCAAAAACTATGTACCTATGCCATCACCTCATCCTAATAATGATTTAAATGATAAAAATGATCTTTTTGCTCAAAATATTTGTAACGAAAATGACAAAAACACTAACATTTCTGAAAGTAATGCAGATGTATTTGAGCGTAAAGAAGATGTGTGTGACAAGGATGATGACTGTGGAGGATCGAAAATAGGGATAGGATATTCGGGCGACAGTTATACCACCGTTAACAGGTTCACCTGGAATTGTAACAAGAAAAACAGTACTTCTATTCGGGATAACTGTAATAGTTTGACTAGGATGGATGACTGTAATGGCTGTGTGCCTAAACTTAATATTCGGGATCACTGTAATGGCCATGTGCCTACATTTCAGACCCACAAGCACGAGAATGTAGTGGTTGAATGTCATAACTTAAATTCTTCTTTTAGTGATGAAAATGTTGTGCCTGAATCCCCTATATTTGTTTAAGAATTAAAGAAAAACATATTTGGAAAGTTCCTTACAGAGGAAATTCCCGAGTTTGTTCCATCATGTATAGGTACATCAGATTCTGATTAAGAATCATAGCAAGTCAGCAGCAGTGAAGACTCGAGCACAACAACTTTGGAAAATGGTGGAGAAACGTCAAGCAAAGATCAGGAATCAAACGATTCAAGTGAGAATCAAGAATCAGCTTCTTCATCAGATAGCGTGAAAGATGAAGATTGCATTAAGGATGAAAATCGTCTTGACAAGAAAGTGAAGAAAGCCGGAAGTTCATGCTACACTGCATCGTCAGACAACGCTTCAAGCAACTCTAGACTCTCATCACATACATCATCTTCACACGCGACGTCTACCAAAAAGAAAAGGGCAAATTGGAAGCAATGTTTTCACTGTGGTTCCATCATGTATAGGTACATCAGATTCTGATTAAGAATCAAAGCAAGTCAGCAGCAGTGAAGACTCGAGCACAACAACTTCGGAAAATGGTGAAGAAACGTCAAGCAAAGATCAGGAATCAAATGATTCAAGTGAGAATCAAGAATCAACTTCTTCATTAGATAGCGAGAAAGATGAAGATTGCATTAAGGATGAAAATTTTCTTGACAAGAAAGTGAAAAAAGTCGGAAGTTCAAGCTACACTGCATCGTCAGACAACGCTTCAAGCAACTCTAGACTCTCATCACATACATCATCTTCACACGCGGCGTCTACCAAAAAGAAAAGACATATTGTGAAACATTGCAAGAGCATGTCTAAACCTAAACAAGATTTTGTCAAAAGTTTCACCGAGCAATTTGAAAATTTTAGGAAATCAGTCAAATACATAGTTAATTCAACATGTTTTCGGAAAAGAAAAGAAAACATTCTTGTTCAAAATCACAATAGATTAAACTTGAAACAAGTCTGGGTTCCAAAAACTAACTAACTTGTATATATTTTTGTCTGTTGTTGTATAACAGAATAAATTGCAAAAATGGCTTCGAATGCTCATGGAATACATTTGGCACATGGACAGTCGATGCTTAAGGCATATGACCGGATTGAAGGAACTCCTGAAGAACTTTCAAATCATCGACGGCGACTTCTTATCTTTTGCAGGAGATGAAAAGGGAGGGAAAATTGTTGGAATGGGAGACGTCGTATCTGAAGCACTTACATTGGAGAACATCAATTATGTACCAGAATTGTGTTACAATCTCATGAGCATATCACAAGTCTATGACATACCAGTGCTGTTCAACGACTTGGAATGTCTATTTCTAAAGCCTGAATACTCTGTTCCTGCCGAGATGCTCATAGCTCCTCGTCAAAACAATACCTACGTTCTCAATATGAAAAACGCAAAATCCAATGAGCATATGATGTGTCTAATCTCAAAAGCGTTAGAATCAGAATCACTACTTTGGCATAGGCGGTTGGGGCATGTGAACTTCAAAAATATGAATAAACTCTCCAAGTTAAATTTAGTGAGAGGTTTACCCATAAAAGAATTTCGATTTTCAGAAAAATGTATCGCATGCGCCCAAGGCAAGCAACACAAAAGCCGTACAAATCCAAAGTAGTGAATACGATATCCGCTCCATTGCAATTGCTTCATATGGATCTTTTCAGTTCTATTAGTGTTAAAAGTCTGGCTAAAAGATCCTATTGCTTGGTGATCACAGATGACTACTCTTGATTTTCTTGGGTATATTTTCTTGAAGCCAAAAGCGAGACCGCCTCCACTCTCAAGAACTCCGTATCCATGATCGAAAATGTGATCAAACTAAAGGTCAAATTAGTCATAAGTGACAATGGATCAGAATTCAAAAATCAAACATTTATCTCCTTTTGCGAAGAAAAGGGAATACGCCTTCAGAACAGTGCAGCCAGAACTCCTCAGCAAAACGGCGTAGCAGAACGGAAGAATAGAACACTCATTGAAGCTACTCGAACTATGCCCGTAACTCCAAGCTTCCTATCATTTTCTGGGCAGAAGCAGTCAACACAGCATGCTATGTTTTGAATCGAGTTCTTATCGTTAAATCCCATGGAAAAAGTGCCTATGAACTTCTTTTCAAAAGGATGCCTCTGATAGATTTCTTTAGATCGTTTGGATGTTCTTGTACACTCATCAACATTGAAGACAATCTTATCAAGTTTGAAGCAGTTAGTAATGTGTGCTACTTCATGGGATACTCATCTACTCAGAAGGCTTATCGTGTTTACACACGAACCAAGATAGTGCTTAAATCATATTATGTCGACTTTCAAGAAGGAAACTCCACCAACACTGGAATTTCTCTGAACTGGTTTTATAATGTAGATGTTTTCAACACTTTCGACATTCCTGAAACACTCTCTGAAACCGAACCTATAGAACCGACCCCTATAGAACCCTTGTTTGATCCTTCAGACATCGACGTCACCTCTTTTACAACTCGCTTCACCCCAGTTTCAACCGATCAAATTTTTCCTGTTGAAGAATTTAATGGTGACACTTCGGCTGAGAATGCATCTACAAATGATACTTCTTCTTCACAACCAAATGTGGGTGAATCAACTAAAGAAGGTAGGCCTCCAATTATCTATATCGACGAACATTTCACCAATCTACCTCAACAAATTGAGACCCACACCAACGCAAGTTATAAGACAAATCGAAATCATCCCATTGAAAATGTCATTGGTCCTGTGGAAGATGGAGTACGAACTCTTGGACAGACATATACCATCAACAAAGGATTGTATGTTGTGTTTCTTTTGCAGTCCGTGCCAAATGACATGGAAGAAGCTATTCAGGATCCTAGCTGGGTGCAGGCAATGCAGGAAGAGTTATCTTAGTTTCGTAGGCTCAAAGTTTGGGAACTTGTTGATCTACCCGATGGATAGTATCCTATTGGCACTAAGTGGGTATTCCGTAACAAAACGGATGATCGTGGTGTAGTCATCAAGAACAAGGCAAGATTGGTCGTTCAAGGTTTTCAATAGGAGGAAGGGGTTGACTATGAAGAAGTTTTTGCTCCGTAGCACGTTTGGAGGCTATTAGAATATTCTTGGCATATGCCTCGTACAAAAACTTCAAGGTGTTTCAAATGGATGTGAAGAGTGCGTTTCTATATGGGAAGGTGAAAGAGCAAGTCTATGTTAGCCAGCCTCCGGGCCTTGAAGATCCACATTTCCCTAAACGATACTATAAGCTTGACAAAGCTCTCTATGGTCTTCATCAAGCTCCTCGAGCCTGGTATGAGACTTTGTCGACATATATTTTGGAATGTGGATACACAAAGAGGTAAAATCGACATGTCTCTCTTCACGAAAAGGGTCGGAGATAATGTGATGCTGGTTCAGATTTATGTTGACGATATTATTTTTAGGTCAACCGATGAGGCTCTATGCAAGGACTTCGAGAAGGTTATGAAGGCAAAGTTCGAAATGAGTATGATGGGAGAGCTCACATTTTTCTTGGGATTAGAGCTGAAGCAACGAGAAGATGGTATCCTCATTCATCAAGCAAAGTACATCAGGGATATTCTCTCAAAGTACAACATGAACGACTTCAAAATCGCCAGCACACCATGTGCAGCCAAACAGAACTCACTCCTGATCTTCAAGGAAAACCGGTGAACAAGTCCTTCTATCGCTCGATAATAGGCTCGTTGATGTATCTAACTGCAAGTAGGCCTGACGTTATGTGGGCTGTCTGCATTTGTGCACGATAGATGATCCAAAAGAATCTCATGAAACTGTAGTCAAACGAATTTTTCACTATTTGAAAGGAACACCCAAGCTTGGACTATGGTATCCCAAAAATAGTAATTTTGATTTAATTGCTTATTCTAACAGTGATCATGCAGGTTGCAAGGTTGATAGAAAGTGAGTTTTATGAGGTTGCCAATTCTTAGGAAATCGTCTCGTTTCGTGGCAAAGCAAGAAGCAGACGACAATGTCGATGTCTACTGCTCAAGCCGAATATACGGCGGCTTACAGTTGCTGCTCACAAGTCCTTGAGATACAAAATCAGTTGCTGGATTATGGGATCAACATCATGAAGACTCCGATATTCATTGACAACGAGGCGTGTCTAGGAATTGTGAAGAATCCAATCCACCACTCAAGAACAAAGCACATTGAAATTTGCATTCATGCGATCCGAGATGCGTACGAGAAATGATACATTCAAGTGGTGCATGTGGATACTATGCAATAGAAAGCCGATATTTTCATGAAAGTCTTTGACAAAACCCATTTCAACCAGTAGGTAACCTGGTTGGAAATGATCAATTTTCTCAAGTGGAAATTACTTCGTCTTCATAACCGACTTACATGTTTCTTTAAAAAATTAAAAAAAAAAAAAAAAAACCCGCTTTTCAAAATAAATGAGTATCTTAAAACTGTGCCCTTCAAAAAGATTTTCTGTAAAATTAAAATTTCATTTTGAAGCATTGGACATTCGAAAATAAAATTTTGGGGGGAAGATTTCAAGAAAATGAGCATTTATGTTTTGATCTTCCGGTTGACACTTGCTTAAGAAATGATAGAAAACTGTTGACACTTTGTTTGTTTTTAAAATATCAAAAAGAATGGAAAATTAAGATGCTAAGCAATCGGGGTGCCAAGCAATGACGTGTCTTTAGATTCAACAATACCATCAAGTAAACTGCGATTAGGCGACAAAAGTTAATGCTTACACAAGAATTCTGAATACCCACAATGTTGTGCAACTTGCGGGTAACACGTTGCGGCATATGGCTTAACGGTCTTAAATCTTGCGTTGATAGATTACCAAAGTCTGAGATTTCGGGTCTTTATATTGACTAATGATTCGGGGATATCATAATTGCTCTTCTGCTGCATCTAGATATATGCTGACCTAGACACAATTATGATATCTTTTTCGAAGAGCCAATGTGGCCAAAACCTTACACAGAAGAAGCTCTCATTGAGAGTCATTCAAGTGCATAAATCATACGTTTGTGGTATTTGCCTTAGCCCTCATTAGACATTGGTCTCTCTGCTATACGAAAGTACTGACTGTGATCAATTGTCTATCATTGAAAAACAAAACGAATGAAGTCAATATACTCACCCGCTATGAGAAATCTTTGTTCATACCTTGATCACGGGGGTATGTCCTGACGTGGGACTCGCGGGCACAACATTCTAACCGTCTGGCTTGGGGAATTGCAATTTTTGTCAATATTACTACAACATGATAAAAAGCTCACCGAAAGCATGTTGAAAAAAGGATGCATGGATTTAAGAGGACAAATATACTGATAGTCTTTCTTGTGCCTCGATTATTCAAAATTTTCTTATATGTAACAAACTTATATTCAAAAGTGTTGCCAGTATGATCTTTTGCAGGAAATTCACGGAGTTTCAACTAAAAGAAAAATGTGAAAAAGGAAGCTTTGTGGTTCTAAATGAAATTGCAAAATTTTGATTTTATTAAACTTACTTTCGGTTTTTGTACTATTCTTAGCTAAAAAGGTCAGTTTTTCGAGAAAGTTTAAGATTTTCAAGCGTGTTTGGTCTGGACTTCTTAACTTTGAAGAAACCTTCCAAAACACCTGAGGTAGCGTAACTATTTTTCCAAAGTATTTAATAAATACGTTGGGATTATATATATATATATATATATATATATATATATATATATAATATATATATATATATAATATATATAATATATATATATTTGGTTTTAAAATCTGCACAGTTCACTTTGTCTTCTCCTACATTCATTCCGATCAACATTCAAACAATAAATATAAACTTCTTCAAAACATCATGAGCCGATAACTTAGTGTCTGGTATCGGTATGTTTTTCATGTTTTTGAGTCGATTGTGGAGTGCCTATAATCGTAGAAAACGTGTACAGGGCATACACAATCAATGGGATTGTTTGAATCAGATTTCAAGGGTTTTGAAAGGGTTTATGAAGAAACTTATAAATCCAGCAAATTTAAATTTGAATATGGCATACTTATAGTTGAAGACAGCGTAGTTAAATGGAATCAAAGGATCGCGCTTTTAAGTCTTAAACGAGAGTTCGAGCAAGCGGCATATTTGACAAATACGTCGGTCAATCAGTGTAGAAAATATCTACGCTGACTGTAGTCTCAGAATGAGACTTAAATACGCGATCCGATACCAGTGTAATTGCCCAAAACTCAATCAAAACACATCATAAATGACTGGCCATTTTTAACTTGTTTAATTGGCATAAATATCACTTTTACCTGCGTATTTAACCTAATCAACACTATTCCATTCAATGTTTTTATCTAATCTTGTCACGTAAATAATTTTTACTCAAGCGTAATTATCAACCGTGCAAAATACAACCGCTGCCAAAAGACGTGGCAGACTAGATAAACTCAATCAATATAAGTTACGCTGTCCAAGCATATCCAACTATATATAGCATTCATATCGAAGAATTCTAGAAAACAACAAAAGTCACAACTGTCAACGAGGTCAAAAGGATCACGACAACTGTTCGGAATAAGAAAGTCATTATAACAAAGACAGTGTGCGAAGAGTGCTCAGTCTCAGAGACGATCACAAGGATCCACTGCGATTAAAGAAAGATGATATTCTAGATGGATTCAGATGAATGAGATATGTTGGAGATTTTAGGGACAAGAATGAGATCAAACGGAAAGGGCTTACCAAAGATTGGCAATTTATTCTTTATGTGTTTGCTATAATTTTAGCCCACAGAAAGGGAGGCTATGACGGTTTGAATTTGGAATGGTACACTGCTACGCTAAACTGCACCAGGTAACCGTTCAACATTTCTGGCCTAATTTTCTACTCTATGTCGATAATGCAAACACCTCAACATGGGCCATGTATCCTTGATTTGTACAGCTTCTTATCAATGATCAACATCACAGTCTACCACACCACAATGACGTGTACAAATTTCAGTTGCCAACGGGCCAACAAATCACAGAACTGAAAACACAAGAGTGGGTGATGCTTCACCAGTGGATGTATAGTGAGGAAAGATTTCCATTAGTGAAAGCTGCAAATGAAAAATATCGGGAAGGTGTTAAAAGGAAGAGACAAACAGACGCTGAAGAGGAAGGGATGAAGAAGAAGAGATAGAACAGTTGATAAGAAAGAATAAAGGAAAACAACCTGCGAAAGAGGGGAATCGTCGAAGAAAAAGAAAGACACCCTGATTCAAGAACGTCTAATGGAGAGTAGTATTCGTGCAGGTGGCACAAGAGAACACAGAGAGCACATTGAGAACTTACGTGCCATACATGAAGCTAAAGAAAGGGAAAAGAGAGAAGCAAAGAAAAAGAGGCGTAAGATGACAGAGTCTAAGACTCTAGTGACTGTCACATCTGAACAGGAACAATTGGGTGAGTTTATTAATCAAGTAATTGTTGATCCAGAAGCTCCAAGCAGGTCACCTCCTCAGAAAAGAAAGAAAACAGGGGAAGGTTCCTCAAAAAGTGCACCAACAAAATCAATACCTTAGCAAGTTCCACACAGACCTCGTCCGTTTCAAGAGCTTTATGATAAATTGTCAAAAGATATTGGAACAGGTCCAACCCAATAAATATGCTTACTAAAGCATCAAGTGAGCAACACAAATGTGATACGTGAGAAGCTGAGGGAACAAAGAAAAAGAAACAGGTTGCTTCATGCTTATGTTATGGAGCAAACAAGATTTGATAAATTCCAACAAGACGGTATGGAGAAGATGTATAGAATGATTAGAGAGCTATGCTCTTAAGCGGAAATACAACCACTGTTCTCAACTATAGATGTCTTTGAATATGAAAAGTTTAAGGTAGAGGAAGACAAACGTAAAGCCGAAGAAGCTGAGAAAAAGAAGAGACAGTTAGAATCAGCTTGAATGTTACTGAAGATGATGAAAGTGAGGAAGAGGAGGTGGAGCAGGATGAAATGCCAACTCGATTTGTTGAATGGGGATTGGAGGAAGAAGTTCTGTATGAAATGAAGAGGGTGATGAGGTGACTCCACTACATCCTGAATGGTTCAAAAAGGAAAGAGAAAAGCTTCCAGACTTCTATCAAGTTGTCATCGTTGAAAAGACGGAAGTCACTGCCAAGATAATCAGCTGGAAGTATTGCAATTTAAAAGGGATGTTCATAGTTAAAAGATGCGGTGGAGTCATTCAATACTTCAACACTGGAGCAGATATGAAAAGTCTTCCTCGATGGGATATTCGTGAGCTTGGAAGGCTAGATATGATAAACCCTACCAACAGTGACATTGGTGCTGACTTTGAAAGACTAATCTTAAGAGAATGCAATCGAGGGTTTACTGTATTCAAACCGCAAAGCCCCCGCAGAAGGGTTTCAAAGACAACAAACAATCCCATCACCAGTAAAGGCATAGTCACATGGGTCATCGATCCTGCTAAACTTGAAACAAGAGTTAAGATTCCTCCAGAACAACCTGTGACTCTTACCAATTTCAAGAAATGGTTCTACGACGGCAAAATAGGAGATGATGTCATCAGGTCCGATACTAATGAAGATATTCGTATTCTGGATCCAATGGATGTTTTTATGTTCTGCCTATCCGATTTAAATGTTCTTTATGGCCACAAGATTCATGTAGGTGCTGGGAATGAGTACAAAGATGAAGACATCCTATTTCAAAGGGCGGTTGAATAAGCAAGGGAACGAAAAATTGAAATGATGGACATTGTGAATAGAATTGAAAAACAAAAGGAGAAAGAGGAAGCTAAGAAAAAGAAAAGGAAGCAGAAATCGTAAGCTCAACAAAAAGATCCATCATCCACTCAAGTTACATCAAAATCTCAACCTCCGGCCTCATCCACATATGAGGCCACGATGGTGGATTCACCTGTCACCAGTGAAGCTTTTATTCATCAAACTAAAGCACCACCTGAACTGACCGCAGATCAAGCTGCATCAATTCTAGAAACCAAAGCTCAAGATTGAGAATCGTACAAGTACGCAACGACTAGGGGGATATTGTTGTAACTTTTGAGATTGTTGGTACTTGGTTTTAGTAGGTTTTGTAATAGTTTATTGTATTCTAGAAAGTTCAGGGATTGAAAATGTAACTATAGGGAAATGTCCCTATGGCGGCGTATTTAAGAACCCAACATATTTATTAAATACGCTGGGTAGTCAGACTGTGTATATATATATGTGATCAATGAAAACCCTAGTCCAAGGTTCTTGGACAAGTTTTGGTGATTTCTCTTGTGTTATGATTATTGTTCTTTTGCTAAATCCGGACATCCAGGTGCTTTTAGTGATTATATCATTTGGGATTCCATATACAACACTTGTTGTTTGATCCATACAAGAATCTTCATCTTCACCTTTTGGTTTTTCTTAACTTTTACACATTCAAGCAACTAATCTATAGTTGTTTGGGTGATAACAATCAAACAATTATTTTCCGAATCTGTTTTGGGACTTACAATAACATTTGCCTGAGTCAAGCTCTGCTGTAGACTAAATGTAAAAGGTCCGCCATAGCAAACTTTGTTGAAGACAAAGCTCTGCTGAAGAATAAAGCTAAAGGTCTGCCAAGGCAAAGCTTGAAGGCCAACCGAGGATGCTCAGCAGTGTTTACTATTAGTCTTTGTAATGTTTAGTTGTAGTAGTGGTTAGCTTAGCTGATGTTGTTAGTTTGTTAATATTGTTTTATGTCACTTTCCTGCTGACATCATCATAAGATGCTCAATGGTGAGAATTGTAGTATAAATAGAACAGTGTCTGTACTGTTCTATTTGATCACTTTTCATCACTTATCAATCTAACATTTCTTCCTTACATTATGAACGAACAAATCAATAATCTTAGGCTGAGGGGAAATTTGTGAGTCATATGTAAGTAATTATATGAAAGCATGATAATGAAAACAATCTCTCAATTTTCATGAGTTAAAGTTCATCATTTCGCTGCATGTTCATCTGATTTATCATATTTCATTTTTCATCTTTAGAACTTTCATAATAGTTTAAAACTCATATCCTAACAATTGGTATCAGAGCTTGGTAAATCGAATTTGATTTGAATAGATCAGCTCTCACTACTAATTCGTTTGTTCGTTTTATTGAAAACAGAGTTTAATTACATTTCAAAGTCTTTAAACAAAAACTGTTTGTAAAGAATCAGAATGCCACACACTTCACAAGATCCTCGTTACACCGACAACATGTTTAAACCACCGATCTTTGTCAAATCTGAGTATAATATCTAGCAAAGACGGTTGGGTCATGTCCTTACTCAGCAAAACACCGGTTGCTGGAAGTCGGTCCTTTTTGGACCTCATGTTCCAATGATACCGAGTACAGAGGACCCTAAAGTCCAAGTACCAAATGAATCCTGAAAATTATTCCAAGCAAGATTTCCAAAAAATCGAGCTAGATGCAAAGGCATTTAGCATCGTGGCCTCTACATTGCCAAACGATATCTATGCTGGCCTATTGCATTGCAACAGTACAAAGGAATTATGGGATGCTTTGAAAGAGCAATTCGGTGGGACTGAGGAAGTTATTGAAAACACCAGGGAGGTTCTAAATCAATAATATGAAACGTTTTGCCATGTACAAGGAGAGTCACTTACCCAACAGTTTGAAAGATTTAGCTGTCTCATTAGTGAGCTTAAACTGGTAAATGTTACACTTGCAAATTCGACTTTAAATAGTTGTTTTCTTATATCATTACAAGACAAGTGGGACACTATACTTTTGTAGCTAGAAATTTAGTTGGGTTCAAAGAAATGAGTCTTACTCAGCTTCATGGTAGGCTTCTCACTTATGAGAGAGAGTTGAACCGGAAAAAGAAGCTACAAGAGTATGGCAAAGTGGCTGATGATTATGCATTCGGTAGTACAACACTGTTTAGCCAAGAAGAAGTCATTGGTAGTAGTAAGGATCAGAGTTATGATCATTTCATTGACATAACTTCTGGTGGTAATTTCAACTCTGACCCTTATACTCTTAATTATGCATTTGCTGCTAATGGAGAAAGCCAAACTTCTGATAACTTATTCTTTGAGTTGAATGACCTTCAACAATTTGATCCTTCAGATTTGGAAGAGATGAACATTTGCACCAGTTGGCTCTATTAAGTATTAGGGCTAATAAATATTACAAGAGAACTGGTAGAAAGTTTCCAGGGTTGCATGGGGGGACAAAAGTTGGGCTGGATAAGTAAAAGATCAAGTGCTATAAATGTAATAGGCTAGGACACTTTGCTAGAGAATGTAGGTCTCAATCAACTGGACCAATTGTCATACATCCTAGCCCTAGAACTCAAAACACTATCCATTATTCCCAATATACCCATGCTCCTCATATACAAAACACTTCTCATTTTGCTCACCCTACTACCGCTGTTCCTGTGCAATATGTTCAAACTAATTTTCCTCAAATTCAATATGTTCAATCACCAGCTCCTCCGGTTCAAATGCAACCTACACAACAAGTTACTTAAACCACTGCTCAGGCAGAGGTTAATCAACAGAGCTTCTTTACTCAGGGCTTCGTTGATTGGAGAAGTTTGCTTGAGGATCTGACTGATGAAAACTTTGCTCTAATTGCTGACACTGAAAAGAAACAAAATGAATTTTTCTTTATGGCATTAGAGTCTATAGTTGAGGGTGATGAATTTGAGGAAGTGGAGTCAAAATATGTTGGGTCTAATGTCGATGATGAAACAATTGTTACAAAAGATAGTGTTGATGAAGATTTGAAACCTCTGACTGACCCATGGGATGCTAGTGTTTGTGAAGGTGAATTTGATTGTGCCATGATGGGCACTACTACGGTATCTCCTCAGGTCTTAAAAGATCTATTTCAGATAAATGCATCATAACTTTTTCTAACATAAAAGTGGTGAATGAAAACCTTAGGAACAAGATTTTAGATGATGAATTATAGTTTGAAAAGCTTTCGAAATGGCTAACAACTAAATTGTTTAAAAAAGAATCTGAAATCAGCAGCTTAAAACATGAAACCAACATAACCAAGTATCAACTCCAAGCTATGATTGAAAAATATCAGGTTTACAAAAAGGAGTTGGAATCCACCTAAATCACTTATGAAAAATGGGTGGAATCCTATAAAGGTTATGAGATTTTTCTAGAAAACCAGGTCAAAAGTAACATAAAATTTGGCATAGTATTTTAGAAAAATGACCAAGTTTCTGAAAATGTTATTGAAAATGATTTTAGTGTGGTTGAAATTGTTCCAACAAACTTGGCTGGTCAAAAATCAAAGTCACTGATAAAAATGGAAATAAAATTGTTTTAGAAAGACATGAGGGATCCTCAACTTTTGAGGAGATTGAGAAGTATCAATTTAAACCCACATGGTCTGATGAATGTGACATTCTTGAAAATTTCAAGCCAATGGATTTCTCAACCATTAAAGGTGTCAAAGCCCCAAAGACAAGAATCATTCCAATAACAGATTTACCAACATCTGCTGACAAAAAGTCTGAAAAAAGGGAAAAAGAAAGAAAAGATCAAAAACATGTTTTGTGATTTTTTTGAAAAGAAGAACCATGTTACCGAAAACTATTTTCTTCTAAAAGCTTATGACATTAACAAAACAAGTGTGATCATTGATTCTCCAAACTACACAATTTCTAATAAAACAAATCATAAAACTCAAAAGTGTGTTTATCTAAACAACTTTGATGTGAAAAAGAATGAGTATAAATCCAAAACACTGGAGAGTTCAAAGACTAGTACTTCAAAGGAATGTCTAAATAGACTTTTGTGTCTATTGAAACACCTGTTACCAAAACACTACACAAAACCTATACTCCCAGAGGTGCAGGTAATAGATGCACCACCTGCCAACCAGTACCCAAGAGGATATGGCCAACCAATTTATCAAAAGGTACCTCTTAGTAATGAGGGTTACAAAAAACCCTCTAAACAAAGAGTAAATAGGCATCCTCATGGTTACTATCATTTGGTAGGAGATGGGTCTCAACAGATGTTACAAAAATCTGTTCAAACCACTGACCATTCTTCCAAATTTGAGACTGACATGTTTGTGACCCCTTCCAAAGCCATTTTGGCGTTGGAAACCCATCTAAACTAATTATTTACCACTATGCAAGGAGCTTCTATTTGCCTTGATAGTTTATGGTATGTAGATAGTGGATGCTATAGGCATATGACAGGATGTAGAGCCCTTCTAAAGACTTCATGGCTCATGGAGTGGGTGATATATCCTTTGGTAATAATTCAAAAGGGAAGGTGCTTGGGTCAGGAACAGTTTAGGCTGGGAAACTCAAATTTGAAAATGTCAATCTTATTAACAATCTGAAATTTAATCTTCTTAGTGTTTCATAAATGAGTGACAAGGGCTATGGGTCATACTTCACTAAGAAAACTTGTCAGGTTGTTGGGCCAAAAGTGGTTAAAAAGATTGATCAAATCATAGCTGAGAGCAAATTGTTGCTCATTGGAGTGGCAATGGGTTTGTGGTTGATATGTTGAAGGATAATCCAATGACTGACGCCTATCTGTTCTCAGCTGCCTCTAACAAAGAGATAGAACTATGGCATAGAAGACTTGGACACACAAATCTGACAACTATCATCACATTCTCTAAACAAGGCCTTGTAAGAGGCTTATCACAAAAAAAAAAATTTCATAAGAGAAGAACATTGTGTTTCCTGTTTAAAAGGAAAACAATATAAAAGTTCTTACAAACCCATTGGTGAGTGCAAAACAAGTCAAAGCTTACAAATGTTACACATGGATTTGTTTGGCCTTGTAAAAATCATGAGTATATGTAAAAGGAAATATTGTCTTGTCATATTTGATGGTTTTTCAAGGTTTACATGGACTTACTTCATGCACTCTAAGGATGAGACTGAAGGCATTTTGCAAGATTTTGTTAAAAGAGTTGAAAAGCAATTTGACCTGCCTGCAAAAGTCTTTAGGAGTGATAATGGGACAGAGTTTAAAAATAAGGAGTTGTATGAGTTTTGTATGTCAAAAGGAATTGTAAGGCAGTACAGCATTCCAAGAACACCAGAACAAATGGGGTGGTTGAAAGGAAAAACAGAACTTTAATTGAAACTGCCAGAACTATGCTTGTAGACTCTAGTTTACCCTTGTCCTTTTGGTCAGAGGCTGTAAACACTGCTTGCTATGTTCAAAACAGAGTTTTGATCAACCCCAGGCATCAATCCACTGCTTATGAAACTCTGTTCAAGATCAAACCACTGATCTCATACTTTAAAATCTTTGGCTGCCCATGCTTCATTTTAAAACTAAAAGATTCAATTTCAAAATTTGCAGCCAAAGTAGATTGTGGTTATTTTCTAGGATATTCAACCACTACGAAAGCCTATGTTGTCTTTAACTCAAGGACTATGTGTGTGGAAGAGACCTTGAATGTTAAGTTCAATGAACTTTCTTCATGAAAAATCCCAGAAAATCCTGCTGAACTTTTTGATTTAAACAAATTCACTTTTGAAGCTATGTCTGTTAAGACTGACCCTGCAGGTACATCATAGTTTCCACAACAAGACTATGGATATGATATTGTGATTCCACAATATAAAGTCACTTCCACAATCAAAGGAACAGATGTTATTAACAACTGTGAAAACTCTGCCACTGCTAGATCAACCACTACTGATCCTCAATCCTATACCATCTCTTCATCTATAACCTCTTTTGATAAAAGTGCAACCACTTTGGATAAAAATCATCATGTTTTCACACCCCTCTCACCAATACCTCCACCCCCATTTCAAACAGATGTTGCTCTTCAAAATTGCCAACAGATGTTAGCTCAGATGATTCCCATTTGCAGTCTTCACCTCAAAATGTCATTATTCCATATAAGGGAGATCTAATCTACCTTAAAAACCATCCATCAGAGTTCATCATTGGCAACATCAATGAAGGGGTGCTCACTAGAAGTCAATCTCAAAACATTTGTCTTATTGCTGGTTTCCTATCTCTCACAACCTATCAAGTACCAAGAGGTACTATAAGACAAAAGTTGGGTAGAAGCCATGCAAGAAGAGCTCCTTCAGTTTAAAAGATAAAAAGTATGGGAACTTTTACCATTTCCAAAGGATGTATGTCCAATTGACACAAAATGGGTCTTCAAAAACAAAACTGATGAAAAGGGTATTGTTGTTAAGAATAAAGCTAGACTTGTGGTTCAATGTTACATAAAGAAGAAGACATTAGCTATGATGAAACCTTTGCTCTTGTAGAAAGATTAGAGCAGTCAGATTGTTCTTAGCCTTTGCTGCCAACCACAACATCAAGGTGTTTCAATGGATATCAGAAGTGCATTCTTATATGGTAAGACGAAAAAAGAGGTATATGTTTGTCAACCTCATGGCTTTGAAGATGCATTTGATCTTGATCATGTATACAAGCTTAACAAAGCTTTGTATGGCTTGAAATAAGCATCAAGAGCCTGCTATGAAACTCTTTCCACATTTCTCTTATCCATTGGTTTTACAAGGGGTAAATTGACAAAACTTTATTTCTGAAATGGAGAGGAAAGGATTTGATGATTTTCCAGATTTATGTGGATGACATCATTTCTGGATCCATATGCACTGTCATGTGTGAAGAGTTCAGACAACTCATGGCAGCATAGTTTGAAATGAGTGCAACGGTTGAGCTCCAATGTTTTATTGGTCTCCAAGTAAAACAATTGCAAGATGGTACATTCATTCACCAAAGTAAGTATGTCAAAGAACTACTTACAAAATTTGATATGAATGACTGTAAACCATGTAGCACACCCATGGCAACCACAAAGCTTGTCACTGTTGATGACAAAGATGACTTGGTTGATCAAAATTTTTATAGAAGCATGATAGGTTCTTTATTTTACCTAACTGCATCAAGGCTAGACATCATGTTTACAACATATGTTTGTGCCAGATCCCAGTCAGCACCTAGGAAGTCCAATCTCGTTATTGTAAAAAGGATATTCAGATATATAAAAGGTGCTCCCACACTTGGTATTTGGTATCCAGCTAATGGAAATATTGAGCTTTCAGGTTATTTAGACTAGTGATTTTGCTAGATGTCACACCACAAGGAAGTCAACCTCAGGAGGATGTTAATTTCTAGGAAATTGCTTAGTGTCTTGGCTAAGCAAAAGCAAGCTACAGTATCAACATCCATAGTAGAGGCTGAGTATGTTGTTTCTGCAAGCTGCACTGCTCAACTCCTATGGCTTCAAAATTAATTATTGGATTTTGGTGTAATTGCTTTAAAGACTCTTCTCATGTTAGATAATCAAGCAGCTGACAACATCATAAAAAATCCAGTATCTCATTCTACTACAAAGCACATTGACATCAGACATCACTTTGTGAGGGATTGCTATGAAAATGGTTTGATTTCTTTGCATCATGTTTCAACTAAAGATCAACTGGCAGTATTCTAACAAAAGCATTAGATACATCTACCTTTGAAAGTCTGATCTTTAGGATTCGTATGCTAAACATGGAATAAAAACAATTTTTTGTTTTTCTTGTGTGACTAGCATCAAAATGTTTTTAGAAAGTCAAGTGTCCATCCTTAAAAATAGCTAAAATTGAAAATTTTCAATAAATCTGTAAAGTCTGTTCATAACCACTGTTTCTCCAAACATCTGCTTGGCATGAAAATCTATCTGTTGCTGAAAGTGTATTATCTGTTCTACATCCACTTTTGGTGAAACCACTGTTTTCCCAATCCACTTATAATCTATCCTCTGATAGTGTAAAATCACCACTGATCATTCCTCTGTTCAGAACCACTACTGTTATCCAGCAGAGGTATCCAAACAACTGTCTTTCATTATCCAACAGATTTTACACGTGCATAGATGTTAGCCATCAGATCTTTTGGAAACCGCTGCCACGTCAACATTCACTTTTCACTTTATAAACCCTGTTTCTTCCATACAGAGTGCCACTTGCCGTTTCGATTTCAAAACTTATCCATAAAAATCTCCATTACTCTCATCTTCTTCCAAACCCTCAACAATCATTTCTCTATCATGAATCTCATTATCAAAACTCCCCACAACTATCTTCCGATACTCGAAAAAACAAATAATAATATTGCATATCACTCCATGATTGATGTTCTACAAACATCATCATACAAAGATGTGTTACTGGCTAAAGCTCCAATCTATCTAGACACTCTTCGACAATTTTGGGCAAAAGCTGAAGTCCAGATTCAAAACAAAAAGTCATTTTCCATTACATCAAAGATTGGGCAGTCACTTGTTCAAATTTCTCCACTACATTTGGTCTTAACGACCTCGATGACCCCACTTCTTTCCTAAAGAAAGATTTACACACTGAATTTATTGAGCGAGGATATGAAGGTCAATTATAAGGTATTACCATTTTTAAACCTAATTTCCCGCTGACATGAAATTCTCACACACTTTTATTATGTTTGTCAGCAAAAATGGCTGCTTTTAACGAAATACCTTTAAATATTCTGTACATGGGTTATGTTATTTTAACAATATCAAAATTTAACTTTTCTCAAGTATTGTTTTCTGATTTGGTTGCAAATTTTAATAATATTAAAAGGGGTAAGGCTTTTTTGATACACCCTAGGTTGTTGAGTTTCTATTTGCAAAAACAAGTTTCTGAAACTGATTTCAACAAGGTGTCATCTGTGAAGTTGGCAGCCTTAAACATGAAACTTTTACTAGACTCTCAACATAAAAACCAAAGGTGTTGAAAACTAAAGCAACATAGACTGAGCATGTTTTGACTACTTCCACAATCTCTGCTCCTTCCTTAGTTGCTGAGCCCACTACTCCTGGTGAACATGGCACTACAACCAGTGCTATGCAACCCCCAGCAGTAAAACCCAAAAAGAAACCCACTGAATCTAAGAATCCCACCAAACACCCCAAAAGGTAACTCTAGAAGATGTGATCCTAGTTGTTTTACCTGTGACAACACCAAAGTCACTTACAACCACAACTTCTACTTCCTCACAGCAGTTGGTTCAAAGATCTCCACCATTATAAGTTCCTCTTGCTTCCTCACAAAAGAAAAACGTTGTAAGTACGGGGACACCACACTATGAGGCGGATGATTCAATTGAACATTTATTCTTAAGCCCCTCTCCCAGGGCTATGTCTCTTTCTTCTCCATTACCCACCTCTCCAATTCCTTCCACATTTTAACCATGTTTCAAGCTATTGAGAAAACTCAGATTACAAGCAGTCCCTCTCATTCACCTATCACTGAGTTTTAACTCCTTCATTGACTGAATCTGAGATAACTCAATTAGCCAACCCAGAAACAGTTGAGGAGGCTACACCCCATGAGTTACATGTAACTTTTGGTGGTAGTTCAAGTGAAGCAACTACTACAACTGTTGCTACAACAGTGGCTCAGTTGGACAGTGGTTATATACATAAGACTTCCTTGAAGTCAACAACTACTATGGCTACAATTGTATCCTCTGAGTCAGTTGGAAGTCCCCAGTACCACGAACAAGAAGCATTTGGTTCTGACAACATTGAGACTCCTCATGTTGATGATCTAAATACAACTACCTCTGGTAGGAATTTAGATGATCCTATTCATTTAGGTGATAAATTACAATATCAAGGATTGACGGAGAGAATCAATACCATGGAATCATCTATTGATGAAATCAAATCCATGATGAAACAAGTGCTCAAAAAATTCTCAACCTTAACCATCTCCAACACAAAATGCTGAAGAGCTATGGAAGGTTGTTCAACCAATCATCCTAGCTCAGAGACAATTGGCAGATATTCAGCATGAAACCCATATGAAGTTGATCCGCAATATGGTCGAGGCTCGATATAAAGATACACAAGCCGACATTAAAGCCATCAAAGACCACTTGCTAAAACTATTGGCTCTGCCCCGGTTATCATTCTTCCAGACGACATAGAAGATGATGCCAAAAAGGGGGAGAAAGATCACATGAGAAAATTGCAGCCTGATTCAAATGTTAGATCAAAGGTGCAACAAGAGCCAGCAACCACTGGTGAAGCAACCGAAGCTACTTTGGGAAACGGAATTGATGAGACCCTAAACAAAGAAGCTGGAAGGATTGCTAATGAAAAGCAGCAAAGACAAGATACACTTGAAGCTAAAGCTTTGATGATCATTGAAGAAGAAAAAGCTAAGTAGTTGGAAAAACAAGATGTTGGTATTTAACCAACTCCCATCTCTTCTACAACCATTGCTAAAGCTACTATCATTGTATCCTCGGTCACCATAACCCCAGCAGATGTTAGGACAATTGTTGTGACAGCAGATACTGGAACAACAGATGTTCCAAGATGTTCCTCAAACCATTGCCCCACTCACATTTCCAACATTAACTGAACCCATATCCACACCACTTCGAATTCCTACACATCCACCATCTCCAAAACTTAAATTCCAACGCAAAAGGAAAACTTTTGTTGTTGATGATGATGATGAAGAGAGTTAATCACCATTCCTTGCATCATCACAATCTACATCACAAACATCCTCATCATTACCATATCAAGAAACCCCAATTCCACCCATGCACTTATCATCTTCATTCCTTCTAATGGGTGCACTATAGCGTTTGAAACTTTTTGCAGTTAAAGGAGAGATAGAAGCTTTCTACAAGATAGAGGATCGGAAACAGAGAGAATTTCCATCCTTGTTGAGGTATCAAAAGCCTAAAAATCTTGATGAATATCTTAAGATAATGGCTAGACAATTTGAGACCATTGCAAAAGAAAAATCAAAAGATAAAGATGACAGGTGTTTACAAATCTCCTTTCAGTTTCAACTGAGCAAAGTGAGAAACGTTGAAGAATTTGCTAAGGAGTTGAGTAAGTCTATGTCCGAAAATCCAACTTCTGATGATCCAGAGCTAAAGCAAGTTTATCTTGATCATATTATGAAGTTCATGCCTTACAAAGTAACAAAGGGCTCAATATAAAGACTAGTCGGAAAATGAGCTAAAAGAAGAAATTGAAAGAATTCATACAATGCTCAAGGATCCTTCAAAGAAGCCTACTGCTCCTACTTGGATAAAGGCTAAAATTGAAAGCCAAGACCATGCTCTAAAGATTAAAAGAATGAAAGCCGAACTTGTTGATGCTCTATATAGAACAACAAGGAAAATTGCTAGATGGTCAGAGTCTATAGTGATTGATACCTACAGAAGATTGGAAGAGCTAAGAAAGAAAGATCCTTATGTTCCAGGAAAGCCAATCTATTCTCAACCAACCAATGCTCCTCAACAGACCCATGCTCCTAAATGATCAAATTCAATCTCTGGCTTACCCACCATTGACTTAATTCAAGCAAAGAGGCAAAAGCAAATGGAAGAAGGGGATCAAAGGATGCATGAAGAACTAAGAAAAGAGGGGATGAAGAATCAAATTTTGTACCACACAGATGCAACAAGTGATAAGCTTAGAGCCACACTTTCTACACTTGTAAGCAGACCTATCTTACCTAACTCATCACAAATAACCCTACTCCCAAGAAAACCATCTAACTCAAAAATTTTAAAATGGAAGTCTTCCATAGACACCCACGAATTGACACTGCTCAGGTCAGATGGTAGAGTTCAAAAGATAAAAATGGATGATGCATATGGTCTGATGCTGCTGACCTCCAAGACTTGCTTAATCTTGAACTTGAAAGGGATGTAGATGATATGATTGCCCTAGACTTTGAACTTCAGTTCAAAGGACAAATAAGGGAATCATTGATAAGGAATAAAGATCACTAATAAAGTTTTTGTTTTGGCATCATCTGTTCTAGGGGAGATTGTGGGAATTGAACCCTACAAAAGAACATATAAAAGAAAGCCAAAATATACTACAACCTCTGATCCTAATAATAATATAACATATGCCTGAGCCAAGCTTTGCTAAAGATTAAATATCAAAGGTCTGCCATAGCAAAACCCTATTGAAGACAAAGCTCTGCTGAAGACTAAAGCTAAAGGTCTGCCAAGGCAAAGCTCTGCTGAAGGCCAACAGAGGATATCTCATCGGTGTTTACTATCAGTCTTTGTAATGTTTAGCTATAGTAGTGGTTAGCTTGGCAGATGTTGTTAGTTTGTTAATATTGTTATATGTCATTTTCCTGCTGACATCATTATAAGATGCTTAGTGGTTAGAATTGTAGTACAAATAGAACAGTGCCTGTACTGTTATATATGATCACTTTTCATCACTTATCAATCTAACATTTCTTCCTTACATTCTGTACAAACAAATTAGTGATCTTAGGTTGAGGGGGAGATTTTGAGTCGTATGCAAGAAATTGTAATTACAAAGTATGGCAATGAAAACAATCTCCCAAAGACCGATGTTCAAAACCTGAACTTCCAAATGTACTCAATAATAATATGGTTAGCAAACTCGTAATCTCAGCATAGTGAAGCACCACATCTTCATAAAAAGAACGCCAACCATTTGTATGTATCCATTTAACTACAACACCAATGTACCCCTTTTCGCATAATCATGTACATACATACATAACTCCTACACATGTCACACATACTAGTTCATATGATCTATACCTACAATGATTCCAATTATACATACCTACATACAACCTCGTTCACTAAAACGTATTTAACACAACATCCCTATTCATCCCTATGATCATTCGATAATAGTCTTACTTATAAATGAGTTCCGTCCCTTCACACGTATAACAGATTCATATATCCAAGTTTTTATCACACACACACATATATATATATATATATATAACCCATACGAGCCCGAAAACATTATTAAGCATTCGCACTCGTGCTTGCTTTCTTGTCTCCTTTTGACCTGTTAGCCTTCCACGCTCGAGTCCACGTTAGTGAACTTCCTGTCCTTTCATGCCATAATGTCCATAACCTTGCTCTTAGATAAGGCGTAAATGCTCCTCATGTTTCTCCTTGCTCTTAGAGTAAATCAAGATGTCATCAATGAAAATGATAACAAATTATTCTAGGTAGGGTTTGCACACTCGGTTCAAGGTTTAAGGTTCAGGGTATAAGGTGTCTGAATTTGTGGAGTGGGGATTTGCAAAGGGGGTGGAGGGGGTTTCCCAATTTGTTAAAGTTGTAGGAGTTGGTCCGAATTTATGATAATAATAATAATAACAATAACAATAATTAAATAATAATATTAATAATAATAATAATAATAATAATAATAATGATAACTATGAGATCGTAAGTTTTCAACGATTTAATCACACACATACACACACACACATATATATAACCCATACGAGCCGAAAATATTATTAAGCATTCGTGCTCGTGCTTGCTTTCTTGTTTCCTTTTGACCCGCTATCCTTCCGCACTTGAGTGCATGTTAGTGAAATTCCTGTCCTTTCAAGCTATCATTTCCACAACCTTGCTCTTAGATAAGGCGTAAATGCTCCTCAGGTTTCTCCTTGCTCTTAGACTAAATCAAGATGTCATCGATTAAAACTATAACAATTTATTCTAGCTAGAATTTGCACACTCGGTTCAATGTTTAAGGTTCAAGGTATAAGGTGTCCGAATTTGTGGAGTGGGGATTTGCAAAGGGGGTGGAGGGGGTTTCCCAATTTGTTAAAGGTGTAGGAGTTGGTCCGAATTTATGATAAGTGTATGGGGTTGTCCGAATTTGTGAAGGAGTTTATGAGGGAATTTCGAGTTGGTTGTTGTTTTTATTTGTAAGATCCAAACACGTTTTAACTGAAAAGACACAGCGGAAATACGAACCATAAATATTTCTTACTTCATAAATGATTTGAGGTACCTGAAAGTCCATGTATAAAATGACACATGTTTTCTCTAAAAGAAATTCAACTTTCATCTATATTTATAATAATAATAATAATAATAATAATAATAATAATAATAATAATAATAATAATAATAATAATAATAATAATAAAAATAATGACAACTATGAGGTCATCTTTTTCGTACAATCCTTGCTCTTTAGCTCGATCTGCACCCGCTTGTCCTCAGTGATGATAGGTAAAATCAGTGAAACACCTACGATGGCCACATACAACCAACCCGTTAGTAAGTGGTGACATCAAATATAAAAGTATCATATAAGCTAAAAGGTCAGTAACACGTTCTAGCTATGTAAGTTACTTCAATCGATTATCCTTCCAACTTTTAATCATTTCAATACGGTATCGGCTCTCCCAAAGACCGACATTCATAAACCTGCACTTCCAAACGTACTCAGCAATAATATGGTTAGCAAACCCGTAATCTCAGCAAAGTCACGCACCACATCTTCGTGAAAAGAACGCCAACCATTTGTATGCATCCATTTAACTAAACCACTAATGTACCCCTTTTCGCATAAACATGTACATACATACATAACTGCTACATATGTCACACATACTAGTTCATATGATTTGTACCTGCTATGATTCCAATTATACATACCTACATACAATCTCGTTCACTAAAACGTATTTAACATACCATCCTTGTTCATGCCTATGATCATTCGATAATAGTCTTACTTATAAACGAGTTCCGTCCCTTCGCACGTATAACACATTCATATATCCAAGTTTTAATCACACACATATATATAACCCATACGAGCCGAAAACATAGTTAAGCATTTGCGCTCGTGCTTGCTTTCTTATCTCCTTTTGACCCATTAGCCTTCCGCGGTCGAGTCCATGTTAGTGAGATTCCTATCCTTTCATGCCATAATGTCGACAATTTTTTTAGTATGCATGCTCACCCATATCAACATACATTTCAAATTCGTTAACATACATAAGACGTGGGTTGACAACTACATTGTTCAACATTCACGAGATCAAATCTATCATCATACATAATACATAAATAGGTCTAACACATATCCCATCATCTTCCTAATATTGTATTGTGTTAATATTCCAAACTTTATAGTTTCACATTCGTTGACTTTTTAGAAGTCAACTATCAAGTGTTCTAACTTTTCAATTAGTCACGCACACATATTTATCTTGACACGCTAGAGCATAGCCACCATACCATATACTTCACACTCATGTAAAATGATCCTTCCAACCGCATGATAAACTAGTCACACACATAAACATTATTATGCAAAATCCTCACATTCTAGTATTCTCATGATTATGAAACTTGACATCATCATTCCAGATCTGCTATTACAACATAATCCCAACATGATTCCTTACTAGTAAGCTCAGATACTTTACCTTTAGAACAAATTCACTTCTTAATCGCAAATTAAGTAATTAATAGAACATATGGTGAGCATAACCCATTCAAATACAATGTACAAGCCCCTAATGCATAATCTTGACCAAAACATACATTAAACCCAAATTCTTATATGAGTTTCATCTAAATCACATTCTTCAAGTTAGTTTACTATTAATTACATTATTATCATATTTCATTCATATATGTTAAGCCATTTCATAAAATCTCACATCCTAACTTCACTTAGGCATTTCATCATACACTTGGTGTGCATACTACTTTCTAAGCACATAGTACACGTATCCTATGCTCATTTTCCCTCTTCTTGTTTTCATTAACTAAATACAACTAAGCCGAATTCTGTTTCGCCAACAATTTGGGGTTGCTCATCCTATGATCATAAACCTATTTCATACTTTTCATGAACAATCATCCATACATAACATAAATTCATTATTTCATAAAATCAAAGATTCTACAAAGAAAGAACACTTCCATTGTTACTTAAGACACTATTTTTCTCAAGTTTCACCCATCAATTCATCATCTCATAGATTATCTTCAATTAGAAAACTTCGCCAGATATAAAATTTAAACATACCGTGTGATCCTCATGCCTAGGAAATTACTAATCTCAATCCATGCATTAGATTCCAACATTATTAGCCTTTGAATTTGAAGATTATGAAGAACTAGGGCAAGGTGACTTCTTCCCCTCCCCTTTTCTTGCTCCTGGTCGACGCACACACACATACAAATGTGTGTTGTGTTTTAATTTTTCTATTTAATATAATTAGTTTCCAAATTATTCCTATTTAATCCCCCAACTTTGTAATTATTTCCTATTTATCACAAACTTCATTCCCCAGTATTCAACCCATTCCATGCCATAAAAGAAGGGAACATATTCATGAATTATTCGTTCAGAATCTAGTTAATTTATTTCATGTTATAGCATATGGAAACATATAGCGAATATGAATATTCGAGTTTAGGGGCGTTACAAGTCTACCCCCACTTAAAGGAGGTTTCGTCCCCGAAACCTTTTTCATTCCTAGTAGACCCATTCTACTCTTACTTTTAATCAAATCATTAAAGATGCTTACTACAACACGAAAACACTTGTGGCCCATTAAACCGGTAGTATTCACGCATAACCATATGTATATGCCTTGTTTTTGCCTTCTTAATTAAGCATAAGACTTTCATACATTTACCAATCATAGTGGATCAATTAATTTCCATCTCACACATGTATCATACATGATATTCCATTCTAGGTTAGCCACATGAGTACCTATCGTGAGTTTACTTCCGTATTCTATTATTAGCATTCTTCCCAAGTACTTTCATTGGTACATGGTAATTTAATCCATGAATATACGCATATTTCCAACATTCGTTCGGGGTTGTCACTATCTCTATATAGCAATTATTTTATTCTCACTCATTTGTACTTACTAGAAGGTTAAGCATCATTCTATTGTCGCTACTAACACAACTATTATGTACACACCTTTCAAGATAACTTTTGGGTTATAATTCATAACACGAAGTCTTCGTTCAAAGCGTTTATATTCCTATCCATGACTCAAATCTAGATAAAGAATTCTTCCTATGTTGATCTTCAAAGTCAAACATCCTATACTATGTTATGTTCAAACTGTTATTCCTTCATACGGAAAAAGACTATCCAATTTGGACTTTTTAAAAGAACAATTCATAACTCAACATGTTAACCTTGCTTTCGATGTGTGGACCAACGCTCTATAACTAGGATCGGTGCACTCATTCATGAGTCCATATCATAACTACGTTGATCTTTTCCTTCCATGTGATGAGCTTCCGCTCATGAACATCCTTCCCCAGCTCTACTAGTTTCATCACTTCAAGCTTTCTACCATCTAATTTACAAAATTAAATGATTAGCACAATTCCTTCAATCATTCAATCTATTCAATGTTTATTCAACTTTAGTACTTTCATAAATTTCTCACTTACATGCTATACTTCATTACACATTTTGTTTCTTATGTACTTTTCTTATAATTCATTAATTATTGTCGACTTATGCTGTTTGACTTTTCAAAGTCAACCGCCACTTATTACTTATTGTTTATACATATTGGAGTATGCGTTGTACTTACTTTTAGTTTCGAACATACTTACAAACACCATTTCAAAATTTTTGCATTTATTGCAAAAACTTTCCTTTCCCATCAATACTTAAGCCTTAACTCGTGTCTTAGCCCGTCAGTCGCTCCAATTCTCATGAGTCAAGTTTTTTTTAGGTAAAGGGTTACCCCAGTGATTTTATATATTAACAAACAAAAAGAACATGTAGTGAGGAAAAGCTCCACACTAGATCATAATTGGGACGTATCCGCAACTACGAAAACAAAATTAAACAAGATAAATCTAAACAGAAGACCACTAGACTAACAACTAGGCACAAAAACTCAAGAACTACCTATCAATATTACATGGACATTTCACATTATCAAACATTGAATCCCCATGAATACTCCACTTAGCTAACACCCTCGCCACTTGAGTAGAATTCTTGAATTTCATCCCCATGAGCTTATACCGAATGGTAGAGAGGATGGCTTTTGCTAAAATATCTAGAGGCCTCGCATGATTCTGAAACAGCCGGTTATTGCGTTCTTGCCATATATAGTATGTTGTGGCTGCAACAGTAAGCCGAGACACAATATTACCAATCAACTTAGATGATCTTCGATTTAACAACCAACTCACAATATCATTCCAAATCGCCAGTACATTCCCCATATTCGCATGACTACTAACAATATCCCAAACTTGAGACAAAAACTTGCAAGAAAAGAATAGATGGTCATGTGAATATGTGTTATCATAACAAAGAAGGCAGCTCATCATATTCATACTCTTCATCCTAGAAGGATCACAACCCAGAATTATATCCTGAGTTACAGCTTCTCTCTCATAACCAACCACATAAGAAAAGCATGTTTAGGGATACAATGAGAAAACCAAACGATGTTGGCCCAACTTACCTCCATCTCTCTAGATGGACAGATTGCCAAACCACAGTAGTCGAAAAATAATTGAAGTTATTCTCTACCTTCCAGTAGAATTTATCCTCTATATCCTCCAACTAACTTTACTGGCCAATGTTGTTGAGGACTGGATATAAATTCAGCCATGCTGAAGGCCAAGTCCGTCTACCATTATCCCAAATATCCACCATTTCGTATTCGAGTTAAATCCTACATTCACTATAACCCTTGAAGGTAAAACCCTATTTATAAGCACCACATCACTCCAAGTATCAAACCAAGTAGATGTTTTCCTACTATTGCCAAGTTTCGACCAAACATAGGATTGAATGAGAGGACGAATCTGAAGTATTTTGCGCGAGCTCCAACAACAATTACTTGGAATACGACAATCCCAAAAATTTCTATCTTTCAAACAATAGCAGTGAACCCAAGCAACCGAAAGAGACTCCCTTTTAACAATAATACTCCATGTGTGGGAAGGCATAAAAGCATTATTCATTTCCCCAATACGCCTAAGACCCAAACCCCTTCACACTTAGGCACACAAATAGATTTCCAAGACACCTTGGCTCTACCCTTTTGCATCGGACCTTGGCACCATAGAAAGCCATGCATTTTAGTCTCCAATTTAGTATTGATACGAGAAGGTAAAATAAAATCGAAGAACACGCATGGCAGACTGAATAGAAATAACAAGTTGCAACCGACCTGGAAAAAAAAAGAAAACATTTCCTCCAGCCGGATTCTGTTATTTAAACGCTCCACAAGAACACTCCAATCATTATAGCGTAGCCGAGAAGATATCAAAGGGACCCCAAGTACCTGACAGGCAGACTACCTTCCATAAAAGGCATAAGATTGAGAATTAACCTTTTAACATGATCTGGCACATTATAAAAATACACTATACTCTTCTAATCACTCGGCACCAATCCTGACATCTTAGCGAAATCATTAAGAGATTTCATAACACACTTCACCGAACCAACCTCACCTCTAGCCAACAAAAACAAGTCATCAGCAAAACATAAATTGATAATACGTTGCTTTTCACACTTGTTATGGAATCGAAAAGAAGAATCAAGGTGAATAGCTTTTTGTAATGTAAGAGTAAGAATTTCCATGGTTAGGGTAAATAGATAGGGTGAGATCGGATCACCCTATCTTAGACCTCTCTTCCATTTAAACTACCCATGCATATTACCATTGATAGAAATTAAGAAGGACGAAGTGGTGATACAAATAATAAACCAGTTAACCATTTTCGGATGAAACCCCAAACCCACCAAAATCTTTCTAAGAAACTTCTAGTTGGCCGTATCATAAGCTTTTTGAATATCCACTGTTGAATGCACAACGAGGAGGGTCAAACCTCCTATGATAATTATGCATTAGTTCCTGAGTTAATGTGACAACCGTGGCGAAAACAGGTAAACCCTAATCTATACGTACGATTATACGGATAACGAAACGATACTAAGTATGACTCGGAGGAATCCGAGGGTACGTTAATGGAAACATGCAAACAATAATACCTAACAATGCGATGTGGATGCCTTAGTGAGCTAAAAATAGGTTAAACAGAAGCAAGTTTGCAAACTGTACAATAACGATTTAGATGCAAACGTAAGCGCCGGAGACTATTCTAAGGGTACAGAATTACCTAGACAAGGTACTTAGACAATAATATAAGATTTGAGGCCTTAACATGTAGTTGGCACGTTAAACGAGGCGGTTTCGGTTAATGAAATGCCTTTGTTTGAACGCACACGAAAACAACCAAACATGCATTATATGGCCAGTCAAGCCTAAAACATTACTTATCGAACACTAATATAATCTATTTTAAACAAATACGTGAAATCATTCAACTTTTTGTTAAAGACGGGTTAGTAATTTTAAAACTGCGCGTGGTATGATCATTTGGATTATGAGATACCTTAGCCGAAAGATAGTAGTATAAGAGCTCGTTTGATAATAATCATAAAATATATTGTAATTGGCCCTACTCCGTTTCAAACGAAAAATGTGAAGAAAAATAAGCTCGTCGCAATGGCATATTCATAATTTTATAATAGATATATTTTGAAAGTTATACGAGTAAAATGAGTGAAGTAGCTGAATTAATTAGAAAGTTAAAATAATAATAATAAAAAAAGAAAACAAAAGAAATGGTAACCGCCTTTGCTAAGCGGATGAACATGTATTTAAAGCCTTCTTCTTCTCTATTTTGCAAAACAATCTGCTCATCAATTTTTACATTTTCTTCACACATAACAATCGGAACCAGCCAAGAAACATTTGGGTTCAGCTGTGATCTAAGGTATTTTGATAATTAGGATAACATTTTCTTATGATTTCCATATATTAAATATGATTTCAACAAAAAAGAGAGGTTTTATCCATAAAATCTTGAGGTTTCTGGTTGAATATGGGCTGTTCTAACATGATTAATATATACTCAAATTATACATGGTGTTTGGGGATGCAAAACATTGGTTTATGACACAAAAACACAACCTATTCGAAATAACGAACAAATCAAATCTTAAACAAAAAAGATCGGATTTAAGGCTTGATTGACATGGGTTTTTTGTCATGTCTGTGTTGTATATGGTATATAGGTATTTATCCTAGCTTAGAAAGCCTTTGGAAGGGTAGAGACCGCTCATTTGATTGAGAAACGCGATGTATAACACCCGAAAACTAAAACTAGTAGCCGTAAACTTAGTTTTTATATAACGTTTTGCGTAGGTATTTTTAGGACTTGAAAATTTATAGGATGGTCACCCATGGTGACAGTAAGACTCTACTAAAAGTTTAGAATTTTCTAAATATTTGGTTATTTTTGGTGATTTTTAACTGTTTAAAGGAATAAATTCAGATAAAATACTAAACGAGCTCAATAAATCATCAAAGGTTATAGGGATGTTGATTTTAATATGTACAACATTTTGGAAAATTTTGGGGATCATTGACTGAGTTCGAAATGGGTTTCAAGAATCGAGTTGTCGCGAAGTTTCGGTAGCCGAAAAATGTATAATGAATTCAGAAAAATCTCAAAATTTTTCAGGAGGTTACCAGAAATATTGGGACACTTCTTTAAATATTTGGGAATTTTTGAAAGTTCGGATCATTTTGATGTAAATTGTTCGGTTAAAATACAGTTTCTCGTGAATTTATTAAAATTAATAACTTAGTTACATAAATTCTGAAAATATTTTTCCAGAATTCTATATATTTTTACCAACTTATATAAAAAATTTCATAATTTTATGAAGTATATCGATTGAGTAATGATTTTTCGAATTAAAAATCTTATTATTTTATACAAAACCGGCAGTTGTAAACGTATAACGAACCTGTCGGGACTGCGAACTGACCAATGACTAAATTGACAATAAGTGGAATGCCATAGTCATTCTGGACTATTTCGGGCCAAAATGGGTAGTTGGGGTACATTACACGCTAGTTTGGGAGACTTCCCGACGACGAAAAAGGAAACTTAAAATCGGGCAACCTGGGATCCCCAAACGAGAACTCCCTTAATATAAAGTTAATCATTTCTAAGGAACAACTGATTAGTACAATATGTATGATCATACCACTTTCCGAACATCTAAAACAAACGACTTTGACTGGCACGCATAACGGTACCCGAAACCCAAACTTAAATTTGACACTAAGATAATACCCACAGCTCTACTGTTAGGATATAGGTCAAGTCTCAAATGATTATTCTCATATGAGCCATAGTTATTGCAATTACCGAATTGAAAACCATATTCGGTAATAACCAAACACGAGCTGATATCAGGACCGAAGGATAGAGCATTGATACTTACCCATCCGGTGATAGTCGTGCTATATACCAGGTGAGTTTCACTACCCCGCTTTCAAACCGTTTTACTGTTTTACTTGGGGTGAAATGCATGTTACATACGAACATACTTGCACATAATATATGTTGTGATGTGAATTATCAGAGTTATACTAACACACGAAAAGTCCCCACAAACACGAGTGATCAACAATATGCCAGTGGATGTGTGTACTATTGGTCTGACGAACCCAATTGATCTGGCACAAATGCCATGGATTCTACTTCAATTGCACATGTCCATGCAATTCTGTGAACACGTTATGTGGTGTTAGACATAGCTATTTGGGGTGGTAAAGTGCTGAGGTGTCGGTTGTGGGACACGACACTTGAAAACAGTCAAGGTTTCACTTGTGGTTTTAGTATAATTTCATATCAAATATGCAAAATCAACCGGTTCAAACTATATATGAAACACCCTAAAACAGTGAAATTCACCAGCTATTGGTAGTTGACCGTTCAAACTTCACATGCTTTTCAGGTAAAGCTAAAGAAGAATAAAGTGAAATGCGTACGGGTTTCAAGTTTTGTTGATCGAATACTACTGTACATAGAAGCATGCTTAGCAAAGACAACCGCTTTTGAAACATTAGTGCCTGTACAACAAACCTTAGTGTGTAATCAAACGTTGTAACCGATGCTTGCGTTGTGTAATACAGTACCTTTTTAAATAATTTGTTCATACCATGTATCTGTTGCACCCCGCGTGCGCTTCCGCTGCAAGTCGGGGTGTGACAGAAGATGATATCAGAGCCACGGTTATAGCAAAGTAGGTATTCCCAGAGAGCCTAGACTATAATCATAAGTGTGACTCACCACAGTGAGAACATATAGTAACCAAATAGTATGGTTATTACCAGGATGGCCTTGTCGGGCAAATAAGTTATTGTGGTCTAGAACATAATAACTTATCTGCTTGTACTTGGGCATTCTAAGAACACCATTGAGAAAGAACAGGAGGCGAACACGAATTCTAACACAATATATCTCTATATATATGTATATATATATATGTATATAATATATAGTTAATCTTCGATGCAAACGTGTGCTTATTTGTATAATCCCTATATGTTCAGTACCCACACTCACTATAACTAGAATATATTATCATAATTTATTCAAACTATGCAGGTACGATGTCGAACCAACACAGTCAGAGTTCTGAAGAGGATCCATCGATTGAGACGGAAGAGGATCCAGAGGAGATGGAGTCGGGTCCGTGGAGGAGGAGGAAGAGGGGGCGATAGGATTCAAGTCCCCAGCAACAACCTGACTTATCAGGTTACTGTTGTGATAGCTACCCACCCCGATCCCCCGTTAGACGAGGGACCGAGGCTACTAGTTCTTACCACTTCTACCTCATCATTAGCCCGTTGCGACTGAATATAGCCACACATCAGACCCATATTACTATCCCGCTATGGCTAGGTGGAGTCCTACACAAGTTACACCGTCCCCACCAGTTGCTCGTTTTAGGCAGACGACTCGTATGAGAGTCCCGATGCCAACTCCAGCTTTTTCTCTTGTTATCTGTACTCCACCTACCTCCCAAGTGGCACATACTTTATCGGACCTTGGATACCGTTTGACCGCCCGATTCCTAAATCCGACACCCTCCCCAGAGCCTCATTCCCCATACCATACTCGCGAGCGGGGAGAGCCCTCCCCCCGGTAGAGGAGCCTACCCCGCCTGTCATGGGCATACCAGTACCACATGAGGACCAACCACCCTCCCCTTAGACCATCGTTTGGATCAGACATCTATATGACCAAATAGTAGCGCTTACCACTGCACAAGCAGAGGAGGCTCACCATAGGAGTGTTATGTATGGGTGCATGACTAGCACTCGAATAGGTAGGTATGGCATTTCAATAGTCTTGGGGGCAGAGAGTTACCGGCAGGGAAGTTCCCAGACCCTACTGTATCTATGCTTGGCAATGATTGCACTGTTAGCGATAGGGTTCGTGTGGTTGGCGCTTCAGTCACGTCGGTAGAGGGAGCGGTTTCTTATGTATATATAGATCTTTTGATCTCCTATCAAGCACTAGGCGATCGTATGCCTACATCGAGATAGGGTTGTATGATATAATAGGTTACTAGTACTTGATGTTGATAGTATGTGTGTACGTCACGGGATGACAAATTTTGACTAGTACGTTACTAACATAAATCCTTAATGGATTAGGCCTATGTGCCAATTTTGATTATTGTACAGTGGTGCTTATATCTATAATAGTGAATGTTGGTTATACTTGTTTGTGCGTTTACGACATTATTAACAATTTTGATGGAACGCAATCTGATATGTGATACATGTATCAATATATACGCATTTGTTTTTATATAATGGACCCAAAACGAGCAATTAAACATGACAGAGGCAGACATTGCACAACTAATAACCCAACAACTACAAATTGTTTTTCCAACCATAGTAGCCCAAGTTACGGCGAGCATTAACACAAATGCACAAAACCGGCAGCCTAACACGAATGTGGATCTGGTTGGTCAAAACAATGTGGTGCAGATGTGCACTTATAAACAATTTATGGAAGGCAAACCTATAGAGTTCAAAGGTACGGAAGGGCCAACCGGGATTGTTCGATGGATCGAGAAGACACACGCAGTTATTAACATCACGAACTGTCCGGAGGAGTGTATTGTGAAATATGCGACTTCTACGTTTATCGATTAAGCTCTGAACTGGTGGATTACCATCGTTCAGACCCGGGGACAGGAAGTCGTTGCCCATATGACGTGGGATGAACTTAAAACACTTCTAATGACCCACTTTTGTCCGAAAGTGAAATACAAAAGCTGGAACATGAATTTTGGAACCTACAAATGCAAGGGGCAGATCACATGGGGTATACTAATCGTTTTAACACTCTTGCTCATTTACTACCAGATATGGTCAGACCCGAATAAAAACAAATTGAACGTTATATATGGGGATTGGCCCTAGAAGTCCGAAGCATTGTAAACTCAGTAGAACACTGACGATGGAAAGTGTCGTGTCGAGGTCTGGCACGATTACTTTTGATATGGTGAAGAGGAATATATTGAAGATGCCCGGAGAGTCGTCTGGCACCAAAAGAACCGACTATGACTATAAGCCACAGGGATCTCAACCGCATAAGCGTATTCGGTCGAACAACCAAAATTATGCAGTGACTACCTCAGATTCGAGACCCGATAATTATAAAGGAACATGGCCAAAATGTAACAAATGTGGTTACCATCACTTGGGCGAGTGCCGATCTGTAACCTGCAACAAGTGTCGAAAAGTGGGCCATTATGCCCGTAATTGTAGAACACCTCCCGAACCAACAAACCGTCCGAACCAACCTACCCCTTCCCAAATCAACCGGCCCCAAACAAGTCAACAACGACCACCACAACAAAACCCACAACTAACCTTGTGAATGGGGATCGAGCTCCTGAAATGAGAAATCAACCTGATCTCGCTCAACTAGCAGAGGCGGAATTCATTGCTAGAGAGGTAGACAAGACAAACAAGATTGTACTTACTGTTTAACTGTTTTCGATGTATTAATGACGTTCAAATACAGACGCAAGTAAACAAACTGGCAGAACTTCGCCGTACCAATTGACAAATCACTAACTAGCTCTAACACAACACTTCCCTATTTATAGGTCGACATGACTCGTACCGAAGTGTGTGCTAAACAGACAACTATATTTCCTACGAATCTGTGTTTTGCACGAGTGACTCACTCGTACAAATATGTATTGTTTCGTACGAAACATAGTGTTAAAACATATAAAATTTACTTTTTCACATTTAAACATTAACGTGTAAACTTTATAAACATTACAGATACATCCTAGACGTAGGCAATAGACATTATGCACCAACAAACTCCCCCTTGGATGTTGCCACAGTCTGGATAATCTTCAAAAATCTTCAAGTAGATTTGACTCTAACGCCCAAAGAATCTCTTAATAGGCTTTCGACGCTCCTCAAAAGCAATTGGCGTTTGATCAGTCGGAGGAGGTCGTTTTAAAAACTGAAAACTCCTTAAAGATGCTATTCTTGAACGTTCTGCGATTCGAGCTTCTTTTTCTTCCTTTTTCTTTGACTCTTTCTTCTCAAGCTTTCTCCAAGTTTTTTTCCAATCTGATCCAGAATGAATGTCATTTGCAAATCACACATTAACGATCTTTTGGAATTGAAGCGCTTGTTCTTGATCCTTCTCTTCAAAACTTATCTTACTATAGAATAGACATTCGATATCTTTATTTGAGCAGTTAACTAGCCACAAGGGGTCTAGTATTCGAATGCCTTGCCATAATCCATATATTCGTTTGTGCGCTATGACGGCTTCGGTTAATTCCTCTGTGATTTTCCAAGAGTCATCATCTGGGTGCACACAAATAACAACTTCTCCAGAACTCGAATCATAGTGCCACCATTTGAATATCTTGAAAAAATCTTGCTCCATTTTAATCAGGGGCATATTCTTCATCACTCGCGGTTTCTTCACAATCAAAGTAACATCTTTCTCCTTGGTTACTGGATCAACTTTAATAATGCGATGAGGATAATGAGGTTTCCAATGTACAAATCCATGCATAGCTTCAAACTTAATCAATTCCAAAGCCTTTGGTCATGAAACTTCATCTTTAGATTTATCATCTTTGTTTGAACAAGCTCCTTTATATCCGAATACGGCAATGTTTTGATATCGTTTAAATATCGAAAGTATTGGATACCAAATTCCCTTTTAATCGCATACACATTAAGCTCTTCAATCCATCCCCAACTCAGAATGTCCCCTAGAGAAATACCAGCATCTCTGGTGAAGAATGATAGGGGTCTCTTAAACTTACGGTCAGCTGAACTCTCCCGGCTCTAGACATTTTCTGAGGAATTGTTCCTTCTTTAGCAGCTTCAGATACTTTTCTTTGCAACATCTCAGAACTTTCTTCTGTAAATAGATCAGTAAACGTTGGGAAATCATCTGTACCCTGATTGGCATCATTAGCATCGTCATCAGAATCACTTTCCACGACAACGTTATAATACATGTTTACATCTTCGAAAACATAAGCATTTGGTTCAAAGACATCTATCTCATTAAGTTCGTCTTCAAAATCAAAATCAAACTTCTCTTCACTAATACCGAGCATAGCTGCAATTTCTTCTTTCGAGTAACTTTGAACAAACTCCCCTTCTTCAACATCATGCTCAAGAAATAACAAAAATGGCTTTGGCATGACAGGAATAGAAGATATAACGTTTTCTGTTAACTGACTCATCAGCTTTGTTCATATTTTCCTCTTCAGAAATTTGATTCGCGGAATCATCAAAGTACTCAGAAAGATCCACTAATTCATTAACATTCGAATCAATTACACGAACTCTAGACCCTCCAACATTATCATCATCCGAACTACTAGAATACTTATCATCAACATCAACATCCTCGTCTTCTGCTTCCTTTTCAGTCTCTTCAGCAGTTTTTTACTTTCTTTTGCCATCTTCATCTTTATCAACCATCTCGATGTCGTTGAGTAATATCAAGTGAAGCTATATCTACATCAGTTGGCTTTCCTATCAGGATAAACTTTTTCAGTTCTTCATACACCACAATATCCCATCATGTTACTGGCTCTGATTCCGCTTCTGGCACAACTTCATCAATTACAGATTACTCCACTATCTTTCCCTTTCCTTTCCCTTGTGCGTTAGATTGTTGTTTGGATAAACGTTCTCTTTGCGCAACTCTCTCTCTCTCGCTTCTGCTCATTCTATTTCATCTATTGCAGCAGAAATGTTTATCCCCAACTTCTTTTCCAAAATCTTCTCAAACACGTCCATTCGTCTATCGTTCCTCAATCGTTCTTCCTCGTATTCTACCATTCGTAAACGCAATCTTTCATTTTCAGAAACAATACTTGCTAACATCGCTTCTAACTGCTGTTTATCAACAATCAATCCTCCGATCCTTTCAAGCATTTCAAGCTTTTCAACAGTTAACTCATTTATCTGCTCTTGTAACTTAGCTATGCGTACCACATTCATCGTAACCTGTTTTTGCAAGTCGTCAACTCTTGGATCATCCAAACGAAATTGATCTACTCCTGGTAAATCATCTAAACCAATCTCATCAAAAAATGATTGTGATTCAAACGCTGTTGTATAGGATGAGATTGTTGAGCATGAGATGGTTGTGATTGTTGTTGGGCATACTGTTGTTTTGGTGGTTGCTGAACTGACTCTGGTTCAGGAATTGATTGTTGAACTTGCTCTGATTGTTGCGATTGTTGCTGTACTGGCTCCGGTTGAGGTTGATGCTGTGCTGGCTGTTGTTGATCTGGTTCAGGCTCAGAAACTGATTGTTGTTGAGGAGCTATCTCTGGTTTAGATTGTTGCTAAACTGGTTCAGGCTGCACATGCTGTGGTGGAGACAGAATATTCTGTGATGGTTCCTCCACATTTTCGTCAATAATAGATTCAGCAGCACTTTCCTTCTGAATAACACTCGGAGATATTCGAGCTGCAGGACGCTTCATTCTTCTTTGCTTTTTCTTGATGGGAGTTCGAAAAGAGATTCAGTATCAGATTTAGAGGGAACATAAGTTGAATCATCCTCGCCTGTTGCTTTTCTTTTGCGTTCCTCTGCTTTACGTTTAATTCAACTTGTCGTTTCTTTACTAATTTTTTAGCTCTTTTCTTTTCTCCAGCTCTTCTATCTTCTGAATCAATACTTGATGAAAGTACTTCTTCAGCTACTTTATCAGCTCCAAAAGCTTGTCGTTCAATCTCTTCAGCCATCTCTTCAACTGTTTCCTCAACTTCTGGTTCATCTTTAATCCTGAACTTCCTGCAACAGACGTAGTTTTTCTCTTTTTTCCTTTATATGTAGCTTTCCCACCTTTTTCTCCATCCTTGACAAACCAAGGACTTCTTTTAGCAACAAACAACGATAATGCTTTAACCTCCTCTTCATCGTCACTACTTTCATCCTTTCTCCACTCTCCAGGTGCTGGTGAAATGTAATCTTTATCAAGAATCGCACCAAACATTGGTTTAGCTACAGGAGCAGACTTAAGATGCACATTCATCTTTCGTAACGTCGAAACATCCATATGTTCAAGCCTGAGGACATCGTTGGGAGATTTCTTCAAATTAGGATGCAAAAAGTCTAACATCATCTGAATGAATCTTGGATACTACAAAAACTTTTGCTTCTGAATATTCTGAATCATCTGAGTGAATATAACCTTTGAAAAGTTGTATGGAAGATTCAACACTAATGCAGTAATCATACACATCTGATAATCAACCAAGTCATCAAAACCACCTTGCCTATGACTTAAACCGTGAGTGATAACATGTGCAAGATATCTGAAAGGTGCACTTAGGTTTCCTTCTTGAATGGTGCAGCGTTCACAAATCTTGTATGCCCCATTCGATAGAAGCAACATTTTACCATATATTCAGAAAAACCAGTCGATCGTCTTTGTTATCTTTAAACTCCAAAACCTTCCGAATTAACTCCTCGATAATCTTCACTGGGATATCGACATCATCAATCTTTACAGCTGAAATAATGGTGTTATCATCAATACTATACTCAGCGGCATTCCAAAAATATTCCACATGCGAAAGATATGCTGTATGTCTATCCGTTAAAGCTTTAGTCACTCGAATCTGTGTGAGAAAATCTAAAATATCTCGATACACCGAAATCTCCAGAATTGAGGCATCTGTGATACAACATATATTGTGGACTGGAGAAAACGCGGATTTCTTGGCCTGTACATAAAAAATAACAACCAACCGTTAGAAAATTTCAAACATTCAAAATTTCCTTCACTGATTCGTACAAAAACATTTGTTTCATATGAAACACAAACTTATCCAAAAATTAAAGTTTGAAATGCATGTTATTCATACGATTCAACTTCTTCGTACAAATTTCTTTACAACTAAACATATATTTTGAAACTTTGTTTCAATCGAACCATCTATTTCGTACGACTTATTCATTCAATTCATTTCTGACCAATTTTTAAAACTTATCCGTATGAAAACATTGTTTCGTACAAAACAACCTTCAACAATTTTAACAAAATTTTCATGCGAGACATATCCTTCGTACAAAAACACATCGTCGTCCCAAAATTGTCCAAGTATAGTCCCAACCTAAAACTTGTTGATTTTAACAAATTGATAGTCGATTTTCAGGTTATTAGAGCCGATTTTAATGATTTTGTGATCAGTTTTAAGTGTTATTGGTCAATTTCCCTAGATCTAAGTTTTAGTCCGATTCGTACATATTTTGACATCATAACAGCATGATTTTGTCAAATTACCTTCCCATTGAAAGAGGTGTGCCAATCAACCTCAACAATGTAAATTAAAAGCACAAATACCAAGAAATGAAGATTTTAGAATCGACTCGCACAAAGTTCCTGAATCGCTCAACAGTGCAGAGAAAATGGTAAACTCATTTCTGTGCAAAACACATAGTATTTATACTAGATTTATTTCGTACAAAACATCTTGAATCGCACAAAATTTACTCTTGTTTTGTACTGAAATGAAGATCTCCGCATGAATTTTTGTTTTGTGCGAATCAAAACTAAAAATCTTTAAACTTTTCAAATTTATTTTTTGTATGTTTCATGTTTTAGTAATTTTATCTGTTTCACAAATCCACTTGACTAACCAAATCCAAATTAATGACCCTGGTTATCCAATTTGTTTTCCATGTCCAAGTTAATGACCTTGGTTGACCATGTTTGACCAAACAGATTTATTTTAACATGTAAAGTTTCAAATTAATGAACTTTCTTGACATTCAAGTAAACGTTTTGCTAAAAATTAGCTCCCAACCCATGATTTCAAGTTATCCTCAGCAAGATGTTGCTGTGAATCCAACTGTCAGTGTTTTTATCATCGGTAAACAAAAATAAGACTATCAAGCTAAGAAAACTGAAAATCTTTTGAGTTTTGAGATATTTTTCAAAGAATCATAACATTTTTTGTGAATTTTGCGTTTTTAGAGGATCATTTCAAGCATATATATAAGTCTTCAGTACCGTTGATCTAGAAACACCCTTTAAGCTTTTAAACAATTTTACCTAGATTGCCAATATATTTGTCCATTTAAACCTCTTCTCGTTTCTCAATTGTTTCAAGATATGTTAATGTATTATTAGAAACATGAAATAACTTGTTTCCCAACTCAGAATATACTCCCGTATCGAGATTCCCAGAATGTCATTTTACAGGTGAATATATGGAATTGATATTTGTATATAGGTGAATGCGAGACCTTGAGAGCTCAGGTTAGTACTACCGTATAGACAAAGAGATGAAGGCTTGTCTTTAGGTGGTGTTCAATCAAGGAATCTTTTGTACTACAAATGTCATAATTGCTTAAGACATAACCATATTTGCATGCACTTTTGGGGAACTAATGCGAAAGTATTATATGAGTTCTAGGCCATTGCTTCCGCAAATCAGAAGAACTCGAATAATACCCCAGATATCAATCAAATATAAAGACCTCGTATCGCAGAATTTGGCATTCTTTCAAACGAAATTTCGGAGTACTAAGTCCATATATCCGAGAGATGTTACCCACAAGTTAATCGGTTTTGTGTTTTAGGTTTATATCCTGAATACAATTTACTGAACGAGTGAAGTCTATTGGCATATTCATAGTAAGACTTGCTTAATTGCTTTTTAAAACAATACAATTCTTTAGCATACTGTGACTATCATTTTTGATTTACTATGATCACTCTTTTTACACAAAACTCTTTTTGCCTTTTTTAATGTTTTTTTTATTTTCCTTAAACATTCTCCCCCTAAAATCAAAAACATATTTTTGGATTTTTTAAGAAGTTATAAGAAAGAATGTACAAAAAACGTTTAACTGAGGACAAATTCACATTAAGTCGTCATAACCCTCAAACTCAACCTCAAACACATCCCCTAAGATCATATTTTTAAACCATTTAGCTTTAACAAATTATTGAACTTTATTTAATCAAAAGCTTTGGTATAAAAATCTGCTTTTTGGTCATCAGTGTGGATATTCTCTATTCGCACCAACTTTTTCTTGTAGCAATCACGGATAAAGTGGTGTCGAATCTCGATATCTTTAGTACGTGAGTGTTGGCATGAGTTTTTAGTGATATCGATCGCGGCCTGATTATCTACATATATAGGTGTATCAAGAAATTGCAAACCGAAATCTCTCATCTGTTGCTGTATCTAGAGAATTTGAGCACAACAGCTGGATGCCGAAACGTATTCAGCTTCACAAGTAAAGAGAGCGACTGCGGTTTGTTTCTTGCATTGCCACGTTACCAAACGAGTTTCGAAAAACTGTCAGCCGGCCGTTGTAGACTTTGTATTCAGTTTGCAGCATCCGAAATCAGAATCCGGATATCCTGCAAGATTAAATCATCATGTCTAGGGTACCACAAGCCAATGCTTGTAAAACCCTTCAGATATCTCATTACGCGTTTGACGGCAAGCATGTGTAACTCTTTGGGATTAGACTGATAACTGGAGCACAGGAACGTTGGATACATTATATCCAGTCGAGAAGCTGTAAGATACATCAAGTATCCGATCATGGAGCGATATAAAGTTTCATCAACTCTTTCTCCAATAAGATTGGGACAAATGCCGTGATTTAGAGCTAACGGAGTAGATGCTGGTTTAGCTCCTGTCATATTGAATTTCTCCAATATGTCATGAACATATTTTGTCTGATGAATAAAAATACCATCAGGCAACTGATCAACCTGAAGTCCTAGAAAGAACTTTATCTCCCCCATTGCGCTCATTTCAAATTTGCGTTTCATGACTTCTTCAAAGTCTTTACACAGCTTGTCATTTGTCGATCCAAAGATAATATCATCCACATATATCTGTACGATGATTAAATGCCCATCTACTTCCTTTGTGAAGAGGGTGGAATCTACTGTTCCCCTTATAAAGCCATTGTCCAGAAGATGACTCAATAATGTTCCATACCAAGCTCTCGGGCTTGATGAAGACCATATAAGGCTTTCTTCAGGAGGTAGACTTTATCTTTGTGCACTGGATCAACAAACCCTGGTGGTTGGCCGACGTACACCTCCTCTTTCACTTTTCGGTATAGGAAAGCATATTTAACATCCAATTGGTACACCTTGAACCCTTTCCACGAGGCAAAGGCCAAGAATATGTGAATCACTTCAAGACGAGAAACTGGGGCGTAGACTTTAGTATAATCTATCCCTTCTTACTGATGAAAACCTTGAACCAGAAGTCGAACTTTGTTGCGCACCACAACTCCTCGATCATCTCTTTTTCACTTGAAGACCCATCTTGTGTTAATCTTTTTGTGATGATCTGGCAGGTCAATAAGCGTCCAGACTCCAAGTTTCTGGAATTGGAGTAACTCTTCTTGCATTGCATCCACCCAACTTTCTTCTTTTAACGCATCTTTCCAGCTTCCCGGTTCAACCTAAGAAACGAAACAACTATGAGAAAATCAAACTTGAAGTGGAGCAATACGAGTATAAGAATAGCTTAGATCTTAGTGATCTGATTGCGAGTTTACACTCCAAATTGTAAGCTGCCTATGATGTTCTCTGACGGATGATATGAAAGTGTTCTTGGTATCACTTCGGTTGGAACATCTACTTGTGGTTGCAAATTTGTTAGAATGTCATCGACAACCGGTAAGATGAAGAAGCTTTATTTCTAGCATTAGATTGATCAGCTTGTTGATTCAGAAAGCTTTCAATCTGTTCAGATACTTCATCAGAACTGGATCCTCCATCGTTGAAAGTTGGTACCCGATCAGAGTCAGCATCTGCATTTGTCTGGGTAGATGATTCAGCATCATTGACTTTTGGAGCAAGAACCAGAAATTTTGAACAGAAGAGCTTTGACCGACATCAGACGTGCTAACTGGTAAAGATGTAGAAATCACCAAAGGTCAAGGAACTTGTTCTTGATTAGATAACTGATGTATTTGAAATAACATAACAAGTTCTTCTTCAGTTGGCTCATCTGGTAGATCAAACGAATCCCACAATCCATCATAGTTAAACAGTCACGGATCCCCAGGTTTCGGCGTAGGCGTTCTATATCTTTGACAATCTACGTGCTGCGCTAGAACTACCTTGTTCAGACTCGGCAAGAAAACACGTTTTTGAGGAGTAGTGTAACCAACAAAGAAACCTTCCAAAGATTTGGCTCCAAATTTACCAGCCGGATCCAAGACGGTACACGGTGATCCAAAAGGTTCCAAAAATGCTAAGTTAGGCTTTAGTTGATTTAGTAACTCGAAACATCTCTTTTTGTGAGGCTTAACTGTCAACACACGATTTAGGGTATAGCATGCTGATGCTACTGCTTCACTCAAAAAACTGATCGGTAATTTTGAATCAGCTAACATTGTTCTAGCGGTTTCTATCAACGTGTGATTCTTTCGTTCAGCTACTCCGTTTTGTTGTAGAGTATAAGGGGCACTAAATTCATGAAGAATCCCCTTTTCATTGCAGAAATCTTGCATCTTCTTGTTCTTGAACTCCGTTCCATTATCACTGTGAATTCTCTTAATGGGCAAATGATATAAATTCTCGAGCTTTCTGAAAAAGATCATAAGAGTTTCAAACGTTTCATCCTTACTTTCCAGAAAGAACACCCATGAAAATCGAAATAATCATCTATAACGACAAGATAATATAGATCTCCAGAAATGCTTTTAACATTGACTGGTCCAAAGAGATCCATGTGTAGTCTTTCTAGTGGTAGCTTTATCGAATTCAACAGCTTTCTTGGGTCGTTGATTTCTTATGCTGCTTCCCCTTTTTGCAGCTAAGACAATCATCTGATAGATGAAAACTTTTCAAATTGACACCATCCACTAAGTCGTTATGCACAAGAAAATTCATCTTTCGAAGATGAATGTGCCCCATTTTTCTATGCCATAAAATTGACTCTTTCTCGGTAGCTTTGGAAACAAAGCATTGAACTTTCTTTGACGTTGTAGAAGTGATGCTCATGTCAAGAACATATAAATCATTTTCTCTTGGAGCTCGCATCAAAATCCATTCTTCTGGAATCTTGAACCGGGTTTTAAGATTAGACATTCTTTATCATTGAAATGTGTCGTGAGCTTCTTGTCACAAATTTGGGAGATACTAAGCAGATTGTTCGCAAGTTCGGCGATATAGTTCACTTTATCAAACGATACAACTCCGTTCGAGAGAATCCCTTCTCCAACAATTCTACCTCCCTGCGTTCCAGCAAATCCTACATATCCTCCACGAATAGCTTTAACATCATTGAGCAACGCAAGCATTCCTGTCATGTGACGAGACGCTCCACTATCCATGATCCATTTTGACAATATCGAACGTTGGAGCCTCTGCACACATGATTATCAAAAACTTATTTAAACAAAGAAACCCAAGCCTGTTTGGTCTTGGGTGGGTTTGGAATATCAAACTTTGGACCCACTTTGTTCTTTTCAATCTTTTTAAGCTCAATTTTGTTTGGAACAGAAGGTTTGTGTTCAACCTTGGATGATTTGATTTTAACAATTTTAGCAACCCATTTTTGTGTTTGTGGTTTAGCCCTTTTAACATAAAATTTTGAATCTACTTGTTGAATTTTGTGTGATGTTTCTCCAATTTCAAACTTAGATTGAGGTTAAATAATTGGTTTAACATTTTTATGAAATTCAATATTTCTTTTAAGAATTTGTTTTGGCATGAACATGGGTGCTTTTTGTTTTTCATCCTTGGTGAACTTTTCGGAGAAGAAACTGGTTTGTTTCTTGTGAACAGTATCGTGCGATACGTCCAACTTTCTTGCATTTAAAACATGTCTGCTGTCCTATGAACAGAGGCATCCAAAACCTGTTTTTGTTTTTCTTTAAGAAAATCATCATTCGATTGAGTTCCAATGACCTCCTTTTCTTTCTCGGTTGTTGTCCCAAAAACAAAATTAATTTTCTTTGTAAAGTTCAATTTTTTGGACTTGTTGGTTTTATGTTGCTTCTGGAAACCCAACCCTGCTCGTTTGTTTTCCGGATAATCTTTATTTTTTCGATAGTAGGGTCGGTTGTCAGTTTTTGATTTAGAATAGAATGATGCATCATGTTTATCTAAATCATCATGACTTACCTCCATAAGCTTGAACATTTTTTCTACACAATCCTTTTTCACATTCTTGATTGGAAAATCCTCATCCGAAAATAGTTTATCAGACCCTTTCATTTTATAAACTATGACATAGGGATCATCATTTAAACTATTTTCTGATATACCATCAGACCTTGACTTCTTAGATTGTTCAGGCTCAGACACTTCAGATTCATTTTTTAACACTTTTTCAACCACATTATTTACCACTTCAGAGTCACATTCACCATCATTTTTAGTGTAAGTTACATCGATATCCACAGGCAGCTGTTTGGTTTTCAATTTAGGATTTAGCACCTTTTCCACCCCAGATGGATTTTTGCATGCATAACTGTTCCACATGGGTGGAGGAACTCGATCATAACTACCACTTTTTGTTTCACCATTTTTAGACTCCTCTGTATTTTTTATTTTTGGTAAAATATGATCTATGACGTATGAGCTTATGGAATAACTAATTAACAATTTGTTAACTCATTCAGTTTCAAGTCTCATTTTCTCAAGCTCACTTTTGAGCTCAGCAACAGTGTTTAGATGAATGTTAATTGCCATTTGTTTATCCATCACTGTTGCTTTAAGCATTATAAGTGTTGCGTCATTTTCTCTGAGTGCTTTATTATATTGTTTAACAGGCGCACTCAATTTGTCATAAGCTTCCTTTGTGGATTTGTAATCGCGACAAATTGTCTGTTAAACTTTGCAATTCAGCAAATCTGTTGTCCTTTACAAGACACTCACCACACGGTTCTTCACACTTTGAACAAGATTTTCATTCTCAGATGACTTGTTTACCTCATTGCCATTGGCCATGCATGCTTTAATGATGTCTTCATTCAGCAATCCCTTTTTCTCATCAGCTTTGACATCTTCAAATGGTTTCTTTTGCTCTTCATCTGTTGAATGTTGGCTGGGTGCGAAATATCCTGCAAAAGTTTTTAAAACATCATTAGACAAAAGATGTTTGAATGGACCATTCAAAAGTTCTTCCTCCTCTGATGAAGTATGATAGTAATAATCGTCATCATCAGGTCCTTCATCAATCGATGCTCTCCGATTCTTCTTCCGGTTCCTCAATAATTTCAGCCACCAATCCAAACTTTCTCCTTTCGAAATAAACTTGTTCCAATTAAACCCTTCATCTTCTTGTGTAACAACCAATGCCTTATCTTTAGTTTCAGGTTGCTTATCTTCAATCGACACGATTCTTGTTCTTGGTTGTGGTCGGTGATAGATCGCTCCTTTGTAATAGTCATCGGTGAAAGGATTATGATTTCCTTGAACCTCTCGGTTTGGACATTCTCTTTTAAAGTGACCTTTCTCCCGACACTTGAAACAAGTAACTTTGGATTTATCAAATCCAAGTTTCCCATCCAGACCTCCCAAATTTTCTTTACTAGTGATTTCCATAAATCTTTGTGCACGTCGAACGATTGAAGCCATCACCATTTTATATCTATCAGCTCCATTTCAACTGGATCAATTTGATCGTAATCCTCACGTGTCATTTCAGAATTTCCGATCTTTCCAGCAACAAGACTGTCATATGACTCAAGAATGGAGCAAGTAGGGACATATGCTGTTTTGCTGTCTTTTCATCAAAATTTTGTGCGTTCTGAAAATCAACGGCAATATTGCATTGCAAAACTCTTTGATTTGCATTCGATGATGGAGTAGTTTGATTGTTTTGAGGTTGATTTGATCCAAAAGAAGATTGTTGGCTTGAAGGTGTATTTGGATCAACTGTTATAAATGATTGGAAACCACTTGGCTGAATTGGTGGTGTGCTTGGTGAATTATAGCACTGAAAGCAGTTTGAATCTTTGGCGCTTGGATTTGAGAGCAGAACTGTTTTGAAATAAAGATTAACATCTTGTTGCACTTGAACACTCTTGTTTTTAGCCATCTTTTGCATCTCTAATTCATGACCTTCCAACCTTTCGATAAGGCGAGGCAGCGAGAAATTGATGTATTCAACTCCATTCTTTAAGATGGTTAAGTAAGTCGACCATTCACCTTGTGGTAGAGAATCAGCTAGCTTGTCAACAAGCACTTCATTTGTCTTTACAATTCCCATTCTCTTCATATGAACCACTAGATGACAATATCGCTCAATCAGCTGCTTTAGCGTTTCTCCTTTGACCAGTTTGAATACATCAAACTCTTTACTTAATAACGCCCTTTTGCTTTTGCAGAGTTGAGCACTACCTTGAAATTTGAGTCGAAGAGCATTCCATAAAGATTGCGCATCATCATCATGTTGTAGTAAAGCCAAGATGTCTTCTTTAATTGATTGCTGAAGAATATTATCATTTTCTTTTTGTTGATAAATCTTTCCCGTTCAACATCAGAGAATTGAGCAAGGGTCTTTTCAATCCCATTTTCACCAACTAGTGCGATATATTTTGCCTCGATTGCAAACCAGCACGTAAAATGTTTAGCTTGAACCTAGTTCATAAACCTTTCACTCCAACTATCAAAGTCTTCTAGATTCATAAGCTTTGGAGGTTTTGTCTTGTTCCCATTTCATTCTCTAGATTGATGTTTTGGGCTGCTACAGTGGTAACGACCGATGTGGCGAACGCATTGTAAAATTCCTCAGACATTTTTCCTGTGACAAATTAAGAACACACTTCTCGAAAACAAAATAATCAGATTAATAAAATTTTTGTGCGGACAAGTTGTTTCGTACGAAACAAGTTTTTGTATGATTGAGAAAGTTTTGTACGATTGAGATTTTTCTTCACAAAAACAACATTTCATACGAAACAAATCATTTTGTACGAGTGAAATATTTGTGCGGATGAAATTTGGTACGAATTTGTTTGAAAATATGAAAAATTATAAAATTATGTGAAATTTTTGCACTTGTCCGTATGAACTTTTTAACTGGTTCGTACAAAAATTAGATCAGTTTTCATGCGAAAATCGTACGAAATGATTCAATCTTCAAACTGACAAATTTTATTGATTTCATCATGATTTAGTTCAATTTTAAGTCCAAATTATGATATGGATTGATTAGATTGAAGATTAACTTGAGTTACTAAAATCCTAGTCTATTTTGTCCATGAATTCGTTCGAAATTTGTCCAAATCTAGCATAGGTCAGAAAAAAAATGATGAAGATAAGTCTAAACACTTAGTAACTTGTAACTACTTGTTGTCTATCTGTAGATCAGATCTCATGGCTCTGATACACTTGTGAACGGGGATCGAGCTCCCGAAATGAGCAATCGACCTGATCTCGCTCAACTAGTAGAGGCGGAATTCATTTCTAGATAGGTAGACAAGACAAACAAGATAGTACTTACTATTTAACTGCTTCCGATGTATTAATGACGTTCAAATACAGACGCAAGTAAACAAACTGGCAGAGCTTCGCCGTACCATTTGACAAATCACTAACTAGCTAAAACACAACACTTCCCTATTTATAGGTCGACATGACTCTACCAAAGTGCGTGCTAAACAGACAACTATATTTCGTACGAATCTGTGTTTCGTACAGTGACTCACTCGTACGAAATATGTATTCTTTCGTACGAAACATAGTTTTAAAAAATATAAAATTTACTTTTTCACATTTAAACATTAACGTGTAAACTTTATAAACATTACAGATACATCCTAGACGTAGGCAATAGACATTATGCACCAACAAACCTACCCTCGCACCTGCTACGAGTGCGGCAGTATGGAGAATTTTAAATGAAATTGCCCGAAGCTGCATCAAGGACCCACAGGAAAGATAAACCAAGGGCAAGCCTCAACTTCCAATCAAACTCAAGGACACGCATTTGTTATAGGATCTGGTAATGCACGACAATATCCTAATGTAGTGACAGGTACCTTTCTTGTTTCTACACAGTATACTTCCGTGTTATTTGATACTGGTGCAGATAAGAGCTTTGTTTTTATTAACTTCCTACCATTATTAAATATGCCGGCTAGTGAGCTAACACGTCCCTATTCTATGAACTCGCTAACGGTAAACCTATAACTAGTCACCATATTATCCGCGACTGTCCCTTAACCCTTAACGACCACCAATTCCTCATTGACCTTCTACCTATAGAACTTGGATGTTTTGATATAGTAGTGGGAATGGACTGGTTGTCCAAGTACAAGGTGGAAATTATTTGTGAATAGAAGATTGTTAGGATTCCTTTCCCTAACAATGAAGTGATGATGGTCCGAGAGAAGTCCGAGGAGAAAAATCTGGCGCAATGTTACCCCTTATATCTCACCTCAAAGTGTTGAAGTGCCTACGACAGGGATGCACGGTGTACATGGAAAATGTGGCAGCTATGGAACCAAAGGAAAGACGTATTGAGGACATTCTAGTTGTATGTGATTACCCAAATGTTTTTCCTGAAGAACTACCCGGATTGCCACACGACCGTCAAGTCGAATTCCGTATCGACTCGGGAGCAGCTCCGATCGCCAAGGCACCTGATCGACTTGCGCCTTCCGAGATGCAGGAGTTATCCACCCAACTACAGGAGTTGTTGAATAAAGGTTTTATTCGTCCTAGCTATTCATCTTGGGGAGCGCCGATATTATTTATCAAAAAGAAGGACGGGAGCTTTAGGATGTGTATAAATTACAGAGAGCTGAGCAAGGTCACGATCAAGAATTGATATCCGCTTCCGCGGATTGATGATTTGTTTGATCAATTACAAGGAGCTTGTTACTTTTCGAAAATTGATCTCAGATCGGGGTATCACCAAGTAAAGGTCCAAGAGGAAGATATCCAAAAACAGCCTTTCGAACTAGGTACGGCCATTACGAATTCCTGGTTATGCCTTTTGGGCTAACCAACGCACCTGCCGTATTTATGGACCTCATGAACCGGGTTTGCAAACCACACCTGGATAAATTCGTCATAGTATTTATTGATGATATCCTAATATATTCAAAAAGCAAGGAGGATCATGAGAGCTAACTATGTACAATTTTGGAGCAATTGAGAAAGGAGAAGTTGTATGCCAAGCTATCCAAATGTGATTTTTTGTTATAAGCAGTGCAATTCTTAGGGCACGTGGTGGATCAACAAGGAATTCGTGTTGACCCTAGTAAGATCGAAGCCATTAAGAATTGGCAAGCACCTAAGTGCGCCAAAGAATCTGCCAATTTTTGGGATTGTTAGGATATTACCGTCGCTTCATTGAAAATTTTTCTTGCATCGCACAGCCCTTGACCACACTCACTCAAAAGGATCGAAGATACGACTGGGGTGAAGAACAAGAAACAACTTTCCAATTGCTAAAACAAAAACTGTGTGACGCACCAGTTCTAACACTTCTATTGGGAAACGAAGACTTCTTCGTATATTGTGACGCTTCGCGATGAGGTTTAGGATGCGTATTGATGCAACAAAACAAGGTAATAGCATACGCTTGAGGACAACTGAAGGTGCATGAAAAGAACCATACCACGCATGACTTAGAGCTTGGAGCGGTGACCTTCGCACTTAAGTTCTAGAGGCACTACTTATACGGTACAAAGTGCACGGTCTACACGGATCATAAAAGCCTCCAGCACATATTTGACCAGAAAGAACTGAACATGAGACAACGACTATGGGTGGAACTATTAAACGATTATGATTGCGAAATTAAGTAACACCCTGGCAAGGCGAACGTAGTAGCCGATGCCTTGAGAAGAAAGGATAGGTGAAACCACTTAGACTACGGGCCCTGGGGATGCTTGTCCAAACAAGTCTCAAGGAACAGGTTTGTGCGGCACAGATGGAAGCCTTACCGGAAGGTCAAATAAAAAAGGAGGAGTTGCATGGGAACGAGAAGAATTTTGAGAAGAAAACTGATGAAGTGATGTACTTCAAAAATAGGGTATGGATTCCTACTCTCCATGACCTACGTCAACTGATTATGGATGAGGCTCATAAATCTAAGTACTCTATTCACTCCGGTACAGACAAGATTTACCACGACCTTAAGGAATTTTATTGGTGGTCGAGCATGAGAAAAGACGTGGCGGAGTATGTTAGTAAATGTTTAACTTGTGCCCTAGTTAAGGCTGAATACCAAAAACCCTCGAGAATGCTACAACAACCCGAGATACCTCAGTGGAAATGGGAGCAAATCACGATGGACTTCGTGACCCACCTCCCAAAAACACCCCGAGGTCACGATGCGATTTGGGTAGTGGTGGATAGACTAACCAAATCTGCGCACTTTATTCCAATTCGTACTACCTATAAAATCGAGAAATTGGCCGAGCTCTACACTAATGAGATTATGGATAGACACGGTTTACCAGTTGCGATCATTTCAGACTGTGAAAGTCATTTTACTTCACACTATTGGCAACAGTTACAAAAAGCTTTGGGGTCTAGAATAGACCTGAGTACGGCTTATCATCCCCAAACCGACGGCCAATCAGAACGAACTATCCAAACATTGGAAGATCTGCTTCGTGCTTGTGTCCTAGACTTTGGAGGAAGTTGAGACAAGCACCTTCCCTTAATCGAATTTACTTATAATAATAACTATCAAAGTACCATACAAGCAGCACCATACGAGGCACTATACGGCCGGAAGTGCAGATCACCACTTTGTTGGGTTGAAATGGGTGATACTCAACTCACAGGGTCTGAAATGATTCAAGAAACGACGGACAAGGTGCATCAGATCCAAACCAGACTGAAAGCAGCGCGGGATCAGTAGAAAAGTTACGCCAATGTTCGCCGAAAACCGTTGTCATTTGAAGTAGGTGACAAGGTGCTATTAAAAGTTTCACCGTGGAAAGGAGATATAAGGTTTGGCAAGGCAGGAAACCCCAAGATACATAGGACCATACGAAATTATTGCTAAGGTTGGACCTGTAGCGTATCGGCTAAAATTACCAGTCGAACTGAGCACCATTCATGATGTCTTCCATGTATCAAACTTAAAGAAATATCTCACGGATGAAGCAGCTATTGTACCATTGAAAGATGTGCACGTTGATGACAAACTCCACTTCGTGGAGGAACCAGTAGAAATCGTAGACAGGAAAACCTAACAACTAAGTCATAACAAAATCTCGCTGGTGAATGTATGATGGAACTCGCAGCGAGGGCCTGAATACACGTGGGAACGAAAGGATGAATTCCGCAAGAAATATCGCAACTTTTCCCAACTAAATACATCGAATTTCAAGGACGAAATTTCTTAACCAGGGGAGAATGTGACAACCGTGGCGAATACAGGTAAACCCTAATCTATTCTTACGGCTTATACGGATAACGAAACGATACTAAGTATGACTCAGAGGAATCCGATGGTACGTTATGAGAAACATGCAAACAACAATACCTAACAGTGCGATGTGGATGCCTTGGTGTGCTAAAAACAGGTTAAACACAAGCTTTCTGTTTAACAGTTCGCAAACCATACAATAACGATTTAGATGCAAATGTAAGTGCCGGAGACTATTCTAAGAGTACAGAACTACCTAGACAAGGTACTTAGAAAATAATATAAAATTTGATGCCTTATCATGTAGTTGGCACGTTAAACGAGGAGGTTTCGGTTAATGAAACGCCTTTTGTTGAACGCACACGAAAACAACCTAACATGCATTGTATGTCCATTCAAGCCTAAAACATTACTTATCGAACGTAATATAATGTATTTTAAACAAATACGTGAAAGCATTCAACTTTTCGTTAAAGACGGGTTAGTATTTTTAAAACTGCACGTGGTACGATCATTTACCAAACTGACAGGTCGAATGACAATTTGGACTATGAGATACCTTAACCGAAAGATAGTTGTATAAGAGCCAGTTTGATAATAATCATAAAAGATATTATATTTGGCCCTACTCCGTTTTAAACGAAACTTAGGTCAAGTGTGAAGAAAAATATGCTCGTCGCAATGGCATATTCATAATTTTATAATACGCTATATTTTGAAAGTTATACGAGTAAAATGAGTGAAGGAGCTGAATTAATTATAAAAATTAAAATAATAATAAGAAAAAAAGAAAACAAAAGAAATGGTAACCACCTTTGCTAAGCGGATGAACATGTATTTAAAGTCTTATTCTTTTCTATTTTGCAAAACAATCTGCTCATCAATTTTTACATTTCTTCACACACAACAATCGAACCAGCCAAGAAACATTAGGCTTCAGCTGGATCTAAGGTATTTTGATGATTTGGATAACATTTTCTTATGATTTCCATATATTAAATATGATTTCAACAAAAAGAGAGGTTTTCATCCATAAAATCATGAGTTTTTTTAGTGGAATATGGTTGTTCTAACATGATTCATATATAATCAGATTATACATGGTGTTTGGGATGCAAAACATTGGTTTATGATACAAAAAGACAACCTATTCGACAATAACCGAACAAATCAAATCTTAAGCGAAAAAGATCGGATTTAAGGCTTGATTGACATGGGTTTTTTGTATGTTTGTGTTGTATATGGTATATAGGTACTTATCCTAGCTTAGAACAGCCTTTGGAATGGTAGAGACGGCTCACTTGATCGAGAAACGCGAGGTATAACACCCGAAAACTGAAACTAGTAGCCAGAAACTTAGTTTTTGTATAACTTTTTGTGTGGGTATTTTTAGGACTTGAAAATTTACAAGATGGTCACCTATGGTGACCGTAAGACTCGATTAAAATTTTAGAATTTCTAAATTATTGGTGATTTTGGTGAATTTTTAACTGTTTAAAGAAATAAATTAGGATAAAAAACTAAACAAGCTTAATAAATCACCAAATATTACAGGGATGTTGAGTTTAATATGTTCAACATTCTGGAAAAGTTTGGGGATCATTGACTGAGTTTGAAATAGGTTTCAAAAATCGCGTTGTCGCGAAGTTTCGGTAGCCGGAAAAGCTGTATAACGAATTCAGAAAAATCTCAAAATTTTCTGAGATTCGTTATATAGAAATATTGGGACACTTTTTAAATTTTTGGGAATTTTTGAAAGTCGGATCATTTTGGATGTAAATTGTTCGGTTAAAATACAGTTTCTCGTGAATTTATTAAAATTTAAATAACTTAGTTTTATAAATTCTGAAAATATTTTTCTAGAATTCTATATATTTTTACCAACTTACATAAAAATTTTCAAAATTTTATGAAGTATATAGTTTGAGTAATGATTTTTGGAATTTAAAATCTTATTATTTTATACAAAACCGGCAGTTGTAAACGTATAACGAACCTGCCGGGACCGCGAACTGACCAATGACTAAATTGACAATAAGTGGAACGCCAGAGTCATTTTGGACTATTCGGGGAAAAATGGGTAGTTGGGGTACATTACACGCCAGTTTGGGAGACTTCTCGACGATGAAAAAGGAAACTTAAAATCGAGCAACATGGGATCTTGAAACGACTGAACTCCCTTAATATAAAGTTAATCATTTCTAATGAACAACTCACTAGTACAATCTGTATGATCATACCAGTTTCTGAACATCTAAAACAAACGACTTTGACTGGCACGTAAAATGGTGCCCGGAACCCAAACTGAAATCTGACACTAAGATAATACCCACAGCTCTACTGTTAGGATATAGGTCAAGTCTCAGATGATTATTCTCATATGAGCCATAGTTATTGCAATTACCGAATTGAAAACTGTATTCGGTAATAACCAAAGACGAGCTGATATCAGGACCGAAGGGATAGAGCATTGATACTTACCCATCCGATGATAGTCGTGCTATACTAGGTGAGTTTCACTACCCCGCTTTCAAACTGTTTTACGGTTTTACTTGGGGTGAAATGCATGTTACATACGGACATACTTGCACATACATATACGTTGTGATGTGAATTATCTGAGATATACTAACACACGAAAAGTCCCCACAAACACGAGAGATTAACAATATGCCAGTGGATGTGCGAATAGTACTATTGGTCTGACGAACCCAATTGATCTGGCACAAATGCCATGGATTCTACTGCAATTGCACATGTCCATGCAATTCTGTGAACACGCTATTGGTGTTAGACGTAGCTACTTGGGGTGGTAAAGTGCTGAGGTGTAGGTTGTGGGACACGACACTTGAGAATAGTCAAGGTTTCACTTGTGGGCTTAGTATAATTTCATGTCAAACATGCAAAATCAACCGGTTCAAACTATATTGTGAAACACCCTATAACAGTGAAATTCTGTTGGTGCATAATGTCTATTACCTACGTCTAGGATATATCCGTGATGTTTATAAAGATTACAAGTTAATGTTTAAATAAGAAAATGTAAAATTTGTATGTGTTACACTATGATTCGCACGAAATAGGAGAGTGTTTCGTACGAAATACAATTTTGTAATAATCATAGTTCTTTGTTTGTTAGTGCACGCACTTCAGTACGAGTCATGTCGACATATAAATAGGGAAGTGTTGTGTTAGAGCTAGAAACGGATTTTGTCATTTCATATGGCGAAGCTCTGTCAGTTTGTTGACTTGCATCTGTAACTTAAACGTCTTTAATAGATCAGAAGTAGTTAAACAGTAACTTCTATTTATCTTGTTTGTCATATCTACCTCTCTAGCAATGAATTCCGCCTCTGCTAGTTGAGCGAGATCAGATCGATTGCTCATTTCGGGAGCTCGATCCTCGTCCACAAGTGGTATCAGAGCCATGAGATCTGATCTATAGATAGACAACAAGTACTTACTGTTCAGACTTGGACATATTTTCATCTTCATCATTTTTCCTGACCTTTGCTGGATTTTGGACAAATTTGGGACGAATTCATGGACAAAATGGACTAGGATTTTAGTAATCCAAAATTAATCTTCAATCTAATCAATCCATACAATAATTCGGACATAAAATTGAACTAAATCATGTTGACATCGATAAAATTTGGTCAGTTTGAAGTTTAAATCAGTTTTCATACGAGTTCCGCACGAAATTAAGTTGTTCTTGAGTTTGGAACGAATCAGTTTAAATTTCATACGGATAGTTAAAATTTCATAAATCTTACAATTTCCAGAATTTCAACTTGATTCACACAAAAATATTTGATTGGTACAAAATTCATTCAACCAAAATTTACTCAGTTAAAAAAAACTTGATTCGTACAAAATTTCAATCGTACAAAATTTTACTTAGTAAAAAACGATTGTTTCGTATAAAATGAATTGATGCGTACGAAATTATAGTGTTTGTGATAAAACTTGAATCGTAAAAAATTTTGTTTCGTGCAAATTCTTATTTCGTACGAAACCTCTTGATCGCACAAAAAATCTGTCTAATCTGGTCTGTTTATTTTTGTGAAGTGTGTTCTAACTTTTTGCAGGAAAAATGTCTGAGGAATTTTACAATGCATTTGCCACATCGGTTGTCACCACTGCAGCAGCTCAAAACATCAATTTACAGAATGAAATGGGAACAATGACTAAACCTACAAAGCTTATGAATTTGGAAGACTTTGATAGTTGGAGCGAGAGGTTTATGAACTGGGTGCAATCTAATCATTTTACTTGCTGGTTTGCAATCGAGGCAAAATACATCGCACCAGTTGGTGAATGTGGGCTTGAAAAGACCCTTGCCCAATTCTCCGATGTTGAACGAGAAAGATTTATCAACGAAAAGAAGATGATGAATATTCTTTAGCAATCGATCAAAGAAGACATCTTGGCTTTATTGCAGCATGATGATGATGCGCAATCTTTATGGAATGCTCTTCGACTCAAATTTCAAGGTAGTGCTCAACTTCGAAAAAGTAAAAGGGCATTATTAAGCAAAGAGTTTGATGTATTCACATTGATCAAAGGAGAAACAGTTAAGCAGCAAACTGAGCGATACTGTCATCTGGTGGTTCATATGAAGAGAATGGGAATTGTGAAGACAAATGATGAGCTTGTTGATAAACTAGCTGATTCTCTGCCACAAGGTGAATGGTCGACTTACTTAACCATTTTGAAGAATGGGGTTGAATATAACAATTTCTCGTTGCCTCGCTTTAACGAGAGATTGGAAGGTCATGAATTATAGATGCAAAAGATGGCCAAAAACAAGACTGTTCAAATGCAACAAGATGTTAATCTTTATTTCAAAAACAGTTCTGTTGCTCAAATCCAAGCGCCAAAGATTCAAACTGCATTCAGTGCATATAGCTCACCAAGCACACCTCAAACTCAGTCAAGTGTTTTTCAATCATACCCAACAGTTGATCCAAATACACCTTCTCGTCAACAGTCTTCTTTCAGATCAAATCAATCTCAGAACAATCAAGCCACTCCATCATCTAATGCAAGTCAAAGAATTCCGCAATGCAACATTGCCGTTGACTTTTAGAACGCACAAAATTTTGATGAAAAGATGGCAAAACAACATATGTCTCTACTTGCTTCAGTTCTTGAGTCATATGATAGTCTTGTTGCTGGAAAGTTTGGTAATTCTGAAATGACACGAGAAGACTACGATCAAATTGATCCAGTTGAAATGGAGTTGATAGATAAAAAATGGTGCATGGCTTCGATCGTTCGACCAGCACAGCGATTTATGGAAATCATTGGTAAAGAAAATTTGGGAGGATTGGATGGGAAACTTGGATTTGATAAATCTAAAGTTATTTGTTTCAAGTGTCGGGAGAAAGGTCACTTTAAAAGAGAATGTCAAAACCGAGAGGTTCAAGGGAATCAGAATCCTTTCCAAGATGACTATTACAAAAGAGCGATCTATCACCGACCACAATCGAGAACAAGAATCGTGCCGATTGAAGACAAGCAACCTAAAACTAAAGAAAAGGCTTTGGTTGTTACACAAGAAGATGAAGGGTTTAACTGGAACAAGTTTATTTCGAAAGGAGAAAGTTTGGCATTGGTGGCTGAAATTATTGATGAACCGGAAGAAGAATCGGAGGCGTCGTTTGATGAAGGACCTGAGGATGATGATTATTACTATTATATTTCATCAGAGGAAGAGGAGCTGTTAATAGTCCATTCAAACATCTCGGATATATGGACTTAGTAAAAAACTTGATTCGTACAAAATTTCAAAGGTACAAAATTTTACTTAGTAAAAAACAATCGTATAAAATGAATTGATTCGTACGAAATTATAGTGTTTGTGATAAAACTTGAATCGTACAAAAATTTTGTTTCGTGCAAAATTCTTATTTCGTACGAAACCTCTTGATCGCACAAAAAATCTGTCTAATCTGGTCTGTTTATTTTCGAGAAGTGTGTTCTAACTTTTTGCAGGAAAAATGTCTGAGGAATTTTACAATGCATTTGCCACATCGGTTGTCACCACTGCAACAGCTCAAAACATCAATTTAGAGAATGAAATGGGAACAATGACTAAACCTACAAAGCTTATGAATTTGGAAGACTTTGATAGTTGGAGCGAGAGGTTTATGAACTGGGTGCAAGCTAATCATTTTACTTGCTGGTTTGCAATCGAGGCAAAATACATCGCACCAGTTGGTGAATGTGGGCTTGAAAAGACCCTTGCCCAATTCTCTGATGTTACGAGAAAGATTTATCAACGAAAAGAAGATGATGAATATTCTTCAGCAATCGATCAAAGAAGACATCTTGGCTTTATTGCAGCATGATGATGATGCGCAATCTTTATGGAATGCTCTTCGACTCAAATTTCAAGGTAGTGTTCAACTTCGAAAAAGTAAAAACGCATTATTAAGCAAAGAGTTTGATGTATTCACATTGATCAAAGGAGAAACTGTTAAGCAGCTAACTGAGCGATACTGTCATCTGGGGGTTCATATGAAGAGAATCGGAATTGTGAAGACAAATGAAGAGCTTGTTGATAAACTAGCTGATTCTCTGCCACAAGGTGAATGGTCGACTTACTTAACCATTTTGAAGAATGGGGTTGAATACAACAATTTCTCGTTGCCTCGCTTTATCGAGAGATTGGAAGGTCATGAATTATAGATGCAAAAGATGGCCAAAAACAAGACTGTTCAAATGCAACAAGATGTTAATCTTTATTTCAAAAACAGTTCTGTTGCTCAAATCCAAGCGCCAAAGATTCAAACTGCATTCAGTGCATATAGCTCACAAAGCGCGCCTCAAACTCAGTTAAGTGTTTTTCAATCATACCCAACAGTTGATCCAAATACACCTTCTCGTCAACAGTCTTCTTTCAGATCAAATCAATCTCAGAACAATCAAGCCACTCCATCATCTAATGCAAGTCAAAGAATTCCGCAATGCAACATTGCCGTTGACTTTTAGAACGCACAAAATTTTGATGAAAAGATGGCAAAACAACATATGTCTCTACTTGCTTCAGTTCTTGAGTCATATGATAGTCTTGTTGCTGGAAAGATTGGTAATTCTGAAATGACACGAGAAGACTACGATCAAATTGATCCAGTTGAAATGGAGTTGATAGATAAAACATGGTGCATGGCTTCGATCGTTCGACCAGCACAGCGATTTATGGAAATCACTGCTAAAGAAAATTTGGGAGGATTGGATGGGAAACTTGGATTTGATAAATCTAAAGTTATTTGTTTCAAGTGTCGGGAGAAAGGTCACTTTAAAAGAGAATGTCAAAACCGAGAGGTTCAAGGGAATCAGAATCCTTTCCAAGATGACTATTACAAAAGAGCGATCTATCACCGACCACAATCGAGAACAAGAATCGTGCCGATTGAAGACAAGCAACCTGAAACTAAAGAAAAGGCTTTGGTTGTTACACAAGAAGATGAAGGGTTTAATTGGAACAAGTTTATTTCGAAAGGAGAAAGTTTGGCATTGGTGGCTGAAATTATTGATGAACCGGAAGAAGAATCGGAGGCGTCGTTTGATGAAGGACCTGAGGATGATGATTATTACTATCATATTTCATCAGAGGAAGAGGAGCTGTTAATAGTCCATTCAAACATCTCGGATATATGGACTTAGTAAAAAACTTGATTCGTACAAAATTTCAATCGTACAAAATTTTACTTAGTAAAAAACAATCGTATAAAATGAATTGATTCGTACGAAATTATAGTGTTTGGGATAAAACTTGAATCGTACAAAAATTTTGTTTCGTGCAAAATTCTTATTTCGTACGAAACCTCTTGATCGCACAAAAAATCTGTCTAATCTGGTCTGTTTATTTTCGAGAAGTGTGTTCTAACTTTTTGCAGGAAAAATGTCTGAGGAATTTTACAATGCATTTGCCACATCGGTTGTCACCACTGCAACAGCTCAAAACATCAATTTAGAGAATGAAATGGGAACAATGACTAAACCTACAAAGCTTATGAATTTGGAAGACTTTGATAGTTGGAGCGAGAGGTTTATGAACTGGGTGCAAGCTAATCATTTTACTTGCTGGTTTGCAATCGAGGCAAAATACATCGCACCAGTTGGTGAATGTGGGCTTGAAAAGACCCTTGCCCAATTCTCTGATGTTACGAGAAAGATTTATCAACGAAAAGAAGATGATGAATATTCTTCAGCAATCGATCAAAGAAGACATCTTGGCTTTATTGCAGCATGATGATGATGCGCAATCTTTATGGAATGCTCTTCGACTCAAATTTCAAGGTAGTGTTCAACTTCGAAAAAGTAAAAACGCATTATTAAGCAAAGAGTTTGATGTATTCACATTGATCAAAGGAGAAACTGTTAAGCAGCTAACTGAGCGATACTGTCATCTGGGGTTCATATGAAGAGAATCGGAATTGTGAAGACAAATGAAGAGCTTGTTGATAAACTAGCTGATTCTCTGCCACAAGGTGAATGGTCGACTTACTTAACCATTTTGAAGAATGGGGTTGAATACAACAATTTCTCGTTGCCTCGCTTTATCGAGAGATTGGAAGGTCATGAATTATAGATGCAAAAGATGGCCAAAAACAAGACTGTTCAAATGCAACAAGATGTTAATCTTTATTTCAAAAACAGTTCTGTTGCTCAAATCCAAGCGCCAAAGAATCAAACTGCATTCAGTGCATATAGCTCACCAAGCGCACCTCAAACTCAGTCAAGTGTTTTTCAATCATACCCAACAGTTGATCCAAATACACCTTCTCGTCAACAGTCTTCTTTCAGATCAAATCAATCTCAGAACAATCAAGCCACTCCATCATCTAATGCAAGTCAAAGAATTCCGCAATGCAACATTGCCGTTGACTTTTAGAACGCACAAAATTTTGATGAAAAGATGGCAAAACAACATATGTCTCTACTTGCTTCAGTTCTTGAGTCATATGATAGTCTTGTTGCTGGAAAAATTGGTAATTCTGAAATGACACGAGAAGACTACGATCAAATTGATCCAGTTGAAATGGAGTTGATAGATAAAAAATGGTGCATGGCTTCGATCGTTCGACCAGCACAGCGATTTATGGAAATCACTGGTAAAGAAAATTTGGGAGGATTGGATGGGAAACTTGGATTTGATAAATCTAAAGTTATTTGTTTCAAGTGTCGGGAGAAAGGTCACTTTAAAAGAGAATGTCAAAACCGAGAGGTTCAAGGGAATCAGAATCCTTTCCAAGATGACTATTACAAAAGAGCGATCTATCACCGACCACAATCGAGAACAAGAATCGTGCCGATTGAAGACAAGCAACCTAAAACTAAAGAAAAGGCTTTGGTTGTTACACAAGAAGATGAAGGGTTTAATTGGAACAAGTTTATTTCGAAAGGAGAAAGTTTGGCATTGGTGGCTGAAATTATTGATGAACCGGAAGAAGAATCGGAGGCGTCGTTTGATGAAGGACCTGAGGATGATGATTATTACTATCATATTTCATCAGAGGAAGAGGAGCTGTTAATAGTCCATTCATACATCTTTTGCCTAACGATGTTTTAAAAACTTTTGCAGGATATTTCACACCTACTCAACATTCAACAGATGAAGTGCGAAAGAAACCGGTTGAAGATGTCAAAGTAGAAGAGAAAAAGGAATTGCGGAAAGAAGACATCATTAAAGCGTGCATGGCAAATGGAAATGAGGTGACCAAGTCATCTGAGAATGAAAAATCTTGTTCAAAGTATGATGAACCATGTGGTGAGTGTCTTGTGAAAGACAAAAGATTTGCTGAATTGCAAAGTTTAACAGACAATTTGTCAAGCAATTACAAAACCACAAAGGAAGCATATGACAAATTGAGTGCGTCTGTTAAACAATATAATAAAGCACTCAGAGAAAATGACGCAACACTTATGATGCTTAAAGCAACAGTGATGGATAAACAAATGGCAATTAATATTCATCTAAAAACTATTGTTGAGCTCAAAAGTGAGCTTGAGAAAATGAGAATTGAAACCGAACGAGTTAACAAACTGTTAATTAGTTATTCCACAAGCTCATACGTCATAGATCACATTTTACCAAAAATTGAAAATACTGAGGAATCTAAAAATGGTAAAACAAAGAGTGGAAGTTATGATCGAGTTCCTCCACCCATGTGGAACAGTTATGCTTGCAAAAATCCATCTGGGGTGGAAAAAGCGCTAAATCTTAAATTGAAAACTGAACAGTTGCCTGAGGATATCGATATAACTTACACTAAAAATGGTGGTGAATGTGATTCTAAAGTGGTAGAAAATGTGATTGAAAAAGTGTTAACATATGAATCTGAAGTGGCTGAGTCTGAAAAGCCCGAGAAGTCAAAATCTGATGACAAATCAGAAAATAGTTTAAATGATGATCCTAATATCATAGTTTATAAAATGAAAGGATCTGATAAACTATTTTCCGATGAGGATTTTCCCGTCAAGAATGTGAAAAGAGGTTGTGTTGATAAAATGTTCAAGCTGATGGAGGTAAGTCATGATGATTTAGATAAACATGATTCATCTTTCTATTCTAAATCAAAACCTGACAACCGACCTTACTATCGAAAAACGGAGAATATCCGGAAAACAAGCGTGCAGGGTTGGGTTTTCAGAAGCAACATAAAACCAACAGGTCCCAAAAATTGGATTTTACAAAGAAAATTAATTTTGTATTTGGGACAACAACCGAGAAGGAAAAGGAAATCATTGGTACTCAATCAAATGATGACTTTCTTAAAGAAAAAGAAAAACAAAAACAGAAACAGGTTTTGAATACCTCTGTTCATAAGGACAGTAGAACATGCTATGAATGCAAGAAAGTTGGACATATCGCATGATATTGTTCACAAGAAAGTTCAAAACCAGTTTCTTCTCCGAAAAAGTTCACCAAGGATGAAAATCAAAAGCACCCATGGTTAGGCCGAAACAAATTCTTTAAAGAAAAACTAAATCTAATCAAAATGTTAAACCAATTATTAAATCTCAATCTAAATTTGAAATTAGTGAAACATCACACAAAGTTCAACAACAAGATTCAAAATTTTATGTTAAACAGGCTAAACCACAAACACAGAAATGGGTGCTAAAATTGTTAACACCAAATCATCCAAGGTTGAACTCAAACCTTCTGTTCCAAACAACATTGAGCTTAAAAAGATTGAAAAGAACAAAGTGGGTCCAAAGTTCGACATTCCAAACCCACCCAAGACCAAACAGGCTTGGGTCTCTTTGTTTAAATAAATTTTGTTGATCATGTGTGCAGGGGCTCCAACGTTCGATATTGTCAAAAAAATGCCTCATAAACGATTAATATGGCTTTACATAAATTGAAAGTTGATAGCATATAGATATGATGGAAATTGAACTAGATATGGGTTAAGTTTTAAAAAAAAACAAGTTAAGATTAATATGGTTTGCGTATAAACGAACAAGTAATCTAAGTATGAATGGATTATGTGTAGGATTGAAAGAAGAAGGAACAAGCTTAGAGAAATGACCGAAAGTTCAAGACCAAGGTATGTTATTTACTCACTCGTAATTAACCTTTAATTGCAGACGGACTACGTCATATCTTCGTAAAGGGTTATACTTGTTATTACTTTGATTAAAGATTGGTCAAAGAATTAGTAAGAATGAGAATGTGAAAGCATGATTTTAAATTGAGTTATGTAGAATGGGTCAACTGGGTAAGAATGAGAATGTGAAAGCATGATTTGTGTTGACTCATGTAGAATAAGTCAAACGAATAAGAATGAGAATGTGAAAGTACGACTTTTGTTGACTCATGTAGAATGGGTCGACCAGGTAAGAATGAGAATGTATAAGAATGACCTTGTGTTGACACGATTTAGAATTGGTCAACCGGGTTGGAATAAGAAAGTCAAAAGAAATGGTTTTGCGAAAGCGATAGGAATGAGTCAATGAATTATGTTGACAAGCACTAGTAAGATTTATGATTGAACTAAGAAATGATATAATAACTTTACTAATTTGTTAGTAATTAGTAATCTTGATATTATATGTATTGCTAATGAGATGGTTTTGATGTGTAGGTAAAGCCCCTTCATAGTGATGACGCTGGATCGGAAAGAACACACTTTTTGCCCTCTTAATGCTTCCGCATGTAATAAGGACAAACGGGTCAAACTACTTTTGGGTTTGTAAATGATAATTTTTCTTCAAACTACTTTTGTAAAAAGATGTATTAACCTCGGTAGTTAGTAATTTGGTTCATATAGTTGAAATATTTGATAGCCGTGTTTGTCGCATTAATCTAATGGGTAAAATGGTTACTTTTATGCTATTTTTAAAATGTTCGACATTTTATAGTATTTTAGTCTTAAAACTATGTTGGGTGTTTCATGCACTTTTGTAGAGATTATAGAAGAACATGAAGCAGTTGAAGAAGACTATGCTGAGGCGACTTTCGATGAAACTCCAAACGAAGAATACTACTATGATCTTTTTGCTGAGGCAGATATTTTTCAAAGTGCATTTAAAACTTTAATACCGTCTGACGTATATAAATCTTTAAATGTTTCTTTGAACCAAACTATAAAGTGCATTGTGATGAAGAGTCTAAGCCAGAGTTAGAATAAATGATCGATGTGAACAAGTCGATGACCGCTGAGAATCTCACTGAGATTGCAAACAAAGTGACGATGGCAAACTTAAAGAGGTAGTTTATGAAAGGCTTCAGGAGAGGGCAAATGAGTCGGTCAAAGAAGAGGGTAAGGTTCAGATGATCGAAATCGAAAACCTTGCATGAAGTGCTTGGAACCATGGAAGGAATGTTCTAAGAAAGATGAAAAATATAAAGAACTACAAAAGCTTACTGATAACTTGTCAAGTGATTATAAAGACATAAAAGTAGAATACGATAAACTAAGCAAAACTATTAACCAATTCCAACAAGCAAGTAAAGAAGACAAGCAAGGAAAAAAGACAATGAGAATTGAAACGGAACGGGTTAAGTAAGTTGTTGATTAGTTATTAAACTACTTCTTATATGATTGATCATATTCTTCCTAAACAACCAAAAAATGATGTTGGTTCTCAAAAAAAAAGGTCTGGGCTATACCCTAGTTTCACCCCCGATGTGGAATAGCTACTCTAGGAAAAAGCTTGAAGGGGTGAAAAAGGCACTCAATTTGAAACTGAAAATTGAAACAAAAGACGAGCTGCCTGAAATCTTGATGTAACTTACACCAAATCTGAAAATAAGTGTGAGTCAGTTGTGGTAAAATAATGTGGTGGAAAATGTTTTGGGAAACAGTGAAAGCACTGAGTTTGATAGTGCTAATTCGAGTATTGAGTAAACAAGTTCAAGTTCACCTTCTTAAAATGAAGAAAGCTTTCACAAGAACTACATTAAAAAATCTGAAGATAATTTGAATGATGATCCTAATCTTTTTGTGTACTAAATGAAAGGATCTGACAAGTTATATCCTGATGAAGAATTTACGATTCAGACTATGAATCTTGACAAAGTTGATAAAGTTTTCTAGTTAATTGAAGTGAGTCTGTTTGAACTTGAAAATCTGAATGCATCTTACTATTCCAAACCTAAATGCTCCTATTTAACCATCAAAAAGGAAAGAATTATCCTAAAAATAAAAGAAAAGGTTTGTGATATGTTAAGAAGAATAACAACAGGTTTCGAAAACCAAAAATTTCAAAGAATATAAACTTTGTTTTCGGCACAAGCTTAGACAGGTGAGAGAGAAAGTTTGGCAAAAGAACAAACAAATGATGAATTTTATGCTGTAAAAAGACGTCGTGATCAGGTTATGAGATCCTCTATTGGAAATGACAGTAGGGCATGCTTCAAATGCAACCAAGTTGGACATATTGCAAGAAATTATTCACAAAATGTCTCTAAACCTGTTACAGTATCAAGAAATCTTAAGAGGATATAAAACAGAAATCCCCAATGTTTGTTCCAACACATATTTTTAAAAGAAACAATGAATCTAATAACAATGTGAAACCAGCAAATCTTAATGTTTCAACTGAAAAGGCTGGTGAATCATCAAGCAAAAAGGACAAAAAGATTCAAAATTCTATCTTGAAACTACTTTCTTAAATAATCAAACTTGGGTGATTAAATCAAAAACATCATCTGAAGAAGTCAAAACAACTGTTCCAACCATGACTGATAAAAAGGTTGAGGTGAAATAGAAAGTTAAAACCAAGAAAGAAAGTGTTTGTGAACCAAAAGTGGAAAGCCCAAACCCACCCAAGATCATCAAGGCTTGCGTCTCGCTAATCAAATAATCGCTTAATTGTATGTGCAGGTGATCCCGAGGTCAATAATTTCCAAGTGGATAATGGATAGTGGAGCTTCTCCCGGCACATGACAGGAATGTTGGCTCTCCTGTATGACGTTCAAATCAATCTGAGGAGGCTACGTTGGGTTTGCGGGTAGCCAATGTGAGAGAATAGTTGGTGAAGGAATTCTAACAAACGGTGTGGTGTTGTTCGATAAAGTTAACTACATAGCGGAGTTAGAGAATAATTTGTTGGGTATATCTCAGATTTGTGACAAAAAGTTCACGACACACTTCATAGATCAAGAATGTCTCCTTCTGAAGCCAGGATTCCACATACTAGAGGAATGGATCCTGAAAGCGTGCTTCTGGAGAAAATAACTTGTATGTCTTAGATATGAGTGTTGCAACAACAATGACAAATCTGCACAATGTTTCGTGTCCAAAGCCACAAAAAAAGAATCGATCATGTGGCATAGGAAGATGGGCCACATTCATCTCACAAAGATGAACTTTTTAGTACACAACAACCTAGTGGAAGGAGTTAATTTAAAGAGTTTTCACTTGAGTGACGACTGCATAAGTTGCAAAAAGGGCAAACAGGACAAAAAGTTGCATCCAAGGAAGCTCCCGAACTCAATCAAGCTCCCTCTAGAGAGACTACACATGGATCTCTTTGGACCTGTCAATGTTCGAAGTATCTCAGGAGATCTATATTGTCTTGTTATGACTGATAATTATTCAATATTTTTGTGGGTGATGTTCTTGGAAAGCGAAGATGAAACTTTTGAAAGTATGATGATCTTATTTCAAAATTGGAGAACTTGTACCACTTACCAGTTCACCGCATTCGAAGTGACAACGATACAGAATTCAAGAACAAATGGATGGGAGAGTTTTGTAATGCGAATGTAGTTTTGCATGAATTTTGTGCACAATATACACCACAGCAAAATGGTTTAGCTGAACATAAAAATAGAACCCTGATAGAGGCAGCAGGAAATATGCTCGTTGATTCTAAACTGCCAGTTAGTTTTTGGAGCGAAGCCGTGGCTTCTTCATGCTACACATTGAACAAAATATTGACAGTTAAGCCACACAATAAAACGTGTTTCGAGCTACTTAACAAGCGAAAGCCGAACCTGAAGTATTTAGAACCATTTGGGTCACCTTGCACTGTAATTGATGTTGATGGCAAATTTGGAGCTAAATCAATGAAAGGGTTTTTCGTGGGATATGCTAGTCACTTAAGAGAGTCTATCTTCCTTGCATAAACCGGATTATTGAACCTCAGAACGTAGATTGTCAAAGCTACACATCTCCGACCCAAAAACCATGAGATGCTTGGTTGTTCAACTATGATAGTATCTGGGATTCCTTCGAGGTGCTAGCTGAACCAACAGAAGAGGAACTTTTGATTCTTTATCAGCAACAACAAGCTTCATCATAAGAACAAGTTCCTAGACCAATCGTGATTACTCAAGCACCTGTTGGTACTCATGATGCTGAAGCCGGTCCTAGCACTCAACATCCAGAATCACAGACTGCTGGAACAAGTGATCACACTGCAAACCAAGAGTTGAATGAACCTGCTCTTATGTTCGATCAAAGTGACGATTCTAATTCTAATTATCAAGCGACATATTATGAAGATGGATCTACTTCCTTTGATGATGCAAATCAGATTGAAAGTTTACTCAATAATCAAGCTGAAGGAACAAGTGCTCAGAATGAAGCATCTACAAGTAATCAAGATGCTGATCAAAATATCACAAATTTAGAATACGAAGTGAGCGTTCCGAACGAAGTTATGCCGAGGACATTGTCGTACCAGCCATCAGAGAATATCATTGGAGAGTTGCAAATTGATATCACAACGCGAAATCCGATCAATAAGGATATTAGTTATTTTATACTAATATTGTACCTTAACAAGAAACGGTCTCATATAAAATTTTTTATTTCGTAGATTGATCCAAAAACATACAAGGAAGCTCTTACAAACGAAATATGGGTAAAAGCGATGCAAGAGGAGCTTCTACAGTTTGAAAAACTCGGATTATGAAAACTTGTTGATCGACCAGATGACCACATAAGATTAATACAAAGGGGGTCTTCAAGTGTAAATGCAATGATGGAGGAGTAATTGCTCGAAACAAAGCTCGACTCGTTGTTCAAGGATTTCATCAGCAAGAGGGAATAGAATACACTGAAGTCTATGCTCCTGTGGCAAGATTAGAAGTTATTCGCATTTTCCTCGCATTCGCGTCATGGAAAGGATTCAAGATGTACCAATTAGATGTAAAGTCTGCATTCTTATACGACAAAGTGAAATAGGTGGTGTACGTCGTCCAACCACTGGGGCTCGTCGATCTGATACACAAGGACATCGTTTATCTACTAGATAAGGCGTTATACTATTTACATCAAGTCTCGAGAGCATGTACGAAACGCTTTCTTAACATCCTCTGGACACGGGTTCACAAGAGGAATAGTAGACAGTACCCTCTTCACACGGGTAGCTACAGGACCCATCATAATTGTGCAAATCTATGTGGACGATATCATTTTCGGTTCAACCAAAGATGAGATGTGTAAAGACTTTGAAAGAGTCATGAAAAAGAAATTCGAGATAAGTTCTATTTAAAGAGATGAAGTCCTTTCTTGAACTTCTGGTCGATCAATTTACTGATGGCATCTTCATACATCAAACAAAGTATGTAAACCACGTTTTGGAGAAATACAAGAGGTCTGAAACATCACCAGTTATCTACCCCATTAGTTTTGAATCACGGCATCGGACTAGATTCGACTAGAGTGAAGATAGATGAAACTTTATATCGGTCGATAATCATATCATTAATGTATCTGACAACTTCAAGGCTGGATATCATGCATCTGACATGCCTCAATGCACGCTACAAGTCAAGTCCCAGAGTGTCGCATTTTTTATCATCAAAAGGATTCTTTGATACTTGAAAGGTTGTCCAAGCACCGGCTTGTGGTATCCACGAAACGAAGACTTCAATTTCGCAGGATACTCAGACTCTGACTTTGGGTGCTTGTAAATTAAATGCTAAATATACAACTACTGGTTGCCAGTTCTTTGGCACACGATTAGTAACGTTGCAATGCAATAAGCAAACCACGCCTGCTTTCTCTACTTGCAAAGCAGAATACGTTTCAACTTCAAGTTGTTGTTCCCAAATCCTTTGGATACAACGACAAATGAGAGACTAGGATTGCAGTTTCTTGATACACCTATATATGTAGATAACAATGCAGCCATTAACATGATGAAAAATCCGGTTCAACACTCTAAAACTAACACATTGAGATACGACATCACTTTATCCGTGGCTGCTACAAGAAAAAGTTGATTCGTATTGAAAAGATCCACACTGATGAACAAAAACCAGACTTTTATACAAAACCTTCTGACAGGGCAAAATTTAAATATCTTTTGAATTGAACGGGATGAAAGATCTAACATCAGGGGGGATACAGAGTTGAAGCCGAGATGGATGACGATTTGACGTAATCCTCACCGGTTTGTTAAGTTTTTAGTTTTCAAATTTCTTTCTTTAAAAACAATAACCAAAAATATGTTTTTGATTTTAGGGGGAGAAATATGTTGTGAAAAATACAAAAACATATAAAAATTTGAAAATGTACAAAAACATGAAAAAAACAAAAAAGAGTTTTGGTGTAAAAAATGAGAGTCCAGGATCCGGCGGTTCTAGACGGAAATTTGGGTAGAAATAGAACTAATTCGGTAGAATATTATTATGAAATGAGTAGAAGCAGCGGAAGTCTAATGATTTCATTCATATCGAAAGAATATACATCTTTATCGTTTCCCCCCTGGGAACTCCAAAACTTACAAAACCATGAACAGACGACACTATATATAGACACTTTACCCTCGTGCGAAGTGAGCATTTAACTTCATACGAAGTGAGTTACCTTCATATGAAGTGACTCATTTACATTTGTGCGAAGTGAATTACTTTCGTACGAAGTGAGTTACATTCGTCCAAAGTGACACATATGCACCTCTCACGTTTGCACTTAAATCTTGTGTTCGTATCTAATCATACAATATTCATCACACATTCTATCTAGCCTATTCGCACAGTGACGGACATAAAATGCACAAACAAAAAGAGGAAATGATAGTACAACAATGGGGTATCACAGTATGCTAAGCAAATGTAGTGTCAAAATGTTTAAAATAGGTCTCAATGATGATGTGTCAATAGGCTTCGCACATTCAGTAAATTATTTTCAAGATATAAACATAAAGAAAAACTATTTATTAGTGGGTTAACATCTCTCGGATATATGGTCTTAGTACACCGAAATTTCGTTTGAGATATAGCCGGATTCGGAGTTACTAGGTCTTTATAGATAATTGATATATATGGTATTATACAAGTTCTTCTGATTTTGCGTCAACAGTGGCCTAGAACTTGTAGAATACTTTTTCTTTAAAAAGCTAAACCTGCAACAAATTGAAAGTATCGATAGATATAACAATTGCAGTCAAAAAATTCCAAATATGGAACACCACTTTTAAAGTCGAGCCTTCATCTCTTTGTTTGTACGGTGGTACTAACCTAAGCTCTCAAGGTCTCGCATAACCCAGATACAAATATCAGTTAGTTGTATTCACCTATAAGATGAAATCCAGGGATCTTGATATGGGAGTATATTCTGGAGTGGGAAACATTGTTAAGTCATGTTCTAAGACATTTATGATCCTCTAACACAAACTCACAAAAAATGTCTATAAATATGTTTGTACATAGCTATTTCATTTCATTTTAGAAAAACCCAAAAAGATTTTTAGTGTGTTTTAGCATAAACTTTGAAAAATTAAAAAGATTTTATTTTCATTTTTTTTATAGCCGATGATGGAAACTGATCATCAAAGTCTGGAGAACAATGGGTTGAGAGCTAACATGAAATGAGAAAATGGTTTGAAATGATCAAAAGTTCATTAATTTGAAACTTAACTTTTTTTGAAAAAAATAGTTTGTTCACATAGTGGTCAACCAAGGTCATTAACTTGAACTTGGTAGACAAGTCAGTTAATATGGGTCATTAACTTGGACTTGGTCAACTGAGTGGGTCGTTAAAACTAGTAAAATATTCAAGAAGTTGAAAATTTGAAAAATAAAGTTTCACTTCTCACGAAGTAAGATTAACTTCGTACGAAGATAAAAATCTTTAACTTCGTACGAAGGTAAACATGAGTTCTATAATAGATCAACTTCACACGAAGTGGGTCATTTACTATTTCAACTCACTCTTCGCACAAACTGAGTTTTGAGAGTTTTTGCAAAATCTACGACGAAGTGCTATACAATTGTACATTGTAGTGGTTAATTGGCTCACCACTCACAATGGTTAAGGTAGATTGAACCTGTTAGACCCTGTTAGGTTTATGTACTAGTCACTTTTGTAGCTTGGGCTAGCTTGTAATAGTTAGGCTTAGGAAGGCATTTGGGCCTAGGGTTTTAGGGTAATGGTGCACTAATCCCTTACTAACTAGTAAATGTTGTTTAGGGATTAGGAGCTTTTTAGTGGTTTTCTCTCATTACTTGTATTAGACAAATTTCCATATTTGTATTCAAGTTAATCTTTCATCTATTTCATCTTATTTCTTATATCTGGATCCATGTTTGTTTGTGTGATTCCGCCACCAAACAAGCTTAGTGTGATATTGTAGATCCGGTTTCGGGGCTTACGATTGGTATCAGAGCCTGTTTCAACCTGTTTTCCAGGCTCAGTCTGATATCACACTGTTTCGGATCGCTACTATTTCTGATCTACTACTGTTTCAGAGATTTTTGAAGTTTCGGTTGGATTTCGGATCCTCAGTTGGAAGATTCGAGTCATTTTGGATCATCTACTTAAAGTTTCGGACTCATTTTGGATAATCTTAATCCCATTTCGAATAATCTTCATAGCATCTCGGATAATCTTCAATCCATTTCGGATCAAAGGCTTGCATTTCGAACTCATTTCGGACCAATCCTGTTGTTCGGATCAACTACACAGTATTTCATATCATTTTCATTTCATTGGATATGTTTTGTTCAGAGTTCGAATTACTATTCGAAGTTAGAGTTACTATTTCGAGTTCGAATCACTGTTCCGAGTAGAACATTGTTTCGAGTTGACTATTTCGGATTAGACTTTTTGGACCATTTACTTTTAATTTAAAAATAATTAATTTCTATTTGGTAAAACTAATAATGATGAACCCGAACGGTGTTTTGACTGCTGCGGATCTTGCCAACGCTACCTTAGCGGCTATCCAGTCACAGACTCTGGCGTTGCATCAGGAGTTGGATTAGATTATCGGCACATCTACTAAAATTCCGATGTTGCTGTATGGAGCGATTATTTTGAGTGGACTTGGCGTTTTGAGCAATACTTCAAGGCAAAGGAGCCTGGAGTCTAGAGGTGTATACGGTATGATCCTCGTACCATTATGTATGCTACTGAAGATGATCCTCTCACTCAGATTCTGAAGTCTTAGAATGTGTGTACGGACGATGATCAAAGGATCAAAGGCGAAGAGGATAAGGCAATGGCGAATCTTACTATGGCTCTTGGTCGGGATATCTCAATTGTTGTCAGAACTACACGAATGCAAAAGAGGTTTGGGATGTACTTAAGAATCTGTATGAAGGAAACACTAACATGAAGGCTAGCAAGGTAAACATGTTGAACTAGCAGTTCAATTCGTTCAATCACATTTACGGAGAGACTATGGAAAATCAAATCAGGAGATTCGTCAAGCTAGTCTCACAGATGATAAGTTCTGGCATCTCTATTACTAACAGTGGGATAAATCGCCAACTTTTGAACTCGTTGCAAAAAAGTTGGGATGTTGATGTCTCGATGATTAAATGTACTATAAACCTGAATGAAGTCACACTCACCAAGTTAATTTCTACAATCAAATCATGTGAGATTGACAATCAACAAAGAGAACTGAACCACAAGAATTCAATGAATGTTGTAGGGATGACGAATTCCAACACTGCCTTGATGTCTCAAAGTCATCCTAACATTGTTTTTAGCCCTATGACGAACAGTAATCCAAATGTTGTCTTCAGTCCGATAACTCTAGCTCAGCTACAAGCTCAAAAGACAAACTACGTGTATGGCATGTCTCTTCCGAACAATTCAGCTACACCTACTACTCTTCAGCAATATTTGCAGCACGGAAACATGGTTTACAGTCCAGTGAACCCCTCACCATCTTAGAATGTCTAATCCACACCCTCTACGGAAAACCTTGCATTCCTCACTAAGTAGAATGAAGAAAAGGTCGCTCTCGTAGCATCTATGCTTAATAGCCTTCACGCTTTCCTTACAGGTGATCTTTTGCCCCCATCTGTTCTTGCAATAGAAGATAACCAAGTGGTCAAATAAGATATAGAAGAACTAGATGCATCTTGGAACTTAGCCATGGCAGCATTTCGAGTAGAGAAGTTTCAGAAAAGTTACGGTCGACGTCCCATGTCCAAGATTCGGACTGGATCTATAAAAGACAAGTTGAGGTGCTACAAATGCCATGAACCAGGACACTTTGCCGGAGATTGCAAGAAGACACCAGTGGGTTATGAAGCAACTCAAGCTGCTGATGCTAGGAACTCAGAGAGATCCATGATTCCGGTTACTCTAGCTCAAACATCAACTTCAATTTCAACTAGCCAAGGAGTTGCTGGAGCACGAAAGGCACTAATGGCACAAGAACAACATGGATTTAGCTGGATAGATGTTGCAGCTCAAGTGGAATCTCTGAAGATCACAGAATTTTCTAAAACAAGCCACAAATGTTTGATGGCGCACACAGGGGAACCCAAAACTCTCTCGAAATGATAAACTCTCTTTTATGTTCCAAGCATTTTAGAAATAAATTGTCCAGATGAGATCACATAATTTTTCTCTTATCAGCGATTAAACAGTGCCATGTCTAAGTGCACCGGTCTTCGAGAGAACAATAAAATTCTCTATGAAAAGATTGACGCACTGAAGAAGGACATAGCTCAGCTTCAATTGGACTTTAATCAATAGAAATGTTGGGTCCATGATTAAAAAAATAGACTAAATTTAAAAACTATGAAATGTGACTCTGTGAGAGCTGAGCTAGAACTTTTTACTAGAAAATATCAATAAAATGAGTTGAACTTAAAGAATTTGATACTTCCAGCGAAACTGTTCGTAATTTATGCAACGCACAAGGAAAACAAGGGCAAAGGGTTGGGTTACAAGCAAGTTCCCCCACCATATAATAATAATTATTATAGAATGCCTGTTACTGAGCAAGAGATAGAAAATTATGATAAACTAATGTATGGCAAACCAAGTGATTACACACCATGGGAACCTTTCAAACCAAAGAACGGTAGACCCACTGATTTTCAAAAACCATGAGCTTTGTTAAAGACATTAATCAAGAATGCTTAAATGAATCAGTTGAAAATTTAGAACATGAAAAGCACTCAATAAAAACTCCATTAGAGGGATCTTAAGAAAACGTATCAACTTCTGATTCTGTAGACAATATTAAGTGTTTTAGTGTATGTGTAGAATCGGTGATAGTCAAGGAATGGTCGGAAGTGTATAATGAACCACATCCAATTGAAGTTGATGATCCGGATGTTTCTTTGTGTGATACACATGATAATTACGTTTGGAACTTTGTTCAATCCATGGTTTTTGAGCCTCAGGGTTTTTCTGAAGTTGTTAAAACTGAAAATTTAAATGTTTTGGTTTTTTTATTCTGATTGTGATTTAACTGTTTTACTAGAAGAGTCTGAGGTATCCGTTTTGAGTGATTTAGGCAACTGATACTTCAGATCTCTGAACACTGTGAAGTTGAAAATATTATTGTGTTGGATTGTATGAATGAAATAGTTGATGAACAGAAGTTATCTGATAAATTTGAGGGTCAATCTGATGATTCTATCAGATAACAAGCAAGAAGTTTGTAAAAGTCGAACTATTGATGAAAATTGCTCATCATCTGGTAAACATGAATAAAATGATCCTGAAAGCTTTCTGTCTGATGAAACGATTTCTAAAGAAACAGATTCTGTCATCTCCTAAAGCTCTATTTCTGAAGAAAAGGTTTCAAATGAGATAGCCTATAGGATCCAACCCTGCAAAGAAATGGCGATCACGAAAAACCAGAAAACAGCACAAAAGAAAAACTCAAGAGGAAATATCCTCAAATGTTGTTGATAAAAATCAAAAGAAAAACCCACCTCGAAAACTAACTAAACCAAAGTTGAAGGGCAAAGTTATCGATACTGACTCTTGTACTGATTGTGAGTAGGTTTCATCCAAGAGTAAATATGCACATAAGAAATCAGCAACTAGTGAATGAAGAGACCAAATCAGCTCCCCAGAGCAACATAAGGATAACTAAACGTCTTTTTATCGAAAAGACAAACTTGTTTAATTGTGGCATTCGGGGGCACATATCTAGAAATTATGTTCATCGTTCTCTTGAGTCTTACATTCTAGGAACAACTATCATCAGACGGCTTCTCCCTATCGACGTAATGGACATCAATTCTCTCATGTAAAGCCCTCTGATAGAGACTGGAATCTAGCAAAGATAATCAATCAAAAGTTTTCAAACTCAAATGGTTTCCAAATTCAGACCAATAAATTAAATGCAACATCTACCAAATTCATTTCGTAAAACATTGATTAAAAAATCTGGAAACCTAAAATTCTTGATAGATCTTAGTCTCAGTGCTCAACATTGTCAAACTCTTCTAAAAGTCATTTGATTTTCGTGAGGTTTTGCGAACAAAGAGTAATGATCAACCCAGATCGAATATGGTCTGGGATCTAGTTTCTCACTAATCTCGTTATACGTGCATGAATGACTATGGCGGGCTATCGTGAGACTTTGGTTTATCGATAGTGGTTGTTTTAGACACATGACAAGGGACATCTCCCAGTTGAATGAAATCCAAATCTTCGACAACGAACTTGTCAACTTTGTAGGAGGAGAAACTAGAAGAATAACTATGAAGGGTACAGTAAAAAACGGAGTTCTCAGCTTCTCTGATGTCAATTATGTTCCTAAACTCAAACACAATCTCTTGAGCGTCTCTCAGATGTGCGATAAAGGTCTAGAAGTTGAACAACGTGGAAAATGCTTAAAGGCATGGATAGTTATACCAGAGGATTGGTACTTGCTTGAAGCTGAACGTCGTGGAAATGCTTACGTGCTTGACATAAACAAAGCTCCCACGAATTAAATTACCTATTTGTTCTCTGAAATCACCGAACGTGATGCTTTGTTGTGGCATCATTGTTAGGGTTATCTAAACATGAAGAATCTTAATGACTAGCCAAAGGAGGATTAGTCAGAAACTTACCCATCAAAGGTTTTATGCAAATCGAGAAATGTGAATCTTGTGCTCGTGGGAAATAGCATCGTAAACCTCATAACCCAAGCTCGTGCACACGACATCTTATATCCTAGAACTGCTTCATATGGATCTTTTTGGTCAATAAATGTGTTGAGTATCGGAGGAAAGGCTTACTTCTTGATCATCACTTATGATTTCTCTCGCTTCACTTGGGTGTTTTTTTAGAACAGAAGAGTGAGACTGCAGGTCTAATAAAGAAATTTGTCACTTTCATGGAGGATCAAGCGAATGAGCGAGTAAAAATTATTCGCTGCGACAATGGGATGGAGTTCAAGAATGTTGAGCAAGATAATTTCTGCACTTTGAAAGGAATTGATCGTCAATACAGTGCATCTCAAACTCCTCAACAAAAAGGAGTCGCTGAAAGACGCAATCGAACACTCATTGAAGCTGCTTATACGAAGCTAATAGATTTTAGCCATCTACTAATCTTTTGTACAGAAGCGGTGAACACTGCCTGTTATGTTCAAAATCATGCGCTTAACAACAAATGTCATATGAAGACGCCTTATGAAATAGTTGAAGGATAGAAACCCTTTGTACAACATTTCCGCACTTTTGGTTCTCCTTGTGTTCTCCTAACTATGGATGCCAAAGGTAAATTTGAAGCAAGAGGAGATCCATGCTATTTCATTGGCTATTGTAAAAACACCATATATCTAGTATACAACAACATCATGAAGCAGATCGTGGAGACGTTCTACGTGGATTGGCTGGAAGAGAATCCCAAAGACACTCGAATTGGACCTGATTGGTTATATGATTATTCTTCTTTGTTTAAGTCATTTGATACTCTATCGAATGTGTTGGTGCATTATGTCTATTGCCTACGTCTAGGATATGTCGTTATTGTATATAGGGCTTAAACGTCAAATGTATAAATGTTATTGTTTATTTTATATGTTTTGTAATAGACTCGTACGAATGAGTTACTTGACTCGTACGAGTGAATCTAAGTCACTCGTACGAGGCAGCCACTAGGACGAGTCATAGTCTCTGTGTCAGACACTCTAGTGCGAGTCTTGTCGACCTATAAATAGAGAGGTTTGTGTCAGAGCTAGTGTGTTAGTTCAGTTGGTACGGCGAAGCCTGCTGATTTGTTTACTTGCCTTGTACTTTGCACGTCAATCAATACATTCAGAGTAGTTAAACAGTAAGATCTCACTTGTTGTTTGTCATCCTCTCTAGCAATGAATTCTGTGTTTGCTAGCTGAGTTAAATCAGACCAGTTGCTCATCGGAGGAGTCGATCCCCCATTCACATAATGTAATTTTACTGCAGATGTCTCAAGTACAGTGATACCTATTCCCATTGTCGCTGAAGATGATGTCATGCAACTACAAGAGGCTTTCAAGAAACTTACTGTGGATCTATCGGGATTTCACGAAGTTGCTACAGCTCTACATCCTTCTTTACCTGTTAAGGAGTCGGTTCCTAAATCTACTTAAACAGTTACTCCTGATGATGCAGTTCACAACACTAAAACCTTCACATAGCAAACTGTTGCTGATCCTTCAAATGCAAACATTCATGGAGCTTCATTGTTTCCGGAGCCAATTCCGTCTGATTGCTCTGTAGATCCACCAATGATCAACATTGCCGCTACATCAAATGAGGGGGAGCAAACTAGGATAGTATCAGGAAGTTTTTCAAATCTGCAACCAAACTTGTAGGCTCTTGCTGTAGCAATTCCACAGCGTGTTCAGAGAAACCATCCAATTGCAAATGTTATTGGTCTTGTAACTGCTGGTGTACAGACCCGCAGTAGATCAGGAACCATTAACACATCTTTAGATACCTGAAGGGAGATCCAAAATTTGGACTCTAGTATCCTTGGAGGGACAATAATCTTGGACAGACAGACAGGGATATGAAGTCTACATCGGCTGGATGCCAATACTTGGGAGACAGACTCATCTCGTGGTAATGCAAACAAGCAATAAACAGTGTCACGCTCCAAGGTTATTTGGATGCAACACTAGCTCGTGGATTACGGTTTGACTTATCTAAACACTGGTATCTATTGTGATAACGATGCCGCTATCCAAATCATTAAAAACCTTGTTTTTCACTCCAAAAGCAAGCACCTTGATATTAAGGTTCATTTCATTCGAGATTGCTATGACAGAGGATTGATTAAACTTGAACAGATCATACTGATGTTAGTGGATCTTTTTACAAAACCTGTCAGCAACTCAAGATTCAAGGTGCTTGTTGACCTTTTAAAAATGATGCGGTATACCGACTAGCAACTAAAAAAACCACGTAGATTTCTCCCTCTAAACCTGAAAGCAAGATGAATGAATCAGATGAGATGGAATAAAGAAACCCTAGTTTCAACCTTTCATTTGCTCTGAACGAAGCAGTCAGTTTTGGGGATGATGAAAAAAGAACAATAAAAATAAATTTGCGCATAATGTATTCTACTTTTGCACAAATTTAGGGTGAGAAATATTTAATTAAGGGGGAGATGTAATTGCTGGGAAGTGAATTAAGTTTTGAAACTAATGAATTGATTAACACATGTAAGGTATCAATGCTAAAAAGGCGATGATTCATGCAATTTGTTGATAGGCTTATCCGTCAAAAAGCTAAAAGATACAAATTGATAAAATTGTACAAGCTATACATCATGTGGGTAACATATCATCGGTGTATGGCTTTGTCAGATAACCAATGTTTGAGGTTTCGGGTCTGTATACTGGTGAGTCACCCTGGATATTAGGACTACCCTTTTGTTGCATCCGGATACATGCAGACCAAGTCATAGTCAGGATATCCTTAAAAGAGCCAAAATCGAAGGCCAAAACCTTAAATAGAAAGAAAATCTAATCACGTTAAAATTCTAGGTGCTTGAAAAGATGAATATACCATATAAGGTATAAAGCCTAACTCTAGTCAGATGTTGATTGGTCATATTGCGGTACGATGTACTGACCTGGTCACCAACAAGCCTGACGTTGTAAAAATCAAAGGATGATCTCAGTATACTCACTTGCTACGATGAACTGTTGTGCTTTCCTTGATCGCGGATGCTATGCCTTGATATGGGACACATGGATGTCATAGTATACATATATCTAATTAAGTCATGAGGTTGAAAATTGAAGGTTGATGTGATAAGTTTAAGTGGACAAATATATTGGCAATCGCGTGGACCAGTCTACCTAAGCTCGTGCTGAAAAGTGTTGCTTAATCAGTTCAAAACGGTTTGATCCCTTAGCAATTATCCTCATTTCATCTTTTCTTATTGTTTTATTATATAATATATGTCCCAAAGGGTTGCTCGGTTGTTGGATCGTTGACTTTGAAAAAGAGTTACTGTTCAGAACAGGGAAACAAGTGGGCCCACATCATTTTGAATAAAATTACTGTTTCATTTGGGCCCACCTACTCGGATGGGCCCACCCATTACAGACTAACACACCTATCTCGGATTGGCCACCATTTCGAACTAGCCCACCCATCTCGAATGGATTCGAATTGGGCCCATCATTTTGGATCACTATACCGAAATGGGCCAGGCCAAGTGTCTAGAACAGGCCCAATTCGAATCTATAATCATTTCTAATCATTTCGAACTCTTGACTGATTTCGGATCTCTCTCGGACAATCTATCTAAAACTCATAGGTTTGATGTTTCCCTTGCATCTCGGATGGAACTCGTACGGACTTATAAGCATTTTTTATGGATCTTGGATGACTGCATGCACTTCGGATGGATCTCGAAACATATAGATGCATTTCGGATAATCATCCGAAATTTGACATATTCATTCGAAATGTTAGCTCATCTCGGATGACTGACAAGGGTTCATTCAAATTATCTTTGAACCCTTGTCCATCCGGAACAGTGTTGACCTAGTTCAACCCGAGTCAGGTTGACCAGTTCAATCTATTTAGAACCTTTTCATTATTTGACTGGTTGAAATTTTTTTTTTAACCTTTTGAACTGTTGACCTGTATCGTTGACCCCTTGACCCTTCTTTTGAACCACGTGGATTTGTTGATTTTTGACCCGTTTGATATAAAATTGAATGGTCATTAAGGTCAACTAAGTTAATTTTTATGATGAAACTTAACATTTTTGTTCAAAAGTGCAGAAAATGGCTCAAAAGATAATGCAAAAGCTTAAATTCAATGTGGAAGCATTTCACAATCAAGATTGTTACTTGTCAGATCCTCCTGCACACTATTACGAGACGTTTCATTCTATGATAGTCGGATTAATTTCTTGTCGTAACACACGCTCTGAAGGTTAATCCAGTCATTTATGAAGATTTAATTCAAGATTTTCTGGTTGAACGCCAAAGTTAAAAGAAGTGGTGCTAGTGGCAAAGGAACGATGGAATCCAAGATTCAGAAGAAGGATATTGTTATTTCAGAAGCAGTGGTGCATGAGGTATTAAAGATTGATGATCAGACTCATCCATCCAACATTATACGCTAAAGACAGAGTTGTTGAAGCTTTATGATGGTGCTTATCCAACTGTTCTAAAGAAGATGCTTCCACTATATTGGAGATTTCTAGTGCACATCTTCCTTCATTGCATTTCAGAAAATATTGGTGGTCTGGATCAACTAAATCAGACACAAACAGTTGCATTAGTTGCTCTGGTAAATGACTGGGATTACAAATTCTCCGCGTTTATTTTTGGCAGTATGAAGAACATGCTGGAGAATCCCAAGAAGAAGGTTTTTCTACTCTACCCAAGATTTATTCAAAGGATTCTCGATGAGAAGTATCCAGATCTGATAAAAGGCACAAACTTCTTAAATCTGAAGCTTATGGGTCCAAGCTGTTTTGAAGCGGCATGCAAACAACGAGATACTACAAAGATAAAATTCACTAGAAAGTATGCTCTGGAGAATAATGGAAAGTTCGTCCAGTTATATCTGCTCCTAAACCAATAAACGCTAAAGTGGCCGAAGAACACGATGTACAAATTGTAGGTGCTGGAGTAAAGCCAGTGGCTGAAGTTAAGGATCTAGTTATTGATGATGAAGAGACAAAGGATGAGTTGGAACATATAGAGTCGGAGAAAGCTAAGAAAACTGTTAGAGATCTGAACCTGATATCTGCGGAGAATCTTGAAGCATTGCTTGCCTCATAACAGGGCAATTCTAGGATCCCTCTTCCTAATTAAGAAATACAGACAGATTGAGAGAGCAAGAATCAAGGAAGAAGCAGAAATCTGAACCAAATGGACCCTATGCCCACAAGCTCCAGTACCTTTCATGAGCCAATTTTACAAGATGCCCCCATTACAGACATGCAAGAGACTTCTATCATTGAAGCAACCACTGGATCACAACTTGGAAGTTCTAGCGGCGCTCAATTTGAAGCCGACAATTCTAGTGGTGGGTTTACAGAGCATGATGAGGCTTCTAGGCGAATTGCGACACAGAATGAAGTTTGTTGAGCAATCCGATAGTGATAATGATGAAGATGTGAATGTGAAGAACTGTAGCGAAGAGTGATCGTATTGGAACAAGATGATGCATTAAAGGATGCCCAAATATCTTCTCTACAAACACAAGTGATGATTGGGGATCAAGCAATCGAATAGCTTCAGGGTGACGTAAGTTTTTTAATGGCAGAAATTTATGAATTGAAAGCAAAATTGCAGAAGATGTTTAGTGGTGAATTCGCTGATAAAGATGACGAACCAATGAATGTTGCTAATCATGAACGTACTGCTAAAGAAAATGGTGTAGCTGATGCTGAAAGAGAAGCTGGTTTGAATGCTTATCTAGTTGCTGAGCAACAAAGAAGAGAAAGCAAACACAAAAGAAACAGAGCAATAAGCAAATGCTAATTATGAAGAATCAAGATGTGAACCCACTTGATGAAAACTTCCAATTATAAGATCCAATGAAAAAGTCTGACCGATATGTGATGGAGCTTGGATCTAGCATCTATGATAAGATCAGAAACAAATCAATGGTGGCTAGCTGGAAGTTCGATCATGATAAAGATATGTGGCTAATCACTCATGAGAGTGGTCACAAAGAGTATTACTTGAAGCAATAACAGTTTGAATCATGGACAAAGATCGACTTGCAAAACCTTCTACGAGCTCCATATCATGACTCAGGCCCTAATCAGAGAGGAAGAGGTTGTGCATTTCATGCAAAACTCGAAAAGGAAGTGAAGAATAATGTTCCCAACAATGAAAACTGCTGAATCATACTTGAAAAGAAATCCTGGAGTTTGTGATCCTTGTGCCAACAAGACAATGAAGTCAGTCATCTGGCCGCCAACAAACAGAGGAAAGATCATTCCAGCTGTTCCTATATTTCCTAAGGGTGTACTCAACGACTTCCAGTTCTGGGCCTACGATCCAAAGATGACTGAAGCTATGATCGTAACAAAGGAAAGATCCTTTCGATTAGCTGATACATTGGATCTTATAAGCTTTCATGAAGACAATATCAAGATTTTGGGTTAGCATCAGATTACACCAATGATAAATATGAGATTTGTGAGAAATCATGGACAAGCGTAGTGGCAAACGTGATAGGAAGCAGATTGTATGTGGATGCCAGTCGATTATTTGGATGGAGTGTAGATGGTAGATCTTTGAGCTGAATGCAAGACAAATGCAGTAAACCTAGGGGAAGATTATTAGGCCCTGTTCAGTTTATGCATTAGTCACTTTTGTAGCTTGGGCTAGCTTTTAATAGATGGGCTTGGGTAGGAATTTGGGCCTAGGGTTTTAGGGTAATGGTGCACTAATCCCTTACTATAAATAGTAAATGTTTTTAGGGATTAGGAGCTTTTTGGTGGTTTTCACTCATTACTTGTATTAGACAAATTTCCATATTTGTATGCAAGTTAATCTTTCATCTATTTCATCTACCTCGATCCTTAGCTTGTTTATGTGATTCTGCCACCAAATAAGCTTGGTGTGATAATGTAGATGCGATTTTCGTGACTTACAGAACCTTAAATGCTTGTTTTGGACTATTTTGACTAAAAAACGTAGACCTAGGACAATTTAACGGGTAAGTTATTTGTACATTCAGTAATTCATGCCCTAAGTCATCGCAAAGGAGGGTTTGATGTTCTGTTGGATTACCAAATATGTATGATAGCTGCTTTACTCTGAATCTGCGATACAACTTTACAAGAGTCATATTCGAGCAGATGAAGAGTAATAACACACAGGTTAAATTCTTGAAGTACCCGAGGTCCGTACCAGTGATGCTAGATGACCAATTTACTAATCTCGAGAAGCATAAGAAAGATGTGTTGAATTTGGAACATATGTTGAGCTTATCGATAATACGTCTGAATTAGTGTTTGAAGCAAGCATCTGAACCGGTTGTAAATAAATTTTTTGTGGCAATAAAAGATAAAAATTATGTGGCACCGACCAAAGACCAAAGACCAAAGAAGCCAACACCTCAAAAGAAACAGTCTACTCCTCATTCTTCAATAAGACGTCAATCTACAGAAGAAGCTGAAATATATTTGGTGATTTAAACTTTCTGGGAATGGAGACAATGGGCAATGTAGATCATGATTTTCTCGAAAATCTTAATGATCAGAAGATAAGGGATCTTGAAGCACGAATCAAACTTTCGAAAATCTTATCGACTTTTGGGGCAGTTTGAGTAGGTCAAGATAAAGAGACGCCTGAGGTGGATGTTGTTACAGAAACTATAATTTCTCAAACACCACCTACTTCACCCAACGTCCATCATCTCCACAAGTCCAACAAACAACACCGCCACATCCACCATCACCACCGAAGCAAACAACATCACAACAACCACCAGAGCAACCAACACCTCAAAAGAAACAGTCTACTCCTTATTCTCCAATAAGACGTCAATCTACAGAAGAAGCTGAAAGTATATTTGGTGATTTCAACTTTCTGGGAATGGAGACAATGGGCAATGTAGATAATGATTTTCTCGAAAATCTTAAATGATCAGAAGATAAGGGATCATGAAGCACGAATCAAACTTTTGGAAAATGATAGAAAGGGTTTGGAAGTTGAAATAGTAAGGAATGATAGAAAGTTTGATTTATTTCAGAAGGTGTTGCAAAAGAAGTTGGTTATAGATTTCGATGCTGAGTTTGATTTGATAGAAATCGAGGAAGCTTGGGAACGAGCTGCTGAAAGGGCAAGGAAAGCTGAAGCTGATGTTGCAGCTACAGGCAAAGGAAAGGAAAAGATAGATGATAGTCCTGTATTTACGCCTGTTGAGCCTGAAATTGATATGTCCAAGTTTGTTTTGATTGGATCAGTAGTTGATATGCCATATTATTCGAAAAAGAAAGATAAACCTGTTAGAGATCTAGTGGGGTTCAATGCTGAGGATGAGGAATAAGATGATGATGTTGGTGATAATGATAAAAATGATGATTCAGTAATTCATGCCCTAAGTCATCGCAAAGGAGGGTTTGATGTTCTGTTGGATTACCAAATCTGTATGATAGCTGCTTTATCTCTGAATCTTCCATATAACTTTACACGAGTCATATTCGAGTAGATGAAGAGTAATATCACATAGGAGAAATTCTTGAAGTACCCGAGGTCCGTACCAGTGATGCTAGATGACCAATTTACAAATCTCGAGAAGCATAAGAAAGATGTGTTGAATTTGGAACATATGTTGAGCTTATTGATAATACGTCTGAACTAGTTTTTGAAGCAAGCATCTGAACCGGTTGTAAATAAATTTTTTGGGGCAATAAAAGATAAAAATTATGTGGCACCGCCCAAAGACAGATGGAGGAAGGATAGAAGTAATTCTGAAGAAGATCATTAAGCAAATTATAATCCTAAGAGGGGTTTCTTGTATAAAAAGGAAGAAAAGAAGAAAAAGACAATTCCTAAGAAGTCGGCTGTACAGAGAAAGTGAGCAACAAAGAAAGCAGCAACTATGCTAATTGATGAAGATTCAGATGAGGAGGAAGAGGTGCATGTGGAAACTGAAAATGTTGAAACAGAAGTATTTTCTGCTACTTCTGACCATGATAAGAATGAAGAGGAATCGAGTTCTGATGAGACTCCGATAGCAAGTTATGAAGATATTTCAAGTAGGATTGCACCTATTGAACCGAGGATTCTTGAACCGAATCAAACAGAAAAACGAATGAAAAAGAACACAGATGGCAACGACAAGCCGTATGTACCACCGAAGAAAATATGGAGGGTGAAGAGTAAGCCAACGGATGTTTCTTAAAAGACAACAGGGCCTTCGAGTGTTAAGAAAGCACAAAAAAATACTTGAAATTATCGATTGCTGGGGCAGTTTGAGTGGGTCAAGATAAAGAGATGCATGAGGTAGAAGTTGTTATAGAAACTATAATTATTCAAACACCACCTACTTCACCACAACGTCCATCATCTTCACAAGTCCAACAAACAACACCGCCACATCCACCATCACCACTGAAGCAAACAACACCACAATAACCACCAAAGAAGCCAACACCTCAAAAGAAATAGTCTACTCCTCATTCTTCAATAAGACGTCAATCTACAGATGAAGCTGAAAATATATTTGGTGATTTCAACTTTCTGGGAATGGAGACAATGGGCAACGTAGATCATGATTTTCTCGAAAATCTTAATGATCAGAAGATAAGGGATCTTGAAGCACGAATCAAACTTTCGAAAATCTTATCGACTTTTGGGGCAATTTGAGTAGGTCAAGATAAAGAGACGCCTGAGGTGGAAGTTGTTACAGAAACTATAATTTTTCAAACACCACCTACTTCACCCAACGTCCATCATCTCCACAAGTCCAAAAAACAACACCGCCACATCCACCATCACCACCGAAGCAAACAACATCACAACAACCACCAAAGCAGCCAACACCTCAAAAGAAACAGTCTACTCCTTATTCTCCAATAAGACGTCAATCTACAGAAGAAGCTGAAAATATATTTGGTGATTTCAACTTTCTGGGAATGGAGACAATGGGCAATGTAGATGATGATTTTCTCGAAAATCTTAATGATCAGAAGATAAGGGATCTTCAAGCACGAATCAAACTTTTGGAAAATGATAGAAAGGGTTTGGAAGTTGAAATAGTAAGGAAAGATAGAAAGTTTGATTTATTTGAGAAGGTGTTGCAAAAGAAGTTGGGTATAGATTTCGATGCTGAGTTTGATTTGATAGAAATCGAGGAAGCTTGGGAACGAGCTGCTGAAAGGGCAAGGAAAACTGAAGTTGATGTTGCAGCTACAGGCAAAGGAAAGGAAAAGATAGATGATAGTCCTGTAGTTACGCCTGTTGGGCCTGAAATTGATATGTCCAAGTTTGTTTTGATTGGATCAGTAGTTGATATGCCATATTATTCGAAAAAGAAAGATAAACCTATCGGAGATCTAGTGGGGTTCAATGCTGAGGATGAGAAACAAGATGATGATGTTGGTGATAATGATAAAAATGATAATTCATGCCCTAAGTCATCGCAAAGGAGGGTTTGATGTTCTGTTGGATTACCAACTCTGTATGATAGCTGCTTTATCTCTGAATCTTCCATACAACTTTACACGAGTCATATTCGAGTAGATGAAGAGTAATATCAACACAGGAGAAATTCTGAGTACTCCGAGTCCGTACCGTGATCTAAAATGACCAATTACAAATTTCTAGAAGCATTAAAAAGATTTTGAATTTGGAAATATGTTAGCTATCGTTAATATTAATAGTTTTAACAGATCTGAACGGTTGTAAAAATTTTTCGGGAATAAAAAGATAAATAAATTAGTGCAAAACGCCCAAACAGATGGAGGACAGGATGAAGTAATTCCGAGAAGATCATTAAGCCGACTTATTACCAAGAAGGTTCTTTATAAAAGAAGAAAAGAAGAAAACAACTCTAAGAATTTAGCTAGCAGAAAACTGAGAAACAAAGAAACACAACTATGCTATTATGAAGATTCAGATGAGAAACGAGGTGCATGTGAAACTGAAATTGAAATAAGTTTTTTGTACTTCGACCAAGATTAACATAAGACGAATGAGTTCGATATCTAATTCGTACAAGTGATGAGAATTCGAGTAGATTGTACCTATGCACCGAGGATTCTTACGAATCAACAGAAAACGAAAGAAATGAACACTGAACACACGACCGTATGTGACACCGAAGAAAATATGGAGGGTTGAAGATGTAACCAACGATTTCTAAAAACTCTAGGTCTCCAGTGTTTAAGAGCAAGAAGAAAATCCTAAAATATCGACTGCTGGGGCAAGTTTGAGTAGTCAAGATAAAGAACCGAGGTGGAATTGTTACACGAAAATATTTCAACACCACTACTTCACAAACGTCCATGCATCTTCACAAGTAAGCCAAAAACACCGCACATCCACCATCACCCCGAAGTAAAAAACACCAACACTACCAAAAACCAACACGCTAAAAGAAAGTAGTCTACTTCCGTTCTTACAATAAGACGTCAATCTACAGAAGAGCTGAAAATTATAATTTTGATGATTTCAACTTATGAATGAACAAGCCAATGTATCATGATTTTCAAATCTATGATCAGAGATAAGGGAACTTAAGCACGAAAAAACTTCGAAAATCTTACCGGCTGCTGGGCAGTTGAGTAGTCAAGATTAAAACGCCTAGGTGAAGTTTTATAGAACCTATAATTATTCAAGCACCACTACTTTACCTCAACGTCCATCTAAAACACACGCCACATTCCACCATCACCACCGAACAAAAACACCAAACTACACGAAAGCAGCCAAACCTCAAAAGAAACATTTAACTCTCTCTTCAATAAACGTCATTTACTGAACAAACTGAAACTATATTGGTGATTTCAACATTTCTGGAATGGAACAAAGGGCATGTAGATCCATATTTTCTCGAAATCTAGATCAAAGATAAGGGATCTTAAGCACAATCAACTTTGGAAAAGTAAGAAAGGTTGAGTTGAAATAGTAAGGAAGTTAGAAAGTTGATTTATTTCAAAGGTTGCAAATGAAGTGATAGATTTCAATGTGAGTTTGATGAGAAATCAAGAAGCAGGAACGAGCTGCTGATGGGCAAGGAAAGCTGAAGCTATCACTCGCGCAAAGGAAAGGTAAAAGTAGATGAGTCTTAATAACGCATTTGCCAAATATAAATCCAATTTTGTTTGATTGGATGTAGTATGTGCATAAATAAAAAAGATAAACCTATTAGAATCTAAGGTGTTCATCTGAGGAGTGAGGAACAGATGATGATGATGTGGATAATGATAAAATGATAATGAGATGAATGATGGTGGTACGGAAAGAAAGATACGATGACAAGAATGAGATAATAATCAAGGAAGGTAACTGGTCTAGTGGTACACAAGATGAATGATTCATTCGACTATGATACATTTCTGAATGATGAAGCAAATCAAGAAGAGCCTCAAAGTAAGGGGGAGACTAAGGATCTTGTTCACGACACAGAGCATACAGGAATCCTCACAGACTTTGTTCCTATAACGGTTGTTCCTATTATGCAATCAAAAGTATTCTATCTAGAGCACGGTGTAGAGGAAGGGGAGTGTGTACACAACTACATGAAAGAAGATATAGCAGAGAAATTTTGGGTGTTGATGAAAGCTCATTCGAGTTTGATTTTGAAGAGGAGCTGAACAATGTAAGTATCTCGAAGCTAGAAGACTATGTGTATCGTTATGTGAGGATGCAGATGAATATGATAATGTTGTCATGGAGGATGATTCTAACAATAAACTATCAAATATACTTGTAATGGAGCAGGTGACTTCCCAACATTCTAGGAAATGTTTTCTAAAGAGACAAATGATTTACTGAAGAGAAAGGTTGAGGAGACTGTAAAAGATGGTAATGTTCCTAAACGATTATCTAAAGAAGAAATTCGTGAAGCAAAGAAGACTTGGTTTAAAGAGCTTCCAAAAGAAAAAAAAATTCCAACGACCACTAGCTTTTTTCACGAGAGATCAAGACAAGTCGTTAGGAGATATACTGAGCTGGGGTTGGATACCAGGATTGAATGTTTATGCAGTGAAGAGAGAGTTTGGAGTACAATACATATGATTCTTATGTGATAATCAAACATTGCTTTGGTGGGATGTTGAAGAGCTTTGCCAGAAAAAATGTATCAACTATCAAATGAAGTTCAATGATCAAAGGTTGTGCAAGTTAATAAAGTATGAAGCTACTCATGGTTTTCATAATTGGCTACCGCATTATCCTAAGAAGATTGTCAAGATATATCTAATCGCCAAAGAAAAAGATGTGATGTTAGTTGTGAAGCGGCCACGTACTATGAAGAATATGCCGCTGTTAAAGATTGAACAAGATTTTCATGAATTCTTCAAGTGGTGGCAGTACGATATAGAGAATGGAGAAGCACTGATTGTGTTGAAAGCTAAAGGGAATATAGAGAACGATCAGGAATTTAGATCCAATGTGGCTGGAAAACTGCTCAGGAAAAGACGTTGAATGCTTACTATAACAAAATTTGTTATGAAGTGAAAGAAAAAGTTCAGGCGATGTAATACCAAGGTGTGATCGAAGTTTGTTATGTACATGGTATTAATTTGGGAAAAATGTGGAGGTCAAAATGGCGCGAACAGGAGAGAGCTTAGAAAACAGATGCATAAAGAAGAACAAGTTGAAGAAAAGATAAAGAAAGCTTCCATCAAAAGATTTCAATTTATGAAATGGGCTCCATCAAAAAATCAAACACCGATTCCAAGCGAAGAACGTCGGAAGCCTAGAAATAACTATTTTGGAAGATAAAATATTAATGATATGACATTTAGAAGACTGAAGACTGACCAAGACTGCAGCAATATCTAAGGGAGAGTTTGTTGATGGAGTATGTCTATCGCCTACGTCTTTAGGTCATGTCCATGTCATGTAATAGGCCTGAAATGTTAGATATTTGTGTATGTATGTTCACATCATACGAAGTGATCACTTCGTATGAAGGTAGCTTATCACTTTGTATGAAGTCAACTCACTCTGTACGAAGTTAGCTATCCACTTTGCACGAAGTTAGTTGTCTATATATAGGTGGATAGGATAGTTCATTTTTGCATGTTTTGGTCGACTGATAAGGCGAAGCCCTGTCAAAATCGTTTTAGGTTGTACAAGTTTAACAATTAATGAAACAGAAACATTGAAAAGTATATCTTGATCAATTGTCACTATAAAAAAATGAATTTCATGCATTTTATGACTAGTTAACCAAATTAGGACCTAAGCTAATGGAGGGCAGATCATCACACGGATATTATTAGCAAGGGTTGTACACCTAAATTTATTTTTTTGCTATCCAGAGGGAGTACGGGGTCCAATACTTCATATATATGAATGGTATTAAAACTCTGCCTTGGTGGGATGTGCAAGAGTTATGCAAAACGAAGTTAATCAACTTTCAAATGAAGCAGGGTGATCAGAAGTTGTGGAGGTTCATCAGATTATGAAGCTAAGCATGATTTTCTTACCTGGAAGCCACATTATCCTAAGAATTATTTCAAAAACAGAGATTGATCCAGAAACACAACAGCCAAAAGTGACTTTGAACATTAAACGTCTAAGAGCTATGAAAAAAATGCCATTAATGAAGGTTGTACAAGATTTTTATCCTGATTTCCGCTGGTGGTACTATGATAGATTGACCTGGGAAGCAATAATAGTTCTGTGTACTGAAGGTTGTTGGAGATCGATAAGGATTTTCGATCCAATGTGGTTGGTGAATTTATTAGAGAAAATATTGAGTGGTTGTATTTCAACAAGATACATTATCAGGTGAAGGATATTGTTTAGGCTATGAAGTATCAAAATGTTATAAAGATCTGCTATGCATACGAGGTGAACTCAGGGAAGATGTGGGAAACAAAATAGAGAGGGCTTGAAAAGAAAGAATTTTTAAGAGATGTTCAAAACGAGTAAAGGATTACTGAGCGCACGAGAATAGCTTCTATTTCAAGGTTTAAGTACTTTGAACTTAAAGGTCAACATGTCTGAAAGTATTTCTTTGGAAGATAAAGTTTTGAAGTTTTAAAGATTTTGAAGACCGATCGAGACCGTGGGTGTTCTACGTCATCGAATCGTGTCATATGTAATAGGGCTTAACTGTTAGAATTTATGTTTGTGTATTTTGTTTACATCCGTATGGATGAGTACATCTGCACGGATGAGCATTGGTCCACACGGATTCGTCTCATCCATATGGAGGAGTAGGTCCATCCTAGTTGTGCTATCATGTCTATTAATAGCTGGTGAGGACCAAGTCTTTTGTAACTTTGTTGATCCGACAACGAAGCCCTGTCAAGTTGAATTCTCGGATGTAAATTGACTTTATATGAATGAAAACGTTGAAAATAAACTAATCTTGTGTTGTCACCTAATCGTAATGAGTTCCGCACATTATGACTAGGTTATTAGATATCACTGAAACATAACATCAAGATAAACGATCCTTTCAGTTCTTTGTTTCAAACAATGGTTAAGTAGAGTTTGGAACCACTAAAACAAATGTTTCACTCTTTTCAACAGCGTTTTGTTATGGTGAATTTCATAATGTTTTCTTGATTGAAAAACTACAATTTTAGATTTTCTTGTTAAAAACAGCTACATAATGCAATTTCCTTTTGATGAGTTTTCAAAAATATTTTTCTTTCTTTTATTTAGATAAGGATATGTGCTAAGGAAACCTCTGTTTGAACTTTCAATTGCCAATAGATGTTCACTTCATACAGTAGAAATGGGTCAATTTTGCCGATGATCCAAATCATTTTCTGCTTTGGATATGGTGTTTTCTTCCACTGCATCAGCTCTTTGGTAATGGTCATTTGTAACAAGTAGCTTTTTAACCATCTCAAACAGTTGCGTTTGACCATCTGCTTGTGCTTTAACACTTGGGTCAACTATTGATTAACCATTACCAATGAGTTGATCATATCCATGAGGGTGTATGTTGATTCTTGGCTTTTGAGGCATGTATACAGATTCATCATACCTATAAGCTACTTTGTTACATGGTGGTTGCCCATAGCCTCTTGGAATTGTGATGTGAGTTGCATCTGGGAATTGACTATCCATGTGAACAAGGTGTTGGTTCAAGACTTGTGTGACAGATTTGTGACCTGACTCAACTCTTTTGGGAAACAGTTGCGGATCCCTGTTTATAGGACCATCTTCCCGCTTTAAAGCCATTTTGTTCCTTTTGACCTATGCTTGTTGATATCATAAGGTTTTAAGAATGAGCATTGTTGGGTCACGTGATTGATTTTTTCACAAATGGTACACCCGGATGTTGACTCATAGATATTATTTCCTCTATTAATATCATATGCTTTTAACTTAATTTTTCATATGATTTTTCTTTCCACAAAATTCAAGATGTAGTTCTTTGGTCTTATCTTTCATGTTACCCTTATCTCTTTTTCCAGCATCAGTTGTTTTTGCATATGTTTGAGATTTGGTAATAGGAATGATTTTTATCTTGAGTGGCTTGAGACCATCTGGGTTGGTGAAATCAACTGGTTTAAAATTTTCAAGAACATCACATATATCAAACCATGTTAGTTTAAATTCATATTTTTGTTTTTCAGCCTGAATGGAACTTTTTGGGTTTTCAAGAGTAATCTTTTTACCACTAGCTACGGTGATCTTGATTTCTTCACCAGCTGAATTGGTTAGAATAATCTCAACCATTTTTGAGTCAATGGAAGTGTTGGAAAGTTGTTCTTTATCTTGTTTTCTAAGCCCAACACCAAACTTCACATTGCTTTTATTTTTTTTTTCTAAAAGCTTCTCATAACCATTGCAATATTCAACCCATTTTTCACACGTAATCTAAGTGGATTCCAACTCCTTTTTGCCATTTTGATATTCTATCATTGTTTGGAGTTGGTCCTTGGTTATAATTGTTTTATGCTTGAGACTACCTATTTCTAGGTCTTTTTCAGCAATTCGTTTTCAAAATCTCTTTTCAATTTTCAAGAACTATTTCACTAATTTGAATCTTCTCTCTTAGGTTTTCATTTACCTCTTTAACATTTGCAAATGCTATGATACATCTGTCTGAATTAACCCTTTGAGAATTTAAGGTGATACCTTAGAGGCAGCCATTTGAACTTGATCCACACTTATACATTCGGTGGAACTTTTGGGATAGTTTTCTTCAATCCTTACTACATGCTCTTAGTCACAAACAGATATTTGACCTGAGCTATCAGTAGTTTTCTTAATAAGACTTTCCCCAACAGTTGTTTGAACTTGATCTTCTTCACCTGAGATATGTTTAATATTTATGAAAAAGAAATTTGCTTGTTCACCACAATCATTTGTCATTAATGCAAAATTTTCATCAGTTAAATTTTATGGCCAGCTGGTCCAACCAACATAGCCTTGTGTAAAGAAGCTTTGTTGATTAGGTTCTACATGTGTAGGAGCAGGAGCAGCTTGTGGTGCTTGAACATGTGTGTAATAGGCACTTGAACATACTGAACCTGAAGAATAAGAGTTGCTTAAACATAATGGACAGGCACAGGGTTCATGCTTTGTTCAAAATGTGTTGTGTTTTGTACACTTGGTCTAGGGGTGGTTTGCGTATTTTAAAAAAAACTGTTGTGCATTAGATTCAGATCTTTGATTAGGGTATGTGATCAATGGTGCAGAGTTGTTTGATTGACTTCTACACTCTCTTGCAAAGTGACCTAATCTATTACACTTGAAACATATAATTTTAGATTTATCAAATTCCACCTTTGACCTCTCACTTAACCCCAGATATGTCCTACCACTCTTTTTCTAAAAGTTATTTGCTCTTAGACTCAGTAGTGCCACTTGGTGCAATAAATCCATTTTCTCAAGGTTAGTTGGGTCTATATGCTTCAGATCATCAAGGACAGATGACAAACTATCAGGACCATGACCATCATCATTTGTTGTAAATGCATAATTTAAAGAATGTTGATCAGAGTTAATTCTAGTTGATATATCAAATAAATGATCAAAACTCTGATCATTTGTCATTCCTGAAGATGATCCTTCCTGACATAGAAATGTCGAGTTTTGGAAAACGTAATTGTGGACACTTTTCCAGTTTACTTGAGCTTCTTTTTTTGGATAAGCTCCCTTTCAAATGTTGGGAGCCTTCCATGAAGCTGAGTCAGGCTCATATACTTGAAGTCTGGGGATGTTCTCATCACTATAGCAAAAGTGTCCCACTTCTTTGGTAGAGATCTTAAAATTGGTTACTTAATGTTCATTTAGAAAATTCTTTGTTAACCAACTTAATATCACTTATTAGACATGAAAACCGTTCAAACTGTTGTGTAAGGGTTTGTCCTTTGTTGTGTGTGAAAGTTTCATATTGTTAATTGAGATTTCTCGAGTATTTTTTATCACTTCCTTCATTCCACCAAACTGCCCTTTTAGTGGATCCCATAACTCTTTGGCACTGTTGCAATGTAATAGGCCTACATAGATTTCATTCGGTAGAGCCATGGCCACAATTCTAAAGGCTTTGGCATGCAGCTCGAATTTTTAGAAATGTTACTCTAAGTAATTTTCTAGGTTTTTTTAACTCTTGCACACTCGGGTTTTCGGCACTAGGTACCATTGGAATGTGAGGTCCGAATACAACGGAATTCCAACACTCAGTGTTTTGTTGAGTAAGTATATGAGCCATCCAATGTTGCCAGATAATAAATTGAGATCTGACAAGCATGGGAGGCTTATTACTGAAGCCAGTGTTATGGGGATTATTTAACCCTGGATATGTCCTACCAATCCATTTGTAAAAATTATTTTCTTTAAGTCTTAGTAGTGCCACTTGGTACAATATATCCATTTCCTCAAGGTCAATTGGGTCTATATATTTCAGATCATCAACTACAAACAGCATACTATCAGGACCATGACCATCATCATTTGTTGTGAATACATAGTTTGAGGAAGGTTATCAAGTTGATTCTAGTTGATATATATTATAATATATATATATATATATATATATATATATATTATATATATATTGTGATCAAAACTATGATCACTTGTCATTCCTGAGGATTATCCTTCCAAACCCAGAACTGACATTTTTTCGAAAACATAACTGTTGGACACCCTTCCAGTTTCTTGGAACTTCTTTTTCTAGACAAGCTCTCTCTCGAATATTAAGAGCTTTCTATGAAGCTGAGTCAGGGTCATGTCTTTGAAGTCAGGGGTTATTCTCATCACTATAGCAATAATGTCCCACTTTCTAGAGAGAGATCTTAGAAATTGGTTTCTTAAAGTTGATTTGGGAAATTCTTTATTTACCAACTTAAAGTTAATTTAGGAAATTCTGTATTTACCAACTTAATTCACTAATTAGACATGAAAATCGTTCAAACTGTTATGTAAGGGTCTCTCCCTTGACGTGTGTCAAAGACTCGTACTGTAAGGGTTTCTCCCTTGACGTGTGTCAAAGACACGTAGTGTTCTCAGTTACGTGCTCCGTTCCACCAAACAGCTCTTTCAATGCATCCCACCACTCTTTGGCACCGTTGCAATGTAACAGGCTTGCATAGATTTCATTTTTCATAGCCATGGCCACAATGCTAAAGGCTTTGGCATCTTGCTCAAAATTTTGAAAATCTTGCTCTTTTAATTTTCCGGCTTCTTTGACTCTTGCACACTCGGGTTTTCAGCAGTAGGTACCTTTGGAATATGAGGTCTGAATACAACAGACTTCCAACACCCGGTGTTTTGTTGAGCAAGTATGTGAACCATCCGATGTTTCTAGATATTAAATTCAGATCTAACAAGCATGGGAGGCTTATTACTGAAGCTGGTGTTATGGGTATCATTTTGTGCCATTTTCTTTTGTTCTTTTAAAGAAGAACATACTATGTGTTAGACACTATTGAGCTCTACACTTTACTACTCTGAGCTACGAAAAGATTTGGATCTTTGTGAGCAGATCTTTGTATGTTAAACTGATTGTGAAATCAAGTTTAACGTGACCAGGCTTTGATATAAATTGTTGAGACTGAGTATAAAAGGCTTGTGATTAAATAAAATTAAGAACAAACAATTTTGTATTGTATAAGTAAAGATAAAAAAATCACAAGCAAGGAATCATCATTAAGATCTGTTTTTCATATAATCCAATGATTACTAAAAGTTTTACAGAAAGATTGACTCTACAGACTCTCCTCAACGTGATCACTAACAGCTTTGTTCATACAAAAGAAAAGGTTAAGTATAATGATAACCAGATATCTAACAGGTAAAAACACCATAAAAAGTTAAAAAAAGCACCAATTAAAAACACCGTAAAATTCTAACGATCCCTGGAACTCGGTGTCCATCACAACATCCGGAAAATCATCAACAATTACACAATTTCAAAAATAAACACCAATAAAATACTATAGAATTGCAGAGTTTCAAAAAAATACCATAAAAACAACATAGAATTGCATAGTTTCAAAAATGCCATAGAATCACACAATTAAAAAAAAACCACCATAAAATCACTATGTGCGGAGAAATTACACCAAAAACACCAATTGCACATTTTAGAAAACGCCTAAAACCCCACTTTCTTAAACACCCAGTTATGTTGATTTTTTTTCACACGGCTATAGTATACTCATTTGAAGGATTAAAAGAAACCCTCATTTTATGGTATATTTATTTACTTAATCATATATAAAAAAGTTATAAACGTTTAAAAATGACTGGGAAAATTACATGTGATTAAAATGTACAACCTTTTTTGTTTAGATCTTCCCATTTTATCCATTTTGATAGTTTCAAAGTTCTTTACATTTAGAAAAAATGTAACTGCATAATCTCTATCACAAATTACAAAGATCTTGTGGCTAAGATTCCTTCCTACACTTTCTATGATTTTGAGTATTGGTAGATTATTTTGAGCCTTGGATGAGTTAAAATAGAAACCTACTTGAGTTTAAAAAAAAACCTGTGAAAACCTATGTAACAAATCGTTTTATACATACTTTTGGGCACTTTATATAAATATTTTCAAGCGTTTTAAGGAAAAAAATAGAAAAAGCTCCGCAGGAAGTGTGGGCATTATAAAATAAATATCATACGTAACATGTGTGGAACGACATCTTTACTAAACAACACATATGTTACATATATATGATGTATTTTTAATTATTTTTTTAAACATTTATTCAGAACTTTATCTTGTATAAAATGCTAAAAGTAAGTATATTGTATGCCCTAATTTATTTAAAAAGAAACAAAATAATATTTGGTTTTATGATTTCGATCGATGTATAACAGGTATTAATTATTATAACGAACGCATGTAGAGTGGCAAATCAAATCAATAACTACCACCAACCCATCGCAATAGCTGTATTATGAAATCCCACTAATTAAATATATTTGTAGTTAGTAGCTCATTTAGAAATCAATTGCTTTTTATAATATTTTTTAAATTTTCCTTTTCATCTTTTATTAATGGAGGATAACTAGAGATTAGTGCACTCAGTATAATGTTTTATACCTTTATTTGGCTTTCATTTATATAGGAATTATTTTTCATTTTTATGTTTATTTTTTAGCTCTTTCGATTATTATCGATTATATTACTTAAATGTTTTATTATTTTATTATTTACTTAAAATGCTATATTTTATCTGACTTATAGTTGATCACCATAACTTATTGTCCAATTTTTGTTTTCCAAAACATATAGTGAGTTACTTATATGTTTTATTTTTTTTCTACAAACATACAAAATCAGTATAAATACGTCATTTCCAAAATTTAACATAGTAAAAGCCAAAAATGCAATAAATCTTTATGTTTACTTAAACTTTTAAAAAAACTCAAAATTAACATCTCACTTTACTATATTGGTATTACTTATATGTTTAAAATAAGAAATTAAAAAAAAACATTTTAATTGTTCCATACACCATTGTATAAAAAAACCCATGTATCCATAATAACTTCAATTAAAGTCGTAATTTCTATATTATATTACTAGTATTTTCTAATCCAGAAATTTTTATGTCTGTTTGTATAAATTAGATATTCGAAAAATAATGATTTTTAAGAATAAATCTAGGATATGCTACTATCACTATTTGCATACATATATTTGCAGGGTTAAGTTCTCGTACAAAGTGTCTTATCGTACAAAACGTACGAAAGGCATGAAAAAGCTAAAAACGCATTGACATTTTCGTAATTATTTGTTCGTAGTGTAATTATCAAAATTACTCTACAAGTGTATCAAAATTACCTTTGAATCAAAATTACTCTACAAGTGCATCAAAATTACTTTTCAAGTTTATCAAACAACATACAATTCAAAATTACTCTATAAAATCATTTGTAGACTAATTATGATACCCTACAAAATTATCTTACAAGGTCAAAATTACCATACAAGATCATTTGTATTGTAATTATGATACTCTATAAAATTACTCTACAATATCAAAATTACCCTACAAGAACATTTTATAAAATTACTTTACAAGATCAAAATTACCCTACAACATCATTTGTAGAGTAATTTTAATAATTACCCTACGAATAAATAATTACGAAAACGCCACCGTGTTCTTTTACATTTTCACCTTATTCATACGTTTTATATGATTAAGGTATTTGTATTTGTTGTTTTGTCTATATTTGCAAGGCTAATAGGGAAGAAACAACGTGTATGGTCAGCTTTAGTGACGCTCCTTTTCTTGACAATACCGTTTCGTGGTTAGAACCTTCGAGCTACTTACGTGTGATACTAGTGGGAAGCTTCCGATTTTTCAATTACTTCTATAAGTTTTAATTTTCATATACCCTACTTCTATAAGGTTTAATTTTCGTATACTATGTATGGTTGTTCATGATTTCATAGTCTTTGTAAATGAACCTTGGTGGGTGATTTATTATAAGATTTTATTATAAATCGTTGTATGTAGTTTACCTTGCGCTACGAGTTAATTCTAAAACAATATAATACGAATCCAAAATTTTACCAGTTAATTTTATATCATTCTATTTTTATGCATAAATTAAATTACTTTTTTTTGTGGTTCAGATTTATCCTCTTGTTAATGGTGTTTGCACTACATTAAGAAAATTGACAAGCCATATTATCCTGATGAATTCTATGACCAAATATTTAATTAAACTAATCATTAACTTTTGAACTGTCGAGGTGAATTATGAGATGTGAAGTGTAAATATTAGTTGAAACACAAATTGAATTTTTAGGTGTTAAAGACATTATCATTGTAAAAGTAGGCGTTTGAAAAAATAGTTGTTGCTAAAGTAATTGTTGCTAAAGTAGTTGTTTGAAAAAGAGTTTTGGAAAAAGTAAATCTTCCTTTTTAGTTTTTTTTTAATTTATAGTAAATAAATATACTAGATAACAATATAATAAAGTTTTGAATTTTTATTTAGCTTTAAGTTCGTTTTATTTTTTTTCTTTTTTGAATGTTTTTATGTTTAGGTTTTAAGTGTGTGTTTTTTTAATTGTTGTAATTGATTTTTTTATTTAATTATCTTGTTATTAATTTTCTTTTTCAGTATTTTATAACATTTGAATAAAAAATAATATTATTAGTTGAAAACTTATAAATAGATTATTTAAATTAGATATAGTTTAGATTTTTATAATCTATTATAATTAAATAAATTAGATACAGTTTTTTTTAAAAAGAAAAAACGAATGGTTTAACGTTGGAGGAAAAAAATTAATTTCAAATGGTTATCATTTAGAATGATGTCATATCCGCCGGGAGTTTTGGGTTAATACCGATATTTTAGCAACAAGTCTATTGGGGTCTTGATCTTTTTTGGAAAGGGAGTGTGTGCAAGTTGTTTATTTCAAGAATCGGCTGGATACAATCAGATTTTTTTTTCTTTTATAGCTAGGAAAGTTATATATAAGAAAGAAGAGTGTATGATCTCGCAAATTACTTCTGAATAAATTCAGAAATCATATGTAAGAACTATAGCATTTCATAATTTATTGGAAATCCACTATAATATATATAATATATATATATATATATATATATATATATATATATATATATTTATATATATATATATATATATATATTTATATATTTATATATATATAGGGTGAGGTTATTGTAAAAAATGTATTTTTTGTGAGAAGGGTAAAAACCATTGGATCTTTAATCTAATGGTTGAGATCTTGATGGCAATTTTGTAAATAATGTTTACTATTAAAATAATTAATTTTCTAGATTAAGGGTATGGAGGGTTTCTTTAGGTATAAAGGTAAATTTAATATTTTTAAGTTTAGTAAGTCACATGCAATGCACATGCAAGTTCCCCCCCCCCTTTTTAAACGTCAATAACTTTTTATACGTAACTCTTTTTAAAAAAAAATTTACCCCTAATAAAGATTGTTTTTTATCTTTAATATGAGTACCATATTGTTATACTTATGTAGAGAAAAAAATTACGTTTCGATTAGATGTTTTAGTCCATGGTGTTTTTATAGTAAAACACCATGAACGTAAAAATAAGACACCATAGCATTGCAAATAATGACCTGCTACTATAAATAACACTATAACACTATATAACACTATACATTCATCATAGACCTACTACCAGAAAATATATAACACTATAACACTATATAACACTATACATCCATTATAGACCTTTTTACATAATACATAACACTATAACACTATATAATATTATATATCCATCGTAGGCCAGTTACAGAGAAAATAACACTATACATCCATCATAGACCTGTTCCATGAAATATAAGACTGTACAAATTTGTATTCTTATAATAATGGGTGGCGGTTATGGAAGGTTATCAATTAATTGAATCAATGAGAAAATTACTTTTACCCTTTTGAATTAATTTAGAGTGAGGACACATGTCATCTCCACAATATTTCTCACACTTTGGGTCTTTTATACAGGATCCTCTACCTAATATATATATATATATATATATATATATATATATATATAATAATGGTTAGGTTCATTTGTGAACAACCCCATTGATAGTGATCTATGTAAGCTAATCCTAGCCCTTAATTATTAATACACAAGTGTAAATCAATGACCCGGATTTGATGATGAAATACACTAATGTATTTTACGATTTGATGATGAAATCCTGGCCTTACATGTGCGTAAATCAATGGCCAGGATTAGTTCGCTCAGTTCGCAAATACACTAGTGTTCACTCTAGAACCCTACCATATATATATAGGAGAATGATCGTTTAGGAACCACCCTTTATTGCGAGAACCGCGAGAACTAATGTGAACACAACTAAACATACCTAAAAAAACACACAAATTTTTTTTAATATTTTAAAAAATCGCTATATTTCGTCACTAACAAAGGAGAAAGATATTACTTTGATTTTGAAGAAACCACGGGTGATGAAGAACATGCCGCTAATCAAAATAGAGCAAGATTTTTATACGATCTTCAAGTGGTGGCATTATGATTCGAATACAGGAGAGACTGTTATATGTGTGCACCCAGATAAAGACTCGTGGAAGATTACAGAGGAATTAACCGAAGCCGTCATAGCGCACAAACGAATATATGGTCTATGGCGAGGTATTCGAGTATTAGACCCAATGTGGCTAGTAAATTGTTCGAAGAAAGATATAGAATGTTTATTCTATACTAAGATAAGTTTCGAAGAAAAGTATCAAGAACAAGTGCTTCAATTTCAAAAGATCGTTAATGTGCGCTTTGCAAATGATATTCATTCTGGATCGGATTGGAAAACAACTTGGAGAAAGCTTGAGAAGAAGGAGTCAAAGAAAACAGAAGAAAAAGAAGATCGAACCGCTGAACGTACAAGAATAGCATCTTTAAGGAGCTTTCAGTTTTTGAAACGACGTCCTCTGACTGATCAAACGCCAACTGCTTTTGAGGAGCGTCGAAAGCCTGTTAAGAGATTCTTTGGACGTTAAAGTCAAATCCAATTGAAGATTTTGAAGATTATCAAGACTGCGGCAACATCCAAGGGGGAGATTGTTGGTACATAATATCTATTGCCTATGTCTAGGATATATCTGTAATGTTTATAAAGTTTACACGTTAATGTTTAAATGTGAAAATGTAAGTTTTATTAGTTTTAACACTATGTTTCGTACGAAACGTTATATATTTCGTACGAGTGAGTCACACATACGAAATACAGATTCGTACGAAATATAGTTGTCTCTTTTGCACGCACTTCGGCACGAGTCATGTCGACCTATAAATAGGGAAGTGTTGTGTTAGAGCTAGAGAGGGATTTGTCAATTGGTACGGCGAAGCTTTGCTAGTTTGTTTACTTGCATCTGTATTTGAACGTCATTAATACATCGGAAGCAGTTAAACAGTAAGTACTGTATTGCTTGTCATGTCTACCTCTCTAACAATGAATGTCGCCTCTATTAGTTGAGCGAGATCAGGTCGATTGCTATTCGAGCTCGATCCCTGTTCACAAGTTCTGAAACTTTTAATACCAAATTAGTTAACTAAGTCCAAGTTAATGACCCTGGTTATCTGATTTGACTACCAAGTCCAAGTTAATGACCTTGGTTGACCATTTTTTATCAAAACAGATTTATTTTAAATTGTAAAGTTTCAAATTAATGAACTTTATTGACGTTCAGGAAATTTTTTCGATTAAGATTAGCTCCCAACCCATGGTCTTCAGGTTCCTTTCAGCAAGATCTCGCCATGACTTCAACTATCCTTGTTTACATCATCGTAGACTAAAACAAAACTAAAAAATTTAAGGAAACTGAAAATCTTTTGGGTTTTGGAATATTTCCAAAACGAAATAACAAGTAAAGATACATATTTTGGTGAGTTTTGCGTTTCAAGAAGATCATATCAAGTGTTTAACAAATCACCAGTACCATTGATCTTGGTATATTCATTAAGTTTTTAACTAGATTTACGTAGATTGCCAATATTGTTATCCACTTAAACCTCTTCTCGTTTCTCAACTGTTTCAAGATATGTTAGGTAATATTAAGAACATGAAATAACTGTGTGTCCCATCTCAGAATATACTCCCGTATCGAGATTCCTAGAATTTCATTTCACAGGTGAATATATCTAACTGATATCTATAAAGGGGTGAATTGTGAGACCTTGAGAGCTCAGGTTAGTACTACCGTACAGACAAAGAGATGAAGGCTCGTCTTTAGGTGGTGTTCCTTCAAGTAATCTTTTGAAGTGCAGATGTCACAACGGTTATGAGATAAACATTTTTTATGCAGCTTTTTAGGCGAATAATGCGTAAAATATTATACAAATCTAGGCCATTGCTTACGCAAAATCAGAAGAACTCGGATAATACCCCAGATATCGATTAAATATAAAGACCTAGTATCGCCGAATCTGGCATTCTCTTAAACGAAATTTTGGAGTACTAAGTCCATATATCCAAGAGATGTTAACCCACAAGTTATTTAGTTTTTCATTTAGGTTTATATCTTGAAAACAATTTACTGAACAAGTAAAGCTTATTAGCACATCCTCAGTAAGACCTGTTTAATTACTTGTTTAATCATTCCAATTCTTTAGCATACTGTGACTGTCATATTGATATAATATGATCTCCCTTTTTACTAAAACTCTTTTGTCTTTTATAATGTTTTTGTATTTTCCCAAAATTTCTCCCCCTAAAATCAAAAACATATTTTTGGATTTTTTGGAGTTTTTAAGAAAGAATACACATAAAATTAGTCAAACCGATGAGTTTTCACTTCAAGTCGTCGTCATCCTCAAATTCAACCTCGTTTATATCCCCTGATGTCAGATTTCGTAAACCATTTAATTTTAAAAGAGTTTTAAATCTTGTTCGATCAAAGGCTTTGGTATAAAAATCTGCTTTTTGGTCTGTTGATACAATTTTAGTATGTCGCTTGTTCTTAATTACAGTTGTAATTATACGGTCTTTGCTCAAGTGTCTGTATAGGTTTGGTCGTGTCGAATAGATCGAGATATCCTTCTATCTTGATCTAGTATGACATCTTAGCTTGTCTATGTTAATCGATTGCATGTGTACATACTGATGAGTCTTATAAACGTCAAGTCTACACACGTTATCCAGGATTAAGGATTCTATGCGAGTCAGAGAATTCGTACGAATCACATGATTCGTACGAAATACTTAAGTAACAATTGTGTTACTTGTTTCGTATGAAAACAGCATTTCGTACGAAATAAGTATTTCGTACGAAACAGTGTTTCATACAAAATTCTGAGTTGTGTCTCGTGTGAAATAGTGTGTTCCATATGTCTAGAGCGTGATCCGTACGAAACTAGACGGACACTATATAAGCAGACATGTACCTCTCAGTCAAGGTTACTGACCAGACTGAAAGAACGAGCTAGCAAACTGATCTTTTGGTGAGATCTCTAAGTTAGCATTTCTGGTGTAGACGAAGACACAAGAACACAACAAGTTTGTTTGAGTCATACCAGCATTGTGTGTATATGTTTGTACTTGTTCTCAATCATTAATCAAGATAGTGAATCTTTGGTTACCCCGTGTTCCTTACTTTGCTTTGGTTTCATGCACACTTGGATTCCGCACTTGTGTGTATGTCATTTGAACGAGGAACTGGTTTAACACCATCCGCAGGTGGACCTACAAGTGGTATCAGAGCTTTGGCTCTTTCCTTGTTCAAAACCGGGCTTAGTTGTGTCTGAGCTAGTTTGAAGATTTCTGAAGTGTTCTTGAGCCTCTAGCAGAAAACTCAAGTTTTGGATAGATAACTAACTTAAAACTTGGTTAAAATCTGTTGCATGCAGAAAATTTTACGGTAAAATTTTTCTAAAGAACACCCTTGAAAAAGAAATCTGCAAAAAAATTGAATCTGATTAGTTTGGTAGGGTTGACATTTTCTGACTTGGATCTGGACTTGGACTATTGTTAAAAATCTGTGTTTTAACTAAAAGTGGTAAGACAACAAGTATTTTCGAAAAAGCAGATCTAAACAAGAAAGGAAATTTTCTCACCAAACCATTTCTGAAAAGATTCCTCTGAAAAAAGCTGAACAAAACATTTGGTGCGACTGAGTTATTTCGTGCGAATCATCTGACCCGCACGAAACACTTGGCTTGCACGAAACATCAGTGTTTCGCACGAAACAGGTGTCACGCACGAAACATAATCTGTTTGTTTCTCGTGTTTTTCAAAGCTTTGTGATTTTAAGAATTTGTCATATTTTCAGATCTGTGAATTTTTAAACGGTAATTATAATTGTGAAACTTAAAGCCTTTAAATTTTCATTTAAACAAGAAAATATAATGAGTTCTAACCGGTGGGATTGGAGTTGTTCAAGCTCAAATCAGGAGTCTTCGCAAAGCTCTGCAACTTCATGGGTAAAATCTTTGATGCGTCAACATACAACAATGACCTCTGCAAATCAATGGGCGTGTGTTACGAATCAAAATCAAAGCATCCAAACTCTGTTAATGAGCGAAAGTGAAACAGGGAGTAACAACTGTCCGCCCAAGCTAAATCATATGAACGATTATCCTTCCTGGAAAAGTCATTTTCATACATACGTTCTTGGACAGAACACAGAATTGTGGACGTGTTTCACTACCCCCTACAATGAAGCACTTGAAGAAGCTAGATCAAATCCAACCTCATTGGCCAATCTAGTCGAAAGTGACAAGAAAGCTTAGAATCTAGATAAAAAGGCATTTGCTATCCTCACACAAGCTCTGCATAAAGACATTTATCATCAGTTTGTGTATTGTACTACAACGAAAAATTTGTGGGACACTCTGGAAGCAAGAGGTGAAGGTAACGCTGCTACCAGGAAGATTCGGCATGATCTGCTCAAGAAAGAGTTTGAAGGTTTTATGTTCATGGAGAACGAAACCTTGAATGATATGACCACTCGGTTTTATCATCTTCTCAGCGAAATGTACTCGTATAAAGTGTTAGCAGCAGCACAAGAAATTGTGATGCGATTTTCGATGCTTTACCACTAAAATGGGGTCAATTTATTGATCTATTAAAACATACAGGTGTTTTGGACTCAATAAGTATTTATGAATTTGTGCAGAAACTGAGAACAAGAATGAAGAAGAGCTCCGGATGACATAACGAGTCAATGTTCCACAAAACCCTGAAATGTATTTTGGAGGTATAAATGCAGGTACAAGTTCAAGTCAGCAACCGAAGCTGCAGACCGCGTTTGTGTCAAACGTGAACCCGTTTCTACCCCAACCAGTTCAATCAAGTCAGTCTACAGGTTCGAGTAATCAGGCCTATGGACAGACTTTTGATCCGAAAGCCTTCCTTCCACAGCTAAGGGATTTAGAGCATAAAGCTCCATAGCAAGCTCCTCAACAAGCTTTCTATGGAAACAACACTCAATCGGCAAATCCCAACACTGTCAAACTTGACACGTCAAATCTCTCCAAAATCAACGTAGAAGTTGCACAGGAACATGTGGAACTTCTAAATACCATGGTTAGTGCATATTGTGGTTTAGTTGCAGGTCAAATAGGGAACATCGATTTGACGAACGAAGACTACAAGCAAATTGACCGAGATGAAATGGAGCTGATGGACATCAAGTGGGCATTTGCAAGTGCTATGAGAAGAGAGAAGGATTATATGAGAAGAACGGGTAGAACCAGTTTGGAAAGCAAGAAGGATAAAAAATACGGATTTGACAAAACCGCCGTTACTTGCTTCAACTGTGGAGAAAGAGGTCACTTTAAGCGGTAATGCACAAGACCCAACAAGGAAGGAAATCACAACCCCTTTTGAAATCAGTCTCAACCATCCAACACAGCACAGTACAACAATGAAAGAAGAATAGTAGCTGTTGGCAACTCTAAAATACCAATCAATCAGGACCTTCAAACACGTATAGAGCTTTGGTAGTTCAATCTGATGAAGGATGCGATTGGTCAGTATAGTTGGGAACTGAGAACAACGAAAGAACTGCATGCTATGCAAAGATAGTGGATCAAATCAAGCTGATCACAACATCAACACTCCAAATAATGATGATACATCTGCGAATGCTGGTAGTTCTGATGAAGAATGTTCAAGTTCAGATGGTTATGAATCTGATTCTGATGTAAAGAAATAAAGTGAAGCTGAGGTTGAAAAGTTGCTAAGTGAAGCTGAGCTATTGAAGGGAGAAAAGGTAGGCATGACGAGGAATGCAGAAGCTGCGAAAAAATAGACAACTACACTCTATACAGATGGTGCAGCTTTTCCTCATCACACTGCCTTTATGGCAAATGTTGAAGGTTCTTCAAAACAGGTAAATTCTGAACCTCATACTGTTTGCACTGACTGTGTTGAATTAAAAATAAAGTATGAAACCGTCAATAGTCATAATCAAAAATTAGTTCTTGAACTACCAAAATGCAAAGAGGCGAACTTGGCGCTAACTAGAAATGAAAAAGAATTCAAATCTGTAATAGAAACCCTTAAGAAAAGTGTTTCTAAATTGACAAAAATAGTTTTGAATAAACAGACAGGAATTAATAACTACAATAATCTCCTAGAAGAAACAAAGAAAGAGTTAGCCATCACCAAATGCAAATATGATTCGATCAAACGCAAATTGGAAAGTTATTCTAACTCCCAATATGTGCTTGATCATATTATTGAAGTTCAAAAATTAAAGGGAGATGCTCAATACATAGGGTATAAGTGGTGTCCACCCCTAATGAAACACAACTATACCAAAATGCCTGATGAAGAGGAAATGCCTCGTTTTGAACCCTCTGTACCTTTGAATCCTGAGGAATTCGCAGCAGGGTTAAGGTTCAAACTAGGAAATTCCTCTCAAGAACCAAGAAGCCTGAAAGTTCATCATCTGATGAAGAAGAGGATGATACATCAGATGATGAATCAAGAAATGATGATCAGGATCAGCCTCTTGATGAAAGGAAAAGAGTAGAATTATCTGCTACTCCTAGTACTCAATCTGTTGAGAATCAAGAGACTGTTCCTAAGAAATCTGTGAAGACAAGTGTGTCTACACAAGAAGTAGATAATGTGTTGTATACCTTGGTTGGAGATAAAAAATCTATTCAACCAAAGATTTTCCAATTAAAAATGTAAATCCAATCTCTATAGATCAGGTTTTTGAAAAGTCAACAACCAAACCTGTAGAAAAGAAAAAGCCGACCAAATCACAACCATTATCCGCTTCAAAAGAAAAACAATGGAAGCGAGTTGAAAAGCCTGTAGTTTCTCAACCGAAGGTTGAAGCAAAAGGCTAACATTGCCAGAAAAAAGGGCAAAACTGTTAAATTTGTGAGTTCTAAAGGTACCGATAAAGTCGAAAATTTTCAAGGAAAATCTAATGTTGATTTTGTAAAGAAAGTTAAGATTTTGAAAAGAGATAGTCAAAACAATTACACCCAACTCATTGATGGATGTAATGAAAATGAACCTAGTACCTCAGGATCCACAAGTTCATCATCAAGCCAAGAAACACGATCTCCTAGTTTTGTTGAAAGGAGAACTTGTTTCAAATGTGGAGAATTTGGCCACATTATAAAGGATTGTCAAAATCCAGCCAAATCAAGATGTATAGAGAAAGCCCCTCATGTACCAACTTGCAGACGTAAATATGTTTCTACAACCCAAGATAAACGAGTTATTAAAGATCAAAAAGAGAAACAAAAACGCAAACAAGTAATAGCAGTTGAGAAAGCTTTAAAATCGGATTCTTCAAAAAAGGATCAAAGATCTTCAAAGTCAACAAAACCAGACATTGTTAAAACTATAAATAATAGTAAATCTGGTAATAAACAAGGATCTTGGAAACAGAAGACCGGTAATGGTTCAAAAGGAGTTTCTCAGTTTGTTAATCATCAAGAAATTGAGATTACATTTCTCGATGATAAGGGACTACCCAAGACCACTAGGGCTTGGGTCCCCATCTCAAACTAATCTTGTTTGTGCAATGTGCAGGGTGTTCCAGGAGGAACTGTAAACAGTCATTGGATTGTTGACAGTGGAGCATCAAGGCAATGACGGGCGACTTGCGGCTCCTATATGATGTGAAAAGCATAAGGGGTGGTTATGTTGCTTTTGCTGGTGACAAAGGTGGATACATCACTGGAGAAGGAATGGTCTCCAATGGTGTTGTGAGCTTCAACAAGATCAATTATGTGTGGCAAATTGATCACAATCTTCTTAGCGTTTCCCAAATCTGCGACAAGAAGTTCACGGTACATTTTGATGATGCCGGATGTTATGTGCTGAAGCCTGGATTCAAGATTCCCAAGGAATGGATTCTCCTGTGGGCTCCAAGAATTAATGATTTGTATATTCTTGATATGAGCCAAGCTATTACAACATCTGCATAAGTCACATGTTTTGTCTCTAAAGCCACCAGAAGGAATCAATCTCTTGGCACAGACGTATGGGACACATTCACCTAAGGAAAATGAATTATTTAGTGAAGAACAATCTAGTGAATGGTGTACCAGTGAAGAAATTTCATCTTCAAGACGTTTGTGTATCATGCCAGAAAGGGAAGCAAGCAAGAAAGTCCCATCCCATGAGGAAGATCAACATTGTGAATATGCCACTAGAACGTCTTCATATGGACCTCTTTGGACCTATGAAACACAAGACAACCTTTGGTGATTCTTATTGTCTGGTAGTTACTGATGACTATTCCAGATTTTCATGGGTAAACATGTTGGCACACAAGAGTGAAGTTCCTACTATCCTCAAGAATCTCCTGACTCTGTTAGAAAATTTGTACAATCTGAAAGTAAGGAGAATCAGAAGCGACAATGGCATGGAATTTAAGAATCAAGTTATGGATGAATACTGTTCCTCAAAGGGTATTCTGCATGAGTACAGTTCTCGATACACTCCACAACAAAATGGCGTCGCTGAGAGGAAGAATAGAACTCTTATTGAAACTGCAAGAACCATGTTAGTAGAATCAGAACTTCCCGTTCAATTTTGGGGAGAAGCTGTTGCTACTGCATGCTACACGATGAATAGAGTTCTGACGGTGAAGAGACATGGGAAGACATGCTTTGAGTTGCTACATAAAAGGAAACTGGATATTTCTTTCTTAGAACCTTTTGGAGCTCCATGCACTATGATCGACCCACATGGAAATTTGGTCCCAAGGCTATCGAAGGTTTCTTTCTTGGATATGCTACTTGAATTTCTGGCTGTGGAATTTGGCTTCGAAGAAGATTGAAGAATGGGGTGAAGTCAAGGTTCAGAGATATACAGAAGCTACAAGAGCTCCGGGTGCTCCTTGGATGTTTGACTACGATGGGCTGTTTGACTCCTTTAATCTGCCAACTTTTGATGATGCAACAGCTGCTGCTCAGATGTTATTGGAAAATGATACTGCAATAGACTCATCATTAGTTCGACCAATTATTGTTAATCCTCAAGTGTCGACTTCGGTTAACAATCTTGTTCAAAATGAGGAATTCGAAGACGCTGCGGATTATAATGTTTCATCAGAAGATGATGAGTTTCATGATGCAAATGAAGCTTCCTCTGGTGCAGTTCCTGGAATTTCAGATGTTACGTCAAATATTCAACTTCAAGGAACAACTGAAGGTCAGGCATCTACACGTCGTCAAATCTAGCTCTCGATGTAACTGTTGATCTGAATATCAACAATTTGGGTATAATTTCTCGAGTTCCTGATGTGGCAGAAACTCGTATTCATAATATCCATCCTCTAGCAGAATATTATTGGAGATGTCTAGAGTGGTGTACAGACTCGTAATCAGCTTCGAAACAACCAGATTGCTGGATTGTATTCGGAAATCAGGAATCTGGTGGTCTGAATGATTGGTCTTTTGCCTGCTCTGTGTGCCAAGTAGAACCAAAATCTTGGAAGGAGGCAATGAAAGAAGACTCGTGGGTTGAAGCCATGCAGGAAGAACTTCAGCAGTTTCAGAAGTTAGGCGTCTGGAAATTGGTTGACAGGCCTGACGGCTACAAGAAGATTGGTACACGATGGGTGTACAAGTACAAGAAGGATGACCGAGGTGTTGTTGTGAGAAACAAAGCGCGATTGGTTGTTCAAGGTTTTAATCAGGTCGAAGGGATCGATTACAATGAAGTTTATGCACCGGTTGCACGACCTGAGGCCATAAGAATCTTTTTGGCTTATGTGTCCTTCAAGAAGTTCACCGTTTATCAGATGGATGTGAAGAGTGCATTTCTTCATGGTGTGGTAGAAGAGGAAGTATATGTTGAGCAACCGCCAGGTTTTGAAGATCCACTCCATCCTGACAAGGTTTGGCTTCTCAACAAGCGTTATATGGTCTTCATCAAGCTCCTTGGGCTTAGTATGAAACGTTGTCTACCTATCTGTTGAAGAATGGTTTTCGACGAGGCCTGATCGACTGTACTCTCTTCATCAAGGAACAAGATGAGGACTTGATGCTAGTACATGTTTATGTTGATGATATTATATTTGGGTCTACTAACACTCGAATGTGCAAAGAATTCGAACAGGTTATGCAGGAGAAGTTCGAATGAGTGCTATGGGTGAAATGACTTTCTTTTTAGGTTTGCAGGTTCAACAATCAAAGGAAGGGATTTTTATCCATCAAACCAAGTACGTCGGAGATATTCTCAAATGATTTCAGATGGATGACTCAAAACCTTTGGAAACTCCATTAGCTCAAATCATGGGATTACTCCAGACAGAATGGGTGAACATGTAGAACCATCTCTCTATCGTGCAATGATCGGGTCTCTCATGTATCTTACTGCCTCAAGACCCGACATAATGTACCCAACATGCCTTCTGGAACGCTATCAGTCTAGTCCGAAGGTTTCTCATTTGATGGCTGTGAAAAGGATCTTTCGTTATTTGAAGGGACACCCTGACACTAGTCTATGGTACCCTAAGGATGATAACTTTGATTTGACAGCATTCAGTGATTCTGATCATGGCGGCTGCAAAATCGATGCAAAATCAACAACAGCAGGATGTCACTTCTTGGGAAATCGCCTAGTCACGTGGCAATGCAAAAAGCAGACTTGTGTAGCTACATCAACATGTGAGGCTGAGTATATTTCAGCTTCTAGTTGCTGCTCTCAAGTTCTATGGATTCAACAGCAAATGCGTGACTACGGTTTTGAATTTCTTATTACTCCTATTTTTGTTGATAATGAAGCTGCTTTGCAGATCACTCGGAATCCTGTAAAGCATTCAAAAACAAAACACATTGAGATTAAGTATCATTTCATACGAGATTGTTATGAAAAGAGACTTATCAAAGTTGTTAAAATCCACACTTATCACCAATGTGCCGACCTTTTTACGAAAGCCTTTGATAAATCACGTTTTGATTATCTACTTTTGGTCAATGGCATCAAGGTGAAACCCGAGTAACTTAACCATGGCTAACTATTTTTGTAAATACTTTTCTAAAATCTAAAACTACAAAAAGATTTCCAGTTTTATATTTTAGGGGGAGTATATTTCAAGAAAATACAAAAATATGAAAAAAAGTTTTTCAGAAAATCACAAAAACATTAGAAAAATAAAAATGAGTTTCTTGGATAAGTAGAAGATGATGAAATCCACCGGTAAATCTGTCAGATTGGTTAAAAGCGTAGAAATAAGATGGATAAGTAGTTTTACTTATGATGTATCGTTAGGCTCACAATCAGACTAAAACGTGCAGGTTGATATAAACCTAACAGACAGAACGCCAGGTGGGAACCATTCAATGGCATATGGTCTTGGTACCGAAATTTCGTTTGATAGAGTGCCGAGGTTATGAGATATACGGTCTTTATGCTGGCTTATCATTTGGGTATCATGGTTGAATCTTTTGCCAAAAAAATAACGGTGGCGCAAGTCTAGAACTTCCATGATATCATACTTGTACATGCTGCATACGACCATCAAATAAGTGATAAGAATATCACATCCCTAAAATAAGTGATAAAATATCACAGCTTTATGTGGGAGCTAAGTTCGTCTCTTTGTCGGTACATGGTACTAACCTGTTCACGGACTTACTCCTGTGCCCGCATGCATATGAAAATTAAGTTCCTCATCAATTAGTGATTAAATCACAAAGGGCTTGTTTTCAATCAAAAATAAGTGAGTATCTCACATCATTCATATGCGTCTAAACAGATGATAAAGCAACATACTCACCGGTAAGATTTTCTCTCATGCATATCTTGATACGGGAATGTGTCGTGATGTGGTTGAACACCGGCTAGTAAGTATAAATCCATACCTTAATCATATATCCTAATCATGATTACATCTGATAAGTCTGAGCTTACGTGGACAACAATACCGATAATCATAGTTAAATACCTATTGTTTAATTTTGAAAACCTAATACCGTCTTTGACAAAGATTAAAATGCTGGCTATGATTCCTTTACCTTGAAACTCTAAAAAGAGTGTTCAATAGATATATAGTATATCTGTATATTTTGATTTTATGTCTAGTTTACTTAGTTGCTTATGTAATTACTTTTTGAAAGTTAGCCAGAGTTGATACTCGAGAGTTTCTACCAAGATACGCCAGAAAACCATCTTTTGATATCGCAACTTCATAAAGTAATATCTTGCAACAAGTAACTCATCAAAAGAAAACCAAAATCTGAAATTCGTTTGAGTGTGTGTATCCCATACGGATGAATCTTGTCATTTGATTGACTTGGTCACTTGTTTTTCTCAAATCAGCTGCTGGAATTCAAACGAGTGTGTGTATCTCGTTCAAGGAATACAATCATACGAAGAATTTATGATAAGTTTTTCGTGTGTATTTCCTGAGAAATTTGTGTTCTAATTATATGAGTACAGATTGATACAAAAAGAACATAAACAAAGACCAACAACGAAGAAATCTGACAAGTTAGATGAGGAAACAAGAAAGATTTGAAGTTTCCTTGAAGTTCGAATTCCTGATACTCTAATCATTAGATAGCAGATCTATCAACGGATAGCAGATCTTCAGGGGGAGTTTGTTGATACTCCAAACCATTCTATGTGAAGACCAAAGACCGAAGACCGAAGACCGAAGACCGAAGACCAAGCAACATCCAAGGGGGAGTTTGTTGATACAATTTTATATCTGTCGCTTGTTCTTAATTACAGTTGTAATTATACGGTCTTTGCTCAAGTTTCTGTATAGGTTTGGTCATGTCGAATAGATCAAGATATCCTTCTATCTTGATCTAGTATGACATCTTAGCTTGTCTATGTTAATCGGTTGCATGTGTGCATACCATGAGTCTTATAAACATCAAGTCTACACATGTTATCCAGGATTAAGGATTCTGTGGGAGTCAGAGAATTCGTACGAATCACATGATTTGTACGAAATACTTGAGTAACAATTGTGTTACTTGTTATTTCGTACGAAACAGTGTCTCGTACCAAATTCTGAGTTGTGTCTCGTGTGAAATAGTGTGTTCCATATGCCTAGAGTCGTGATCCGTACGAAACTAGACGGAAACTATATAAGCAGACATGTACCTCTCAGTCAAGGTTACTGACCAGACTGAAAGAACGAGCTAGCAAACTGATCTTTTGGTGAGATCTCTAAGTTAGCATTTCTGGTGTAGACGAAGACACAAGAACAAGCAAGTTTGTTTGAGTCATACGAGCATTGTGTGTATATCTTTGTATTTGTTCTCAATCATTAATCAAGATAGTGAATCTTTGGTTACCCCATGTTCTTTACTTTGCTTTGGTTGCATGCACACTTGGATTCCGCACTTGTGTGTATGTCATTTGAACGAGGAACTGGTTTAACACCATCCGCAGGTGGACCTACATGGTCATCATTGTGGATTTTTTCAATTCTAACCAACTTTTTCTCGTAGCAATCACGGAAAAAGTGGTGTCAAATCTTAATATCTTTGGTTCGAGAATGTTGACATGAGTTTTTCGTGATATCGATCGCAGCCTGGTTATCTACATATATTAGCATATCAAGAAATTGCAATCTGAAGTCTCTCATCTCTGTTGAATCCAGATAATCTAGGCACAATAGCTGGATGCTGAAACGTATTCAGCCTCACAAGTAGAGAGAGCGACGCGGTCTGTTTCTTTAATTGCCATTTTACCAAACGGGTTCCGAAGAACTGGCAACCAACCGTTGTAGATTTGGTGTTGAGTTTGCAGCAACCGAAATCAGAATCCGAGTAACCTGCAAGAGTGAAGTCGTCATGTCTAGGGTACCACAAGCCGGTGCTTAGAAATCCCCTTCAAATATCTCATGATACGTTTGACGTCGAGCAAGTGCGAATCTCTTGGATTGGACTGATAAGGGGTGCACAGGCATGTTGGATGCATAATATCAGGTCGAGAATTAGTGAGATACATCAAGGATCCGATCATGGAGCGGTATAAAGTTTCATCAACTTTGACTCCAGTAAGATCTGGACAAATGCCATGATTAGGAGCTAATGGTGTTGATGCTGGTTTAGCTCCTGCCATATCGAATTTCTCCAATATGTCATGAACATACTAATTCTGATGAATAAAGATACCATAAGGCGACTGTTAGACCTGAAGTCCTAAGAAGAACTTCATCTCCCCCATCGCGCTCATTTCAAATTTGCGCTTCATGACTTCTTTGAAGTCTTTACACAGCTTGTCATTTGTCGATCCAAAGATAATATCATCCACATATATCTGTACGATAATCAAATGTCCATCCACTTCCTTTGTAAAGAGGGTAGAATCTATAGTTCCTTGATAAAGCCGTTTTCTGTAAGATAACTTGCATCGTTTCGTACCAAGCTCTCGGGGCTTGATGCAGACCATATAAGGCTTTGTTCAGAAGGGAGACCTTGTCTTTATGCATTGGATCGACGAACCCTGGTGGTTGACCGACATACACCTCCTCTTTTACTTTTCCGTACAGGAAAGCAGATTTGACATCTAACTGTTACACCTTGAACCCTTTCCACGAGGCAAAGGCCAAGAATATGCGGATCGCTTCTAGACGGGCAACCGGTGCATAGACTTCGGTGTAATCTATACCTTCCTGCTGATGAAAACCCTGAACCACAAGTCGAGCTTTGTTGCGCATGACAATCCCTCTATCATCACGTTTGCACTTGAAGACCCATCTAGTGTTTATCTTTTTGTGATGATCGGGTAGGTCAACAAGCTTCCAGACTCCAAGTTTCTAGAATTGAAGAAACTCTTCTTACATCGCGTCCACCAGCTTTCTTCCTTTAACGTCTTTTTCCAGTTTCCCAGCTCAACCTAAGAAACAAAACAACTATTAGAAAGTCTGGTTTGAAGTGAAGCAATACGAGTATAGAAACAACTTAGATCCTTATTGATCTGATTGCGAGTTTGCCCTCCCAATTGTAAGCTGCCTATAATATTCTCTGAAGGATGATATGAAAGCGTCCTCGGCATCACTTCATTTGGAACATCTACTTGCGTTTGCAAATCAAATCGTACGAACCACGTCTCTGTTTAACACACACTCCAGTGCGAGTCATGTCGACAGTATGATCTTTCTTGTTCATTTGTCATCCTCTCTAGCAATGAATTCCATCTCTGCTAGCTGCATTAGATAAGACCGGTTGCTCATCGGAGGAGCCGATCCCCCGTTCACAACTAGTATCAGAGATACGGTACCGATTCATTCAATCTAACAGTTGATGAATCACCTACGCTCATGAATTTTGGACGTATAAGGGGTTTTTGACGTAAAACATCAAATAATCGGACAATCCACTGACATAACGTAAAATTAAACTATAGGATTGTTAGAGACTGATTTTCAACCATATCTGTGCAAAAATCATGTCGAATTTCGAAGAAATGAAGATCCTGGATTGAAAAAACGTAATCAGTTTCATGCGTACGAGCGAGTCTCAGTGGCTTGTACGAGTCACAATTGGTCATTCGTACAAAGCACCATTCGTACGAAACCCCGAACGTACAAAGTCTAGCTCGTATGAAGTGGTGACCAAAAAAATATTTTTTTTATCGTATTGACGAAACGAATGTCCAAAAAAAATTTGATGATTACAAATTTTTTCAAGATTTTAACGTCTAATTCGGGCTGTTCGGGGACACCGTCTAGAGCTTCAAAGTATAGATTTGATGATACGATCACAAAGGGATGAAGATTTTGGGATAGTCACTGATACCTGCGCAAAACGTTGATCATCTGGTGTAGTGATTATTAATGGGCCTTAACGTTTAGTCAACATTTGATCAAAACTGCAATTTTGGGAAATTTTCTGCAAAATTTTGGTACCATATGCTGCAGTCGTGCCATAATCTTCATGCCCATAAGAATTCAAGACGTCAGAATTTGCAAAAATGAGGGGGAATAAAAATTTTCACGCATATGTCAAAATTCCGGCATTTTTGAAATTCGTGACACTGCAACAGTATCCTGGTAGTTCAGACTGCAGATTATCTGGGAAACACAGAGGATCGAAGATTCATCAGAGATGAGATAACATTTAAGTCTATTCACGAAATAGACTATACATTTAGAATGTGTGATTGAAGAATGTTCAGAATTTTCAGATCATGATACAGATTGATGCTCAAGGGCTAACCACCTGATCCCCGATGTGGAAGCGGAAGCACATACGACTGCCTATCATTAACTCTGTATTGCAAATGAACTGTTTTTTGGTAATCGCCAGGAAACAGGGACGTCTTGTAGTTTTCAGTGCCCCATTCCAGTGGAGATAGCTATATATCTGTTATTGTGACTAAAAAGGAAGAAGTGATTCTGATTGCCGAAGAATGTTTCTCAGATTTGATGTGCTACCAGATAGTTTGTTTCCCATGGTTTGCTGATCTAGAAGATTTTTGCGGATATTTATTTATTTGAAGTTTTTCGGTGAGGTATTTCAAAGTTTCTCTCAATTGCCGGTTGGGTTTTGAAGATCGGAGGATCGAGCATTAGGGAGTGCGCTAAACCGAACATGGATATGCTTAACATCGAAACGAAGAAGTTGCATTGTTTAATTTCGAATTGGTGATTATTCGAGAAAATTTGTAGATCAAGCAAGTCAGAGGTGATCTTGAACCGTGAAAACAACGACCTGAAGATTAGTTTCTTGAGACAATTATTTCAGGGGGAATGTTGCTTAAACGTAGATAATGCAAACCCGGATCTTCAATCAAGGGGGATTACAACATCAACAGATACCCGATTGAAGTTGTAGAATATTCAAACAAAGCTCTCATATTTCAAGTTCAAGCTTCGATAGTGGCGTCCAAGGGGGAAATTATTGATGCACTTTGTGGCCGTCCCTGTGCGAATAGGCTAGAAAGAGTGTGTATTGAATATTGTATAAATTAGATACGAACACACGACCCAAGTACGAACAAGTACTGGCTCGTACGAGCGACATGTGCCTCGTACGAGTGACTTTGTGCTTCGTACGAGTGAATCTTGTTACTCGTATGAGTGATAACATCTCACTCGTATGAATGGCCCTTCATATGAGTGACAACATGCTTGGTTCGTATGAGCTGTCATGTCTATAAATAGGCTTTGTGTTCATTGTTTGTTAAGTTTTGGAAATTCCCTTAGGGGAAACGCTGATGGATTCTCTACAGGAATTCCGCCAACCAGTCAGGATATATACTCTTTCGGTTTGAATGAATGAATTGAAAAGCTTCCGCTGATTTTGTGCCTACATGTCTATTTCGTTCTGCCGAATCTGTTCTATCCCCAAAGCTTTCGTCTAGAACCGCCGCCAACCACGGGACCACAGCCGAAAAGCCTTCCGTTCAATCATTCGCTGGATATCGACACTTATATATCTTGTCTTGATTTGATCTTCACGTTCCCACGTATACTCGGGACCTTGACGCGAGTTCCAGCAAACTTTTACCAGTTTGATTTGACTTATCCTTGTCTTTTGAACTTTCTAGTCCATAACCTCAACGGGTTTCCTTCGTAAACTTGAATTTGTCATCAATATGAATTCCATCCACTGGGATGATAACCGTGTCATTAGTCGGGCTTTTCTTTAGGTTAGACAAATGAAATGTGTTGTGCACATTATTGAGTTCCCCTGGCAGTTTTAATTTGTAAGCCAATGTACCGATCTTTGCCAGAATTTCGAAAGGCCCAATGTATCTCGGGTTTAGTTTTCCGCGCTTCCCAAATCTCGCTACGCCTTTTCGCGCTTCCCAATGTATCTCGGGTTTAGTTTTCCACGCTTCACGAATCTGGCTACGCTTTTCCAAGGTGTATAATTTGATACCAACCTTTAGTAACACTTTGTCTTCGACCTCGAAGGATAATGGTTTGCGTCTCCGATCTGTGTAGCTCTTTTGTCTATCACGGGCCGCTTTGATACGCTCCCGGATCTTGAATATTTTGTCTGTGGTTTCTTGTACTAGTTCGGGACTAATGAGTTGTTTGTCACCGACTTTCGCTCAACATAGTGGAGATCGACACTTTCGTCCGTAAAGTGCTTCGAACGGTGCGGCCTTGATACTTGTGGGATAACTATTATTGTACGAAAACTCAACCAATGGTAAATGAGTATCCTAGTTTCCGCCCAATTCCATCACACAGGCCCGAAGCATGTCTTCCAACGTTTGGATGGTTTGCTCGCTTTGACCATCGGTATGTGGGTGAAAAGCTATGCTTAAATCTAAGCGAGAGCCAAAATGATGATTGAAATGATTGCTAGATCTGCAACACAAAGCGGCCATCTCTATCAGAGATTATCGAGATTGGCACTCCATGACGTGCCACGATTTCCTTAAGATACAGTTCAGCTAACTTCTCGGTACTGTCTTTCACACGGATGGGTAAGAAGTGAGCTTATTTGGTTACCGATCCATGATAACCCAAATCATGTCATGACCTCGTGAGGTCCGTGGTAGTTTTGTAATAAAATCCATTGAGATTTGCTCCCATTTCCAAACAAGGATCTCAGGTTGTTGTAATAAGTCAGATGACTTTTGGTATTCGGCCTTGACCATTTGCAAAAGTTAGGCATTTCCCAACATAAGTTGCAATACCTCCCTTGAGATTAGGCCACCTATTATACTCCTTTAAATCCTGATACATTTTATCGGGTCATGGGTGTATCGAGTATTTTGACTTGTGTGCTTCGTCCAGCACCTAGCCTCGTAGATTGCCAAAATAGGGAATCTAGATCCTTCCCATGAAATATAAAGCTCCATCCTTGATTGGTTCCATTTGTTTTTCCATTCAGCTTCTTGTTGTGCATCGTTCACTTGAGCCATAAAGTTCGTCTAAATAGTCATTTCTAAGGCTCGAACGCGTAAAGTTTTCACACGTTCCTTCCAGCTCAAAGCAGCTGTCACTACATCTACTTTGTTTGGGTGATACTTGATTCATAGTCATTATCATTCAACACTTCTACCCAACGCCGTTGACGCATATTTAGTTTCTTTTGAGTGAATATGTGTTGAAGAATTTTATGATTTGTGAGTATGGTACACTTGCCATATAAATAATGACGCCATATTTTTTTAAAGCAAATACCACTACACCTAGTTTTAAGTCATGAGTGGTATAATTCTTTTTGTGAACTTTCAACTGACGAGACGCGTACGTGATGACTTTTTCACGTTGCATTAACACGCAACCTAAGCCTTGATGCGATGCATCACAATACACCACAAAGTCATCGGTACCGTCTGGAAGTGATAATATCGGCGCCTTACATGATTTATCCTTTAATAGATGAAATGCCAATTCTTGCTTTTCTCCCCAATCGAACTTATTATCCTTTTGTGTAAGCGACGCTAGCGCCTGAGCAACTATTGAGAAGTTCTCAATAAATTTAGTGTAATATCCCGCTAAACCTAGAAATTGTCGTATTTCCGTGGGGGTTCTTGGCGTGGTCCAACTCTTTATAGCCTCGATCTTTGGGGGGTCAACGTGTATCCTGTTCTCGTGCACCATGTGACCGAAAACCTGTACTTGCAAATACAAAATTCGCATTTCGAGAACTTGGCATATAATTGTTCCTTTTTAGCAACTCCAGTATAGTTCTCAAATGTTGTTCGTGTTCTTCCTCGGTTCACGAGTATACTAATATGTCATCAATAAATAAAATCACGAACTTGTCGAGGTATAGCTTACATACCCGGTCATCAAAGCCATAAATACTGCAGGGGCATTTGTTAACCCAAATGGCATAACAAGGAACTCGTAGTGACCATAGTGAGTCCTAAACGCCATCTTAGGAATACTTTCCTCTTGGATTCTTAACTGATGATACCCGGATCTTAAATCAATCTTTGAATAAAAACTCGACCCTTGTAATTGATCGAACATATCATCAATCCTCGGTAATGGTTACCGATTCTTGATGGTTAACTTGTTTAGTTCCTTGTAGTCTATGCACATTCAAAGCTTCCATTCTTCTTCTCAACAAAAGGCACCAGAGCTCCCCATGGCGAGGAACTCGTTCTAATGAATCCTTTGTCTAACAACTTTTGAAGTTTTGTAGATAGTCTTTGCATTTAAGATGAAGCTAATCGGTATGGAGGCCTCGCTAGTGGTGCGGCTACCAGCACCAAATCAATGCGAAAGTTGACGTGTCGTTGCGGACGTAATCCAGACAAGTCTGATGGAAAGTCTTTGAGGAATTCCTTCACAACGGTTATTTCCTCCAATTTTGGTTCCTCATTTTCCTTGTCGACTATGTGAGCTAGAAAGGCTATGCAACCTTTCTGTAGGCACTTCTGGCCTTCATGCAATTAATGATTCGTAAGGGCGTCTCGTGCTTCTCTCCATGTATTAAAATGTGTTTCTTCGTTTGGCAGGGGGATGCTGATAGTTTTCTTAGGACGACCTACTTCTGCTCGGTTATACGTCAACAAGCCTATGCCAAAAGCTACGTCGTAACAACCCAGATAAATGGGTAAAAGATCGATATCAAATTATTTTCTCCATGTTCCAAAGTGCATCCTTTTATAACTTCCCCTGACTTGACTAATTTACTGTTGGCAAATCCTATAGAATGAGGGAACGTCTATCTTACTTGACTCTAGGTCAAGTATATTTTGAATTCTATGGAGATGAACTAAAATTGACACAGGTATCAAACAAGATGGATGCGAGATGTTGGTTGATAGGAAACGTGTCGGTGACCTTTAATGATTCCTCATGACTCAAGGATCAAAACAGTGCATCTCGGATCTTTGGTATTGATTTCGAACCATCTCGGATTACCGTTCCGAATTACATCTCGGATACCTCATTTCGAATTGCATCTCGGTTACCTTATTTCGGACGGATTCCCATCTCGGGTCACCATCTCGGATAGCAATTCGGATTACCATCTCGAATCACCATCTCAGATAGCAATTTGGAATTACCATCTCGGCTATTGTTTCGAATTGGGTACTGTTCCGAGTTGAACTCGAAAAGGTGTAAATTTAACCGGCTGAGTAATAAACATTTTGGTACACAGAAATTGATCCATAAACAATTTTACAAACCGATTGCATGGTTAGAATCGTTTGATTTTTAGGAAAATTATTTTTCTGGACATTATATATCATTGGATTCGTATCAAAGAGACGAGTCTAACGCTAATTCTCCATTAGCTAACTTGATAAGGTGTCTAATTTACAAGACTCTAATTCGAGTATAGGCTTAACACCTAAAGACACTAGCTAAGCTCGGTGTTGGTATTCAAAGAATTGACACGTAATGAATGTAGAGTAGAAGTACGTTTGACGACATCAGGATCTTGTGGGGTATCCAAGGTTTCTGCTCACTCACACTTTAATTCACTTGCCTGATTCATTTTGAGACGTTCATGCTTGAAGTGGCCTTCATGCCACACTTAACATCCTTGTTCTTGGTTGAGTCTTACTAACTTATTGGTTTCTAGTTTTTGTCTTAATTCACCACACTTCTACTCTTGGCACTTTTGAAAGTGCCCTCATGAGGAATTTTCACTTATCACATTTAGAATTTCAGTAAGTTGTCAACATATTTCTTGGTGTTAGCATCAATTATCGCAGCAATTACCTTCGTTTCTATGATCACGAGAGTTCCCTTTCGTTTGTTACTCACTCTCAAACCTGCCTCAAGGGGTGTGTATTTTCGCTCCCAGTTGCTAGTCGATTCCACATGCGTTTCCTTCCTTTTGACACCTTTCTTTGGTAATTTCTCATTCTCACCACATCCTTGGTGAGACTAACTATGAGAGTTACTATTTGAGTGATGAACGTAGGGTGGGATGATGTGGTCATGTTTTGGTTCCTAGAAGCTAAACCCCAAATTTAGCGCTCAATGCGTTTGATATCAGGTATTCCCTAGTATGGAACAACCCCTGAGAGATCGTGAAAGCCTTGAGTGTAGCCGACAATGTTGGCTGCAATCATGATCAAGTTCTGGACCCCATTTCTACTCTTGGAATTTCAGTCAGCGAGCAATACTCTTCTCGCATAAGATTCTTGAGTTCTTCCCACGATAGCCTCTTCGTAGTATCACTCCTTAAAGTTTCTACTTGAGGATTTAACCAAGTTAATGCTGCATTCAGAAGGAGACTCTTTGTTTACCTAATCGTTTACTTTGGAGTGCATTTACTAGTATTGCTAACCGACTCCGTTGTCTTTATTTAGCGGACCTAACCTACCGCACCTCTCACACCAATGAGGTCTCGCGGCTTACAGTCTGGGAAAGCCTTAGAATTTAAAACTTTGTATGATCGCATCTTCAGGTGTAGCACTGCCACTAGTTCCCAATCTATTTGGATCCGAACCATTTGAACTACCGGTGCCACTAGTTTTGTCACTAGTGTCGACTAAGTTACCCTACTATCGTGCGATTTCCGCAACCGTACTTTGGAGTGCATTTACTAGTATTGCTAACCGACTCCGTTGTCTTTATTTAGCGGACCTAACCTACCGCACCTCTCACACCAATGAGGTCTCGCGGCTTACAGTCTGGGAAAGCCTTAGATTTAAAACTTTGTATGATCTCATCTTCAGGTGTAGCACTGCCACTAGTTCCCAATCTATTTGGATCCGAACCATTTGAACTACCGATGCCACCAGTTTTGTCACTAGTGTCGACTAAGTTACCCTACTGTCGTGCGATTTCCGCAACCGTATGTCCTTCCATAAGAACTCTTGTTCGGCTTACCATTAAGTGATGGATTTACTAACCCTTTTTGGGTGTAGACCTTCCTTTTGGCGGCATGTTTCTTCTTAATACCCAAGATTAAAAGAAGCTAGACATATATTTGGATAAATATAGTCTACCATGTGCCTAAGTATAAAGAATGCCATCGGTCATGGAAACCTCAAGATTACATTGTTCACACATGTTTGAAACAATGATAACGTGAATAACAACAATCCAAAATTCGTAGTACCTCTTGCGTGTATCGGCCATATGTCTGAGTGGAAAGGAAATAACTCGTTGAGGAGGAGAAACCAGATGGTCATCTCCAACCTTATTGCATGTATTCCATACTTCGATCGTCCAACATAGGAAAAAATCCTTCGCCACCCCAACCCATGTGACGAATACGTTGATATCCCTTCAGCTCCACGAGCTCCAGCTAGATTGTTATAATTTCCATAGATATCGAATAGAATTCAATGAGGGTGTTGAAGCATGGCTCGTGCCATACCATCCCTTGGAATAAGACAAATGTCAAACGACCGAGTTTAATGTAATCTCTTTCCAATAAATAAGATGAGGTGCCATAAACACCATGGAACCAACCCACGTACAAGAACTCTAGACCTTTGAGGAAATCTCCTGCTTGGGTGGCCAACCAGTTTTTGTTTGTTTAGATGACTAGTCTCAATCGACTAGTGATATAGATCGAATGTTAGATACGAACAAATACGTGTGGTGTTTATGTATCGTAGGGTGTTATAGCAACCACCCTGGTTAGTGTCTCACTAGATAGAAACTCGAACAACTTAACAATTTCGAATGGGTAGTGATCATTAGCTTGACCCGCATAGCCCACCAGGATTCTCATCCACTGCAAGTAGTGGGCCCTCATAATAATAAATTGCCTTGCATGGTCACCCTAGTATTCCACCGTTCAAAGACGACGATGACCCAGAGAGAGGACGCTATTGTCTACATACCTTCAACATAGAAGGGACCTTCGAGATGGTCCACGTGCTATCGTCCGTTGACATTACTCACGAAAGGGCACGTCGTTAGACAAATTTAGAAATAGAAAGAATTTGCAACAATAACAACTGCAGGGGCACCTTCAAGATGAGTACTTCACCTTCCTTGTCTGGACAAGAGTGTCGTTATTAATGATAAATATGGGCCACAGGGACCTCGTCCTGCTAATAGAGTTGTCGTCCAAGGCTACCACCTCCGCCTCTTCGTCACTACCGAAGCCAGGCATCTCCGCATCCACGGGAAAAGCAACCACCTTATGTGGAATCGATCCTAAGGTCTCACTTAGGAACACTGTTCGCCATAAGCTCCGTAATAGATGCGAGGTCAATATTCTCATTGTGCGAGTCAAGGATAATAATAATAATATCCGTAGTCGAAGGTTTTTGGTTCTTGGCAAAATATTCCATACAACACTTATATAAATAAATTATATATATAATCACATAAAATCCCATCTAGCCAGGATTTCTTTCTTTTGCCACGTGATAGACTAATCATGTATTGATCCTTGTTCGTTACTTATGGCTGAGCTCGTGTGATAGATCCTCATGTTATCATGAAACAATGAAAACCTTTTGTCATTTTTATCATGATTCCGAAAACATTTCTGTGTCGTTATAAACATTGTTTTCATGTGTGAGCCCCTGGTGATTGTAGACCAAACCTTAATAAAAAGTTTTTCCCCGGTTCACTACAATCAAAGCTCTGATACCAACCTGTCACACCCTGGTCGTAGCGGAAGCGCAAACGTCTAACTATGAGGTAATCATTGCTTCCAATCAAGTAAACAAGTATAAATAAACAAAGATGCCATATTGATATAAATTTGCATTCCATCATTTACAACTGACCAAAAGTAAATTTCATAGTTTTCATTGATTTCCCATTGTTATCAGAAAACATAGTTACAATACTTCAAAATGAAATATTGTTTTCATCATAAACGCATAATGAGGTTTTGACTCTTATATGCCCATACGAGGTTGGGATATAAGAGGCAAATCCTCCAAAAGGTGGCATTTGTTGTCATGTCATTTCCCATATCCCCTAAATGTATCACCAGCTCATGTCTTGCGTCCTGAAAAACATGTAATTTTAAAAAGTCAACATAAAGTTGGAGAGTTCATGTAGTTATTGTTTTCTCATAAACTGTTATGCTTGTAATCCAGTTTGAAATCTGAGTATGTTATTAGCATTCATGGAGTTTAAAGATCTATCAGTGTGCAGCTACCACCCTGATATATGTGCCATAAGTAAGTAACCAAACCGAGACAACTCTTGACATCAATTGGGATCACAAAAGCACTCCTAAAGGGTTAACAAACCAGGAGTGGAGCGCGTCTCAAACTCGATATATCTATACCTTTTGCACCTTGGTCACTAAGTGATTAATGGTTACTCTTGTCTTCATCCTACTTATGCACATTGATCGTGTTATCAACTAACCCCATAGCTAACACACCGTTTGTTATGACATGTATTTCCCCTCGATAGTTTTAAAACAAAACTTTGAAATAATTGAAAGGAGGGACATGAACTAACAGCTTTGCGTTCCATACGTCGTACTATTCACAGTTCCGTGTCCGTACACGTGTGTAACCTACATGTTTATTAAGTTTATCAGACACCAAGGTCTCGTTGGACCTTAGACCAGTTGTTCATCTTGAATTCTTGTTATGTATTTCTTTATTACCTTAGAACAACTTTTAATATTATTATAGTGTTGGTAGTTCGATTAATATATTTATACATATCTTTCTCACATATATATATATATATATATATTGTTTTTCTTAGATCGTGTGTGAATCGGGCCTCGCCCTTCACATGTCCTCATGCCTTGCACACGTGTCATTGGGCCTCATCCATGTCATTTTGTCATTGGACCTAGCCCATGTTTTCATGTCATTGGGCCTAGCCCATGTAATTTATGTCATTGGGCCTAGCCCATGTTTTTATGTCATTAGGCCTAGCCCATGTCTTTATGTGATTGGGCCTAGCCCATTTAATTTATGTCATTGGGCTTAGCCCATGTCTTTTATGTCATTGGGCCTAGCCCATGTAATTTATGTCATTGGGCCTAGCCCATGTAATTTATGTCTTTGGGCTTTGTTCATATATTTGTTGAATTGGGCCTTGCCCATGTCTTTTATGAAATGGGCCTAGCCCAAATTCATTTTCAATAGCACAATATTTATAAGTCATACACTTACAATTTTTACTAAGCATAGATTTGTAAGTATACATATTTTTGTACTTTTATAAAATCACTTAGTAAATTCTTTTATATATTAACTTTCCGAGTTTTGATATCGATATTATAAATAAATAAATATATATATATATATATGTCAAGTGCCCAAAATAAATTATTTTAGACATGTCGTCGTCGTTGTTAATATATGTTTTCTCGCATCGAAAATCGCCCATCGTCGTAATACTCTTCGTGTCAACGATTTGTTCGTTGGTCGACGACCCGACAGTGTGTGTGTGTGTGTGTGTGTGTAAGAATCACTTATATTTTAACTTGAATATATATATTGTTAAACACTTGGGTGTTTAGGGTTTAACCCTTGTCATTAGGACTTCGTTAATGACAATTTATGTCAGTAATCGCGTTTAGTCCCGTTAATCATTATTTTAATCGCGATTAGATTTTTAGAAAATTTCACCATAGTTTCCCCTAAACTATGGCGTTTTCCACGTTTTTAAAACGTATTTAAACCATGTTTAAACTCATAATCAAGATCAACTATTAATCTAAGCTCGCATATTATTTTGTTTACAACTTATGCACATCATCATCCATGGCTTTTGGTAATCATATTCTTATTAAAAATATAATGAGATTTCCACATCTATTAGCATTTTTAAACCACCATTTTTCTTACATCATTAAATCAAGTCCTTCATTTTAAACTCCCTTGGTTTACTACACTTTTTAAGATGGTTACATCTTAAATCATAGTGTTTATTCTTATAAAATTACTCATGTGTAGTAAATCACTTTTAGATTGTGGTAATCTTCATGGATGATGAAGTTGATGATCCGGTTTAAATTTAAACATCACCATGTTTAAATCATCATTTATATATTTATTCATAAAAGATCATCTACTTTATACACCTTACTTTAAACATCATGCTAACTAGTTAACATATAAGCACACAATTAACACATAATAATTATGTTTAGTGTTATTATTAAGGTGAGGTTTAGGGTTTTTGAGTTATATTTTCTTTACTTTCAAGATGATCAACTTGTAATTCCTTAAACTAGACATTCTAAGAAGCTAGAATATGAAGAGATTTATCTTTCAATGGTTGCACAAGATTAGTGAAGATCTATGAAGAAAATGAAGCTCCAAGAAAGCCCTAATGGTCCTCCACCTTTGCTAGCACCTTGGATGGTCTTGAAATGGCTTTAAAGTGAGTGTAGTGATGTGTTTAATGGTGTACTTGTGGTAGTTTAATGGTGGTGTTGGTGACCGTGTGGTATGAGGGGGAAGAAGGAAGGTTGTTTCAATTATTTTGAAGTGAAATGATGAAGGATATGGTGAGGGTTATGTATATATATTTAGCCATCTTTCAAATGTCATATATAAATCATACACCATGCTCCTAATATCATAATTTCAACATGAATCAAGTGGGTGTGGGACCCACTTGAATCCGCTAAATAAAGGGGGGGGGAGTGTAACTTTTTATAACATATGCTTATTTATTAGAGATTTAAGTAATTAACTTAAGTGTTGTGATTTTGGGGGGTTGATCTTGTATCCTTAGCATATAATTAGGGTTTAGGGTGTTAATATATGATAATTAGTCCACTTAACAAATTAATATAAGTTTCGAATGACGAAAATGTCACTAGTTTGCTCACCGACACATTATTCGCTAATAAACGAACCTTACTATTTAGTACCAGAAGCTTTGGTTTTCTGACCACCACAATTGCCATGCCGTTTATTTAGTGCACTTGCGATCTAGAAATACGCTTAACTAGTTGGCTAGATGAATATATGTTGAGTTAGGATGGCCGAAAAGCCTTCCGTTCAATCGTTCGCTCGATATCAGCACTTATATATATTGCCGTCGAACATTTCCGGAAGTTGTGAATCCGTGATCTCAAGATATTTGAAAGGACTCCGAGTCCCAAATGAGGCTTAACTAGTTCTTTAGATGGATGCATGAGGCTATCGGCCACTAAAATGTTCATCGGTTCGACAAACGGTCGCTTTCCGGTCGAGTTGTGCACTGTTTGTCGTATGACTGGAAACGATGACTTTTATGTATTTCTGCTATTCTCATATTGTTTTAGGGTGTTCAACATTGTTTTTTTATAATTTTGGAAATTCGGAACTACCGAAGTAATGTTGAGGACAAATTGAAATTGTCGCATTTTTGATCGAAACAGACAATTTTGTAATTTAGGCGTTGTACCGGAAAGTTATGTATTTCTGAAATAGGTGTTCCCATATCAGTGTTTTCATATATATATATATATATATATATATGGACTCAATTGTGGCATTAGCATGCCGTTATTTGTTATTCTATTTCGTTTTAGCGGTTTAGCTGACATGAATAGTGAAACCACGAATAGTGCGCCCAACACTTTCTACCAACACTTTTAGGGCATTGATTGGTTTGTTTCACGTCATAACGAAAACCAATATGTGTTATGACCCGATTTACTTGTCCTAATACTTGTGATATGATGTACGACTCAGTTACGTAGATCAAATTACGATATAAGGCATGAGATTATGTACTAAAAATAGTGAATAGATTGTATGGAATTACCGGTTATTTTCCATTTGTCACATAATTGACTCATGTCTAGTCCTTGACCGAGTATACTCATCTGTCTCTCTTGCAGATACGTGTGATGGTGCACGATCTCTTGTCGGGGAATCATAACTCAACACTCGAGGTGTAGGCGAAGCATGCACGTGAGTTGTCGGCAATTGCACCGGTGATGCCGATGCATTGGTCTGTGCACAGAGTTGTGCATAAATAGCATTTAGAGCGGTTTGAGATTTGCCGAACCAGGATATCAGAGTCTCATCGGGAGGTAATATTGAAGCGATTTGAAGAAAAGGAGTTTCAGCTTGAACTCTCGAAATTACTTGAATGTCTACACGACCGGGATCATGACGAACTTCAGCATCTTCGGAGAATTCTTCCTCCACTTGTCCATTGATCTGAGAAACATGAACCGTGTTCCTAATGTCTGCTCGAGGACCTTGTGGCAAACTTGACGGACCATCAGCCATGAAAACCGAAGGTCGTAAAAGACAAACAAGAAATGAAGATTAGAAGAATGATTGGTGGGCGCGAATGAAGAAACACCAAACCGAGAACTATTTGTTTAGATCTAGATCTTAGGAAATGGTTTCCGCATACAAGGGTTAATCTCCTGTTTGATTGTCGATGGAAAGAACTTCGCTTGAGATCACTGCAAAACAAAAAATCGTCGTTAGCCTCGCCACGAGGAGAATGGGGGTTCTCTCCGTGATCACCCTCTTGCATGAGAATAAGTACAATGACTCGAAGAAGACGAAGTATAAGTGTAGGTAGTGAAGAGTTAATTAATAGCTTGTTCCTCAAGCTTTCTATTTATAGCTAGAAATTTGGGCGCCAAGAGTTAACGAAGTTGTAACGGAATCTTTCCCACCGTTAGTGGTTACATCTCCATCCATGCACACGGATTGAAAGATGATCAACTGTCGAGGAAGAGCCACGTGAAAAGTGGTTTCCTTTGGGTCTTCATGAAGATTGTGCTGACATCGTATGTAGGATAGACGTCCCAGATGCTGCCACGTCATATTCGGTTACAACCGAACTGAGGCCTGCACGATTGCCATTTAATGCTTCTAGAAGATCCAAGACTATGGAGCCTTGATCTGCTGCCACCTGTCCAATTGGTTATAATAGAAAAGATTCCTTTAGCTCAGCTCTTTGTTACCTGCGCGCAAAAAAATCTGTGTACAAGACTTGAGAGTTTTGATAGTTTATTCTTACTTCAAGCTTAACCGTACCCTTTTGCGGTTCCGCACAAAGGTGTTAAATGAAGTTTAGATGTTTTGCTCTTTGTTCTCGCGCAAGGTTACAAGGAACTATGCTTTCAAGTCTGTCTTACCGTTGCGTGAGGCGCGCAAGGTCTATTAAGTTATCTGGTAACATTCTGATGGTATGATCTCATGCCCAGGCGCAGGGCTTCTGGGACCATACCCCTTCAGATAGGTTTACCTTCATGCAAAGATTGTGTGGTCGCGTGGGCGGCGGTTCTAGACGGAAGCTTTGGGGATAGTACCGATTCGGTAGAACGTTATAACAACTAGGAACAGAATCAGTGGAAGCTTTTCATTCATTCATATTGAAAGAGTATACATCTTGACTGGCTGGCGGAGTTCCTGGAGAGAATCCGCCAACGTTTCCCCTAAGGGAACTTCCAAAACTTACAAACAATGAACACACAACACCTATTTATAGACATGACAGCTCGTGCGACACGAGCATGTTGTCACTCGTACGATGGGTCATTCGTACGAGTGAGATGTTATCACTGGTACGAGTAACAGAGTCACTCGTACGAGGCATAATGTCACTCGTACGAGGCACATGTCACTCGTATGAGCCGGTACTCATTCGCACTTGGGTCATGTGTTCATATCTAACCTATACAATATTCAATACATACTATTTCTACCCTATTCGCACAGTGACGTCCATAGATAGGTTCAAAATTTGACATTTTTTGCAATTTTCAACATGAATTCGTTTGTTTTCAGCTTTAATTTTCTCAAGGGTTTATCTAAACACGTATTTACGTTTTATACTTGAAAATCAGTTAATTTTGACCATGGATTCATTTTAAAAAGTGAAGAATGAGTAGAATGAGAAGTATTCTAGGCTGAATCTTGAACATTTATCTTCAAATCAAGCTCCTTGTGCTCTGATACCACTTGTAGAATCGTTTTGTCCAATAGCAAATATCCTAATTTGAGTATCCACTCCATACGCGAGGAGTTCATATGAATTAGTGACAATTAACAAGATTATTTCATCAATTAACTGATTTCATTCAATGTTTAACAGTTACAAATGATCAGGAAATCCGACAGAGCTTTGCCTTCTCAGTCGCAAAGTTCTATCGACTAATGTGACAAATGGCAAATAACCGGTAATTCCGTACAATCTAATCACTATTTTTAGTACATAATCTCATGCATTTTATCATGTAATTTGATTAGGTAACTGAGTCGTACATCATATCACAAGTATTATGACAAGTAAATCAGATCATAACATATATTGGTTTCCGTTACAACGTGAAACAAATAAAAAATGCCCTAAAAGTGTTGGGCGCACTATTCGCGGTTGCACAATTGAGGTTAGCAAAACTGCTAAAACGAAACAGAACAATGAATAACGGCATGCTAATGCCCTAAATGAGTCCATATATACATGAAAACACTAATGTGGGAACACATCTTGCAATAATACATAACTTTATGGTACTACGCCTAAATTACAAAATTGTCCGTTTTGACCAAAATGGTGACAATTTCAGTTCGTCCGCAACATTAATTCGGTATTTTCCGAATTCCAGAACTATAACAGAACAATGCTAAACACCCTAAAGCAATATAAGAATGGCAGAAATACATAAAAGACATCGTTTCCGGTCGTACGACAAGCAGTACACAACTTGACCGTAAAGCGACCCATTGTCGAACCAACAAAGATTTCAAAACCCGATAGCCTCACACATTAATCTAGAGAGCTAGTTAAACTTCATTTGGGATCTGAAATCCCTTCAACTATCTTGAGGTCACGGAAACACAACTCCCAGAAATGTTCGACGGGAAAATATATAAGCGCCGATATCGAGCGAATAATTAGACCAAAAGCGTTTCGGCCATCCAAACTCAACATATATTCGACTAGCAAACTAGTTAATCATATTTCTAGGTTGGAAATGCCCTAAATAAATGCCATGGCACTTGTGGTAGTCGAAAACCAAAGCTTCCAGTACGAAACAATAAAGTTCGTATACTAGCCGATATCGTACCGATAAGCGAACTAGTTGTGTTTTTATCATCCAAATCTAATACCAATTAGTCAAGGGGACTAATTAACATTGCTTAACACCCTAAACCCTAATTACTCGCTAATGATACAAGATCAATCCCTAATCATCATACTTAAGTTTAATCACCTAAATATCTATCATTTAACACATGTTATAAAAGAAATATTACACTTAACCCCACCCTCTAGTTCACGGCAAAGGTGGGTCCCACTAGACCCACCACTTGCTTGATTTGTTGTGATAAGAAGCATGGTTCATTAAATTTTATTTTGACATTTTAGAAGATTGTAATTGTCACACCCTGACCCGTAGTGGAAATAAAAGTCGGGGCATAATTGGGTTATCACCTAAGCTCATGACATTTAGTAATAAGTTTCATATTTATTAACTTGAAATTAAAGCTTCAAATATTCAAACACAATGAGTCATACAAGCACAAATAAAACCAAAACATTGTTCAGAACGTAATAGTTTTGTTTAATCTTCTAAAGCCATTCCTATGTGTTTCTTTCTTCCGCTTGTTCACCCGTATCATGCAAAAATCAAAAGATTTGGGTCAACAAAAGTTGACGAGTGAATCTAAGTAAAACAATTTAAACAATCCTTATATTAGTTAATTAAATAAAATCGTGCGTAATCATAAATGAGCATATGCATATGTATAAGCAATCACAAACACACAATATCCACAATAACCATAAAACATGACGAATGATGAACTTGAGATCAAGGCTCAATCAAACGAAGCCGATCTAATGAGGCACCTGATGCTCAACTCGTATCCCACGAGGAACTAATGGGCCTTAAATGAATAAATGCACTGAAATGACACAATGTAACCACACATAACCATACCAACTATAATACTATATGATCGCATTACAATGTTAACACGAGTGTTAAAAATAATTAAAAACTTGTATGACACATGATACATCCCAAAATGTGATTAAAAGGGAGTTTGTAAGGATTCACTCACAGTGGGTGCGTTCCTGAATTGATGAAGGGTGCGCACGAATTGAGAATTTAATTGACAAGGAAATCTAACCTAAATAACAATAATGCGAAGATTCGATAAATATAAAAAAATAAATATATAATATTTTGATTTATTACCCTGTTTGCTAGTGTTTAGGTAAATTTTATGATTTATTGATTTATAACTAAAAAATTTGTTTTTAATTGATTTAAAACTATTAATATAATAATATAAAAGAATAATTAATTAAAAATTAATATAAAAAAATTAAAATTATCAAGATCTGACAAGGTGAATCGGACCGGATCTGCTTGTGAAATTGGATGCGTGTGACAGGATTCGAACTCGAGACCTTTCGCTTACGTGCACGCAGCTCTTCCAACTGAGCTACGTGTCTAACCCATCAGAAATAAGATTTTTATTATTCTTATATTCTCTTTAGGTGAATTATGATTTTAATTTATTAAAAAGGTTTTCGAATTTAAGTGACAGGTGTATGAAGTGATACTCTAACTCGCGCCCATCCGGTGTATTGCACCCAGCCCATCCAACTGGGCTGGGTGTCTAACCGCTTGAATAAGAAATTTAAGTATACTTATCTACATGTTACAGTTGTCTTCCCCATTCGAACAGAACCCTGTTTTGATCTTCTACTAATCAAACCCGCCCAATTTGAATTTCGATATTAGCTTGGGCATATGAGCGGCACTCATTTCAATATGTTAATAAAAAAATTTTAACGAATCAATACCAAGACGGTTGCGGCGAATATCTCCGGTGATGATCATCCCGGCGGTTGAACTAATTCCGACGAAGACAACAACAATTGCGGTAGATCAATGTGTAGCGAATTTTGAGGTTTTGGGTAAATGACTGAGCGATTATCACAGAGCCTATAGTCTACTATTTTTAATTTCTGCATGAGAACAGTTTCGGATCTTGATTAAGGAATTTCAGTGACGAATCAGTTATCTCCATGATTTTGTAACTGAATTATGATTGGAGAGGTCGGTTTCGGATCTGATTTATGTCGAAGTTAAAGCTTCATCAATTTGGATTGGAGATTTCAGCGACTGAGATTTGGGCGGTTAAAATTGAGTTGTTGCATAAAATGTATTTGAATCAGGTTTATTTCACAAATGAGGGCATAGACCAGCGGTGTTTTAAGAGTGTGACATGCGTGGGAGTCCCGGGTTCCTCCTTTCATTTTATTTTAATTTGATTTATTATTTTTAAAGATTTATTTAACTTACTAATTGTTTTATTTATTAATTATGATTTAAATTCTAATAACATTATTAATTTTTAAGATAAACGACACAAATAAATACGCAACGAACATTTAACTAACACTTGATTCATAAACGGTGCGGGTTTTTGATACCCGTTATACTCAATTGTTACAGTATCCCTACTTTTAGAAATTTGTCTCAAAATTTAAGTAGTAGCCGTAACTGGTAAAAGATGCGGGTATTTCTCGCGCATTGAGTCTTCACGTTCTCAGGTAAACTCGGGTCCTCGTTTTGACTCCCAACACACCCTGACGATTGGAATACGACTTCGTCTCAACCGCTTTTCACCGAAGTCCATGATCTCTACCAGTCTTTCAACAAAGTGCATTGATTCATCAATTTGAATATCTTCTAAAGGAATATGGAAAATTTCGTCGGCAAGACACTTTTTCAAGTTTGATACGCGGAACGTGGGATGAATTCTGTTGAGTTCTTCTGGTAGGTCAAGCTTGTATGCTACAGAACCTACTCTTTCGAGTATCTTGAATGGTCCCACATAGCGTGGTGCTAGCTTGCCCTTTTGACCAAAACGAACCACTCCCTTCCACGGTGATAATTTCAAAAGTACTTGATCACCAACACAGAACTCCAAAGGCTTTCGTCGTTTGTCAGCGTAACTCTTTTGACGACTCCGAGCTGCTAGAAGATTATTTCGAATTTGAAGGATTTTGACAGTCGTTTCTTGAATCAATTAAGGACCTGTGATTTGTGCTTCACCAATTTCGTACCAACATACAGGAGATCAGCACTTTCGACCATATAGGGCTTTAAAAGGAGCCATACCGATGCTTGAATGATAACTATTGTTGTACGAGAATTCAACTAATGGTAGGTGAGTGTCCCAATTACCTTTGAAGTCTATAACACATGATCGCAACATGTGTTCTAGGGTTTGTATGGTATGCTCAGCTTGGCCATCATTTTGAGGGTGAAAGGCAGTGCTGAGATCTAGACGTGTACCCAAAGCGGATTGTAGGGCATGCCATGTTCACGAAGTAAAACGGCCGTCCCGATCTGATATGATACTCAAGGGTACACCATGACGGCTTACAATTTCATTGATATAGATACGAGCTAACTTCTCATTTTTTAAGTCCTCGCGGATAGTGATGAAATGTGCTGATTTGGTGAGACGATCAATGATAACCCATATGGTGTCATACCCACTGGAGGTGCGAGGTAACCAGGTGATGAAATCCATGCTTATGTTTTCCCACTTCCATACAGGTATTTCGGGTTGGACAAGAAGTCCTGAAGGTCTTTGATGTTCAGCTTTCACATTGGAACATGTAAGGCACTTGGAAACAAATATATCGATATCTTTCTTCATGCCAGGCCACAAGTATGAGTATCGTAGATCTTGATACATTTTATCTGCTCCTGGATGTATAGGTATCGAGCTTTGTGTGCCTCATTCATGAGAAAAGCACGAGATCATCACGATCAGGTACCCAAATATGATTTAAGTAATAGAGAATACCATCCAATTTGGATTCTAGCTTGGTTTTCACTCCAAAGACAGTTCATCTCGTACATCATTTTCCGTGACGAAAATATGTTAAGCTGCTCTAATTCGGTTTTGAAGATCGGTCACAATTTGAGAACACAAAAGATGGATTGAGTTTGCATGCTCCTTTCGACTGAGGGCGTCAGCCACAACATTAGCCTTGCCAGGATGATATCGAATTTCACAATCATAATCATTTAGGAGTTCGACCCATCGACATTGCCTCATGTTCAGTTCCTTTTGAGTAAAGATATGCTGAAGACTCTTAAGGTCAGTGTAGATTTCACACTTAGTACCATAGAGGTAATGTCTCCATATCTTAAGGGCGAACACAACTGCTCCAAGTTCTAAGTCGTGAGTGGTATAATTCTTCTCATGCACTTTGAGTTGCCTTGAGGCGTAGGCTATCACATGTCCTCTTTGCATTAGAACGCAACCTAACCCTTGCCCTGACGCGTCGCAATAAACCACAAAGTCTTAGCAACCATCAAGAAGTGTAAGTAAAGGTGCATCACAAAGTTTTTGCTTCAAAGTTTGGAATGCCACTTCTTGCTTGGGTCCCCAAATAAAGGGTTTGCCCTTGTGAGTCAAGGCTGTGAGTGGAACGGTGATACGAGAAAAATTCGCGATAAAACGACGGTAATAACTAGTTAGACCAAGAAATGATCTAACTTCAGTAGGTGTGTGTGGCGCTTACCACTCTTGTACTGCTTTGATTTTTGCAGGGTCAACATGAATTCCTTTTTCGTTAACGACATGGCCAAGAAATTGCACTTCTTCTAACTAAAACTCACATTTCGAGACCTTAGCATAAAGTTTTTTCAGTTCTTAATAGTGTTAGAATGAGTCAAATATGACGCTCATGATCAGATTTGGTTTTTGAATATATAAGAATATCATCAATGAAAACTATGACGAAACGATGGAGATAGGGTTTGCACACCCTATTCATAAAATCCGTGAAGACAGTGGGAGCATTGGTCAAACCAAAAGGCATGACCATGAATTCATAATGGCCATAACGAGTTCGAAAAGAAGTCTTAGGAATATCTTCTTCACGTACTCTAAGTTGATGATAGCCAGAACGAAGGTCGATCTTTGAAAAACAGGTGGCACCTTGAAGTTGATCTAAAAGATCATCAATACGAGGTAATGGATAACGATTCTTGATGGTCAACTTGTTAAGCACTCTATAGTCGACACACATACGAAAGGTTCCATCTTTCTTTTTTCACAAAGAGAACAGACGCACCCCAAGGTGATGAGCTAGGACGTATAAATCCCTTGTCAGTCAACTCTTGCAGCTGACTAGCATTCTTACATCTCAGATAGGGCTAACCTGTAGGGAGATTTTGCGATTGGTGTAGCACCAGGTACAAGATCGATTCGAAACTCGACTTCTCGCACAAGAGGAAGTCCTGAAACGCCATCGGGAAAAACTTAAGGAAATTCTTTAACGATGGGAATATCTTCGAACTTCATTTCCTTGCCTTCCTTCTTGACAATATGAGCTAGAAATGCGATATAATCTTTGCAAAGATATCTACGAGCTTGGAGGCATGTCATCAATTTAAGCCCTTTAGAAGGAGTTTCACAAAAAAATGTGTAAAGTTCGACCGTCAGCGAGAGGAATTCGAATAAACTTTTCATAGCAAACAACTTCTGCATGATGCTGACTAAGCCAGTCCATACCGATGATAATATCGAAAATACCCAACTTCATAGGAATAAGATCAATTGAGAAGTCGTGGTCATTAAGAGTAAGAGTACAACCACGAATGATCGAGTCTAACGCAATAGGTTCACCATCAGCAACTTCCACCGTGAATGGTTCGGTGAGACTAAGGCGCGATAAATCAAGAATAGATTCGAATTCTAATGACACAAAACTTCTATCCGCACCAGTATCAAACAATATGGATGCATATCTACCGTTAATAGGAAATGTACCGTTGACCACATTGTTATCAGCCCTAGCTGGATTGGCGTTGATGTTGAAAGCCCTTCCTCTAGCAGGTGGATTAGCTTGATTGGCTTGGTTCACCGGATTGGCTTGAGCTTGGGCGTTTATGATGTTCACCAGGCATGGGCAGGTGTTACGAAAATGAGTTGGATCGCCACAGTTAAAGCACGCTTTGACAGGTTGCATCATTGGGTAATTGGGTTGATAGTAGGGTTGAGCAGGTGGTAAAAGTAAGGGTTGTTGATTTTGGGCTTGGCCCACCACTTGGTTATTGGTTTGGGCTTGAGGCTGGTTGTGGTTTGGCTTCTGAAGGATACGGCAGGTTTGAATTGTGTGACCTGCACGGCCATAATTGTGCAGTACCGGCAGGGGTTCTCAGGAGGATGGTGATATTGGCATCGATTGCATTTTGGATGTGGACCAGTGTATAGTTTCTTGAATGGGGCGGCTTGAGGGGCGACTTGTGTGATTGGGGCATCAGTGACAGGAGAATTGGTTTGGGTAACGGCGAAATTTTTCCCATTACGCTTCCTTTTGCCAGCAAATTCGGAAGACGAACCTGCTGGAGTTGGGTTTGGTGTCTTAGAAGGTGCCTTTTCTTCCTTCTTCTCATCCTTAAAATCGCCATTTCGAATGCGATTTTCCGTCAGTTCGGTAGCCAGTTCCATGGCAGCTTCAAGTGTTGCAGATGAAGTACTTAACACAGAATCTTGAATTTTCGAGGGAAGACCTCGAATGTAATGTTCGATTAAATGATAGAGAGGAGTGAATAGGTTAGGGACCATCTGATTCAACTCGAGGAATCTCTTGTTGTAAGTGGTGTGGTCGCCCTCCTTTTGCTTTAATGAATAAAACTCGTCTTCCAGTTTCTTGATTTCGCTTCTTGAACAGAAGCGTCTCGTTATGATTTCCCTCAACTCATCCCAAGTCAAGGCCATACCAGCTTCAGCACCTCGCTTACCCTTTTCGGTGTTCCACCAAGTAAGTGCTACTCCAAACAACCGACCAGTAGCATAGCGCACCTTGCGATCATCGGGACAATCACAATTGAGAAAAGTGCTTTCTATCTCCTCAAACCAACAGAGGAGAGCAGTGACACCTTCAGTCCCTTCATATTTTGGGGGATCACAGGATTTGAAATGCTTGTAGGTACATTTGATGGTGTTGGTGGAGGGTTGATGATATTTTGCCCGTCTTGGTTGGTGGGGTTAGTGGGATTGGCAGCTAGTGCTTGTTGAACTTGCACAACAATATCAGGAAGTACGGCAGCCATCTGTTGAGCGATGTGAGTGGCTATACGCTCGCTGGATCTTCCTGACCTTCTACTGCCTCGAGAATGTCAAGCAGATATCTACAGGAAAGCGAGATTATGATTTGAACGTTCTTAGGTGTCATTTGTCGTAAAAATGAAAACAACATAGAATAAATGAAACATGAATTTAACTACATCCATAGGATGTCTTAGGCTTTCTTAAGATTGGGCCTCCAAATGTCTCTCGTACTTCATCCTTGGTAGTCACGTGGGCCCCCATGACTACTGGGTTTTGGTAGGTTTCATATTGGTGTTGGCCTGCTAATGCTAACATCACCTGAATAAAAATCATAAAACATAATTGTAAGGTATAAAGTCAGAATGTGTCCAGGTGTAGACACGATGACAACTCAAAGTGAGGTTAGTTCATACGACATTTGGTGGGGCATGCTTTGGCCTAATAGGTCCTTCGTACTCTCATCGTTAGTCCACAGGCAGGCAAACTGGTCCATTATTTGGATTTATACGAATGCCAAGCCTAGACAGGACGTTTCGACTACGGGTACTCGTACCCTTCCAGTTACTACATGCCCGTCGTAGAACTCACTTTGATGTTATTGAAAAACCTGAAAATATTGCAAAATATTTGAGGATAATCATAGAAATTGTGAAATCATGATGTTTGCTTGCATATGTATGATGAGTTAACAACATATAAACTATAATGAACATCACATGTTAGCATGTATTAGTGAGAGTGCTTACATGTATTGGTGTGTGAAAATAAACATGAAACATAAGAACATCAAGAGTTTTGCATATAACACATAAACAATTAAAATCTAATCAACTATAGTATAGGCTCTAAGGGTCTAATAACCTATCCTATATCCCTATAGTCACAAGCTCTGATACCAATCTGTCACAACCCCGACCCGCAGCGGAAATAAAAGTCGGGGCATAATTGGGTTATCACCAAAGCTCATGACTTTTACTAATAAGTTTCATATTTATTACTCGATATTAAAGCTTCAAATATTCAAACACAACGAGTCATACAAGCACAAATAAAACCAAAACATTGTTCAGAACATAATAGTTTTGTTTAATCTTCTAAAGCCATTCCTATGTGTTTCTTTCTTCCGCTTGTTCACCTGTATCATGCGTAAATCAAAAGATTTGGGTTAACAGAAGTTGGCGAGTGAATCTAAGTAAAACAATTTAAACAATCCTTTTATTACTTAATTAAATAAAATTGTGCGTGATCATGAATGAGCATATGCATATGTATAAGCAATCACAAACACACAATATCCACAATAACCATAAAACATGACGAATGATGAACTTGAGATCAAGGCTCAATCAAACGGAGCCGATCTAATGAGGCACCTGATGCTCAACTCGTATCACACGAGGAACTGATGGGCCTTAAATGAATAAATGCACTGAAATGACACAATGTAACCACACATAACCATACCAACTATAATACACATATGATCGCATTACAATGTTTGCACGAGTGTTCAAAATAATTAAAAACTTGTATCACACATGATACATCCCAAAATGTGATTAAAAAGGGAGTTGTAAGGATTCACTCACAGTGGGTGCGTTCCTGAATTGATGAAGGGTGCGCACGAATTGAGAATTTAATTGACAAGGAAATCTAACCTAAATAACAATAATGCGAAGATTCAACAAATATAAAAAAAATAAATATATAATATTTTGATCTATAACCTTGTTTGCTAGTGTTTTGGTAAATTTTATGATTTATTGATTTATAACTAAAATACTTTGTTTTTAATTGATTTAAAACTATTAACATAATAATAAAAGGAATAATTAACTAACAATTAATATAAAAAAAATTTTAAAACATTGTCAGATCTGACAAGGTGAATCGGACCGATCTGCTTGTGAAATTGGATGCGTGTGACAGGATTCGAACTCGAGACCTTCCACTTACGTACACGCAGCTCTTCCAACTGAGCTACGTGTCTAACCCATCAGAAACAAGATTTTTATTATTCTTATATTCTCTTTAGGTGAATTCTGATTTTAATTTATTAAAAAGGTTTTCGAATTTAAGTGACCGGTGTATGAAGTGATACTCGAACCCGTGCCCATCCGGTGTATTGCACCCAGCCCATCAAACTGGGCTGGGTGTCTAACTCGCTTGAATAAAAAATTTAATTATACCTATCTACATGTTACAATTGTCTTCCCCATTCGAATAGAACCCGTTTTGATCTTCTACTGATCAAACCCGCCCAATTTGAATTTCGATATTAGCTTGGGCTTATGAGAGGCACTCATTTCAATATGATAAGAAAAAAGTTTAACGAATCAATTCCAAGACGGTAGCGGCGAATATCTCCAGTGATGATGATCCCGGCGGTTGAACTATTTCCGACGAAGACAGGAACAATTGCGGTAGATCAATGTGTAGCGAATTTCGAGGTTTTGGGTATGACTGAGCAATTATCATAGAGCCTACAGTCTACTATTTATAATTTCCGAAGAGAACAGTTTTGGATCTTGATTAAGGAATTTTAGTTACGAATCAGTTATATCCATTATTTTGTAACTGAATTATGATTGGAGAGGTCGATTTCGGATCTGATTTCGTCGAAGAGATTTGGGCGGTTACAATTAAACTGATTTTAAAGATTGGTTGTTGCATAAAATCTATTTGAATCAGGTTTATTTCACAAATGAGGGCATAGACCAGCGGTGTTTTAAGAGTGTGACATGCGTGGGAGACCCAGGTTCGATTTCGGTTTCCTCCTTTCATTTTATTTTAATTTGATTATTATTTTTAAAGATTTATTTAACTTACTAATTGTTTTATTAATTATGATTTAAATTCTAATAACATTATTAATTTTTAAGATAAACGGCACAAATAAATACGCAATGAATATTCAACTAACACTTGATTCATAAAAGGTGCGGGTTTTTTATACCCGCTATACTCAGTTGTTACAGTAATTATATGAAGACTATACATCTTCCTATTTAACACTAATCTTTTAGAAAAAAAAACCTAAGGAACCTCCTACCTCTCTCTCTCTCTCTCACGGCTCAACACCACCACCATCAACTATCCTTTTCTTCAACATTAAAACAACAAAATCAAGCTTAGTTAGGCCATTACAAGATCACCCAAGGTAATTGCAAGGATGGAGGGTCATTAGGGCTTTCTTTGGAGCTCCATCTTCTTTTTAGTCTCACTTGATCTTGTGCAACTTTGTAAGATAATCTTTGATCATATTTAAGCTTCTTATGATGTCTAGTTTATGAAAGTACTTGTTGATCATCTTGAAAGTAAATAAAAATACAACTTTAAAACCCTAACCTCACCTTAATAATCTACTAAATATAGTTTATTATGTGTACTAGTGTTAACTAGTTAGCATGATTATGGGATTATATTAAAGTAAGGTGTTTAAAGTGGATGATCTTGTATGAATAACAATAAAATGATGATTTAAACATGGTGATGTTTAAATCTAAACAAGATCATCAACCTCATGATCCATGAAGATTACTACAACTAAAAAATGATTTACTAATATGTGTTATTTTTATAAAGAATAAACACTATGATTTAAGATATGATCATCTTAAAAAGTGTTGTAAACAGGGGGGGAGGGTTTAGAGTGGAGAACTTGATTTAAAGATATAACAAAAGTGGTGGCTTAAAAATTCTAATAAATATGTTAGATCTATTTATTTTTAAGTAAAGTAGTTATATGTATATTTACAAGGATCATGGAAATGAGGAAGTATAAGTGTATAAATAAGGCATATAAAAGCGGTATGTAATCTTGAGTTGGTGATTGATCTTGATTATGGGTTTAAACATGGTTTAAATACGTTTTTGAAACATGAAAAACGTCGTAGTTTAGGGGAAACTATGGCGAAATTTTCTAAAAATCTAATCGCGTTTAAAGAATAATTAACGGGGTGATTAACGGGACTAAACGCGATTAGTGACCTAAACCGTCATTAAGGAAGTTTTAATGACAAGGGTTAAACCCTAACCTTCCAAGAGTTTAACAAGTATATATATATATATATATATATATATGTTGTCACCAAAAGTTTATGTGTAAGTACATGTGCATGTATCTAGAAAGTTTAGGGTATACACCACAAAATACCCAACTTATACATATACCGCAAACACTTGAAGAATTACCAAGTGTAAATGACATAAAACACATACACTTTTACAATACGCTTGAAACAATAGTCGGACGAACGGAGTAATGCAGAGAATGGGCGAATTTACACGACACACCGTCGCGTCGTCGACCAATGAACAAATCGCCAACATGAAGAGCTACTACGACGTTGGGCGATTTTCGACGCGAAAATATATATATATTAAACGGCAACGACGACGCGTCTAAAATGATGTATTTTAGACACTTAACGAATATATATATTAATAAAAATCCAGAAAGTTAAAATGTATAAAAATTGCTAAGTGAGTTTATAAAAGTATATAAACATACTTGAAAGTATAAACTTAGTAAAAATCACCAAGTATAAGATTATATACATTATGGACTCTTGAAAATGAATTGGGCTAGGCCCATTATATAAAAGACATGGGCAAGGCCAAATTACACAAAACATAAAATAACATGGGCTACGTCCAAGGTGCAAAAGGTATAGATCTATTGAGTTTGAGGCGCGCTCCACTCCTGGTTGGTAAACCTTTAGGAGTGCTTTTGTGATCCCAATGATGTCAAAGTTGTCTTAGTTTGGTTGCTTACTTATGGCACATATGTCAGGGTGCTCGCGACACACTGATAGATCCTTAAACTCCATGAATGTTAATAACATACTCAGATTTCATTACGTGATTACAAGGATGACATTTTATATGAAAACATTAACTATATGAACTCGCCATGTTTTGCTTACTTTTAAAATTACATGTATTTCAAGACGCAAGTCATGAGCTGGTGATACATTTCGGGATATGGGAAATGACAAGACAACGAATGCCATCTTTTGGAGGATTTGCCTCTTATATCCCAACCTCGTATGGGTATATAGGGGTCAAAACCTCATTATGCATTTACCTTGAAAAAATATTTTATTTTGAAGTAATGTATTTCAAACTATGTCCCTGAGACAATGTGAAACTAGTGAAAACTATGAGATTTCTTTTGGTAACTTGTAAATGTTGGGATGAAATATTTATATCAGTATGGCATTGTGGTTGGTTTATGTTCTTTACTTGATTGGATGCAATGATTACCTCATAGTCACACGTTTGCGCTTCTGCTACGACCAGGGTGTGACAACTAACACCTCACACTAGCTATTTATAGACATGCTACCTTCGTGCTGAGGGTAGATGATCTTCGCACGAAGGTAATTTACCTTCGTGTGAAGGTAGACTTTGCCTTCGTGGGAAGTTAAATACAAACAATGTAAACTCTAACATTTTCGCCCTATTACATAATACAGACACAACCCTAAGACGTAGGCAATAGACATTATACATCAACAAATATATAACAAAAATTATGACCACACTTGACCACGTCAAGTTTTTGGCGCCATTGCCATGGACACAAGGATTTTAAGAAAGCTTAAAATCAACGACCTAATCAAATTCTGCACATTTTTCAAAATTACGCGCTTTTTAAAGTAGGTTTTCCACGTGGCCGTGCTATTTGGCCACGCCCCCGTACTACAGATATTTTATAAAAGTTTTTCAAACGCCCAGATACAGGCTTGCCCACGGGGCCGTGGTCATATCACTATTAAATTTTATTTTTCTGTTTTCTACTCTCGATGCTCGTTAATCTTCTAGGTATCTTCCAATGGATTACTACTTAGAAGATTACAACCTCTACTACATTGAGGATGATTATGAGGAACCATATTGTACCATTTGCGGTGAATCTCATTCGGTGCAACATTGTTACCTCTTTCAACCATCACCCTCGTACACCACAGTGAAGAACCTAGGTTTGAGCTCCCAAAGTCAAGCTTTGATTGGGATACCAACTTGTTTGAAGCATACGACACACTAGCAACAATCGTACCCGAAGCCGAGAGCCTTATACAAAGTCTCAAAAATGTAGAACTCTTACTCAAGAGATCTCGCGAAAAGGGTAGACCATTTGTACTAAAGAGGTAATAATCGAAGAGGTAAAAATAGAGGAATAACAAAACAAAAAACTCACACATGAACCAAATCACAAAGAAGGTAAGCCCAAAAATGATGATGGCAAACAAAACTTTCAAGAAATTCACATTTTAGAACCTTCTTTTAAAAATCATTGTTTGGTATTGTCTCATGCCAAGTTTTTAAAAGAGTTAAACACTACTACTAAAATCAGAGAACTAGTTAGCATTAGCTTAATAAATGATCAAACTTAACTTATACAAGATGAACACCATGAATTAAACATAAAACTGGTACCATGTTTTCTATAAAACATCTTCGTTAGTAACGTGTAAATTGATAAAAATCTTTGTGATAACATAATACCATACTACATTTTCGAAAAATTGTGTACTAGCGACCTTTTTCCTCTTAGAATTCCTATTTTTCTCTTTAATTGAAAAATGATAAATTCCTATTTTCTCTCTAACATTCTCGCTCTCTACGCACCGTGTCGTACCGAAATAAAACTTGACCTAAACAATTCTAACACAACCTAGCGAAACCTCTATCCGGTATTGTATAGACTCAAGACACTTGACAATTCATGTACAATTAGATTTCTATCTATGACCCCACAAATAGTGCAATAACAGGTAGTTAATCAGCAAGTTTATCTACCAACTCTTCGTTCTCTTTTTGGATTCCCAACCGTTTCATTTCGACCACCAGGTGACAGTATCGTTCGATTAGCTGTTTCATAGATTCACCTTTGAGGAGATTGAAGATGTCAAACTCCTTCTTCAACAACGCCTTCTTGCTCTTTATCATTTGGGTGCTTCCTTGAAACTTCACCCTTAAATCATTCCACACAGATTGTGCATCACTGTCGTGTTGTAGAAGAGCACAAATATTTTCTTTTAAAGCTTGCTGCAATATGTTCATCATTTTCTTCTCTCGGACGAACTTTTCTTTCCCTCATGGAGTAAACTATGTTAATATATTTTCTAAACCGTTCTCTCCAACTGGTGCAACGTACTTCTCCTCAATGGCGTACCAGCATTCGAAATGATTTGCTTGTAGCCAGTTCACAAACCTTTCATTCCAACCAAAATAATCCTCTAAACACATCAGCTTCAGGGGCTTTGTCATGGTCCCCATTTCGTTGTCAAGATTAAGAATTTGAGTTGCCCGTTTGAGACTGAGGATGTTGCGAATGTGTTGAATAATTCGGGAATCCATTTTGTCGAGGTTTTTATAAAAAACTTGCTTGGAGCAAAGTGATTTTGTGCGAAGTGACACTTGTGAGAACTGACAATTTAAAAAAAACAACAATGACTAAAAATTCACTTTGGCGAATTGAAATATCACTTCGTGCGAAGTAAAAGTTTTAATTTTAACAAAGTTTCACTTTGTGCGAAGTGTATGTTCTCTTCGTGCGAAGTGAGAGTATCAAATCGTGCGAAGTGTGTTCACAATTTCATTTTTTTGCAATTTTTGTCATGATTTCGGTTATTTTTAGCTCTGATCTTTTAAAGGGTTTGACTATAATGGATTTTACATATTATTCTAAAAAATAATCCATTTTCTCCATGAAAGCGTTAAAAATGAAAAAAATGAAAAGTATGAGTAGAATAGAAGTGTAGAATCTTGAACAAAGTCTTCAAATCAGGCCTCCAAGCTTCAGATACCACTTGTGAGGATCTGCTCATCCAATAAGTTCAGGTCCTAATTTGATTAACTAGTCATAAAATGCGTGGAATTCATTTTATAACAAGTGACAATACCTAGATTACTGATAAAGTTTATTGTTTCGTTTATGTCATAAACGTGTACAATCCTGAAACAAATTGGACAGGACTTCGGCGTACCGATCAGCTAACTATTACAGACTCAAGACCTCAACACATCTATATATAGACATAGCCACTTTGTGCGAGTTGAGTCTATCCACTTCGTACGAGGTGAGCTCTCTTTGTACAAAGTGAACTACTTCACTTCATACGAAGTGTACACTCACTTCGTGCTGAGTGGATATTACATAACAAAAACGTTAAATCTGACATTGAAGCCGTATTACAAGTGACTCGACATGACCCTAAGACGTAGGCAATAGACATTTTGCAATAACACATCGAACACATAATAATGCTATCGGTTTAATGTTCCAGACATATCAAAACCGTTTAAACATTTTTATGGTATACCGGATAATCACCAACGCACATGATAAAAGTTTTACCGTTACACGATAAGACGATACCGTCGATACCAAACGCAATAACCCATGTATTTCCCCGGACATTGCTAGACTTTATGGCCTCAATCAACACGTAATTAAGTCTAAATACATGAAATTACTAAAATAACAGGATTAGGTTGTACGGATTAACCTAGAATTTTGTTGGTTGTCATACCTGAGAAGGCTTGTTAGGATCTGAGTTTGATACTTGTAAATAAATACTGATAAAAATAATATTATTCACAAGTAGGAAGATATTATCAATAACTATTTTCCATTAATAATCAAAAGATTCAAATGATTTATAGAATAATTCTACAATCTCCCCCTTAGCCTGATCACTCACTAGAACTATTCGTATAAAAGAGAATGTGTGAAGCGATGAAAATAAATCTCTAACGGGTAAGATCTATTTATACTAAGCACTAAAGCTGTGTTCGTGATAGGCTGACATCACCTTGATAGTGATATCTAACATTCTTAATAGAAAAGATTCCACATTCATGGGTGTCTTTGTTTGACATCCATTTAGAATTTTAAGGTCAAGAGGATTTGTCTGGGACTAGAGTTATATCAGATGAGTTTAGAGATACTGGTCTTCCCATGAGATTGTCAACTAGATCTTCTTTCCTAGTTTCCTTCTTTTCAAATTTTCTTCTTAGAAATTCCCTTGCAGCTCTTGATATGTTTTTTTTCCTCATACTCTAACTTTCTTGGTAATTATGGATCCTTTCTCTTTAAATTTCCAACTATTTGTAGCTTTCAAGGGTTGTTGACTCATTCCACTTTGCCATGTCTTCATGGTACCCCTTTTTGCAGCAACCATATGTTCTCTCATTCTTCTCATCTTCAGCCCTCTTGTCATTTTGCTTTTTACCATCTTTCAAATTAGGGGGTGAAGGACTGATGTCTAGGAATAGCTTTAACTTTTCTTTTCAATCCTCACTATTTCATCTAGCAAGGATTCAGTTGGCCATCCGGTGAAGTTTTCCTTATCAGCATGATATAGTTTCTTCTCCATGATGTGATTAAGGTAATTTTCCCTGAGCAACTTTCTAACATCTCCATCAGCTATGGGATCATGTGATAGGGTTCTACAGATCATGGTGGCATAGCCTCTTAGAGCTTCTAGCTTTTTGTATTCTTCTGATAGAATCTACAAATATGTTTGTCATCCTTCCCTTGGTTTCCTTCCAAAACTATTCTTTTGGCCTGCCTTTTCTTTAGTTGTAGGTATTCACTGACATTGGTTGGACTTGGAAGGTTTGCAGATGGAAGAGATGATGGTGGTGGTGATGATGATGCTGGAATTGATGATGTTGTGGTCTTGTGGATATGTTTTCATGGGTGATTTGCTAGGTGATGTTACCATTTTTGTTTTTCTTGTTCGAGGGATAGATGGTAGTGAAGTGGTAACTGGTGTTGTAACATCTGTTGGTAATTTTGAAATGCCAACAGATGTTTGCAGTGCAATGGTTTGGGATGGAGCAGAGGTTTGAGTTGGTTGAGTAGTGGTTTGAGAAACCTTGGCCTTTTTAGCTAGATTTTTGGTGGAAGCTTTCTGAGGCTATCACTACTCTCCCCCTTTTGGCATCATTTTTGAAAGATACCTAGGAGTTGGAGTAGTGCCTGTAGCTTGAAGAAGATAATCTTTTATGGCTTGAATTTCAGCTTGTGTGCCATTGAACCTTGCTTCATCCATATTTCTAATCATTTCCATGTTAATATTGGGGTGGCATCTACAAATTGCTTTTGTAGCTTAAAAATAAGCTTGGACATGGAACCAAACTTTTTCTGCAAGTTTAGCATTTGTTGGAGAAGGTGAGTTTTGTACCAAGATCTGCATCATGTCTTTTATCTCATTCACTGAAGATTCCAAATTGGATACTCTATCCATCTATTCTTTATATCTTAATTTATCACCTAAACTAATAGGACATCTGAATTCCCACCAGAGATGGTTGTACCTAATTTTGAACCATGTGCCCCTTTCTCTTGGTACTGGGGACTTCTAACTGTTATAAAATGTACTTTTGTATACTCAATAGTTGTTGCCTTCAAGGATCTAGGAATTTAACTATTTTTCCAACTGTGAGACTGTTTTCTCTATACTTGTAGTAGTTGTTGCCTCTCTTGACAAAACTTCAAATGTCTCATGAGACAGAAGAGATATAGCATCCTCTGCTTGTGGGCTAGCACTGATTCCTAGACTTGCCCTATTCACTTGTTGGGGTAAACTCTCAATGATTTGTTGTTGAGAGGAACAACGTTTGTGCAAATCGGGTTTATCAAGTGCATCAAGCAATGGTTTTATGATATATCTAATACAAGTATAGTGGGTGGTGGATGAAGCAGCCCTAGGAGATGTGCTTGAGAAAAAAATGCTCAAGTGAGTCATATTCCACTTGATGTGGATCCCCTGTGCTTACAACACTATCCTTTTGTGAGGATATGTGAGAAGTTTGGATAGGTTGAGATGTTTGCTTCTGTTGTGAGGAAGTAACAATAGATGTTTGCTGCTTTTGTGATACAGCAGGCTCCTCTGGCACCTAATCTTCCAAAGTTACCCTTTTTGGTGTTTTATATTTGGATTTGGATTTGCGGATGAAAGTGGTCTTTTTAGAAATGGCTAGTGTATGTTCCACATTACTGGATTGGGTAATGTGGTCACCAAGAGCAGTGGGCTCTGCAACACATGTTGTACATCTGTTGTTGGGGTTTCTAAAACATTTTCTTCGCCCACATTTTCTTGACCTTTGGTCATCATGTGGGTGAATGTTTCTCTTGAAAGACTTTTAATTTGAAGAGTCTCACCTCTTGCAAAACTTTTTGTGCCAAGATCCTTTGTAAAAGACAACTTCTAAGTCTTGGGTACAAGATAAAGGCTTTGGGGTTTCCCTCTTTCTTGACTTTTACATTTGCATTTTTCAAAATAGCATATCCTAACTACTGTTTTGGATAACTTATAATTTTGGATAACTTTGTAAAAGACAACTTATAATTCTTGGGTACAAGATAGGAGCCTCACCTCTAGCAACCATATCAAGAAACAAAGTTTTCGAGAACTTATAATTTTCATTTATCAAAATAGCATATCCTAACTATTGTGTTTTTAAAGAAACTTCATTGTAAGTAGTTGTTTTGGGTGATACACATATGAGTAGGGTATGGAAGAAAAACTTCATAGTAGGGGGGAAATTAGGTCTAAAATTGTTGCCCTGCCATTAGTGCATCATACCCCTCTCTATGAATGAATTCATGATGAAGATCAGTTTTTGAAAGTTCATTACCTGTCTCATCGTCTACGGCGAAGCTATTGGAAATGAACTCAGGTGTATCTGAAGAGGAACACCATTTACCTTTGAAATGATGGTAGAGGGCTTTTTATCATGAAGCAAGAAAGCTGAATTTGCCCAAAAATCTTCAAGATTTTGCAAATGGATGGGTGCATTGGCAACAAGAATGTTATGATATTTTTAGGAAGTGACGATGTCGATGATCGACTGAAACTCTGTGTTTGTAGAATATTTCACAAGATATGGAAGATAGTTATGGGGTGGTTTCATGATTAGAGCCATTTTGAACTTTGGTCAAATCTTTTGAGAATCTTTTGAACATATAATCTTTTGATTGAAGAGTGAAAATATATTAGAAAATCTTTGAGTCAATGATCTTTTTGATTGTTTTGTATAAAGAAAAGTTTGAAATTTCAGATTTTATATCACTGGTAAGGATAAACTCAGTTTGGGTAGGGTTTTTCAGTAGTGGTGATGACGAGGCCAACTAGTTACCTTTTTGGTTACGTGGTAAGTTTTTATTTGTTGAGGCAAAGCTCTGTATATAAAAACCATTTTTTAACAAAACCCTCTAATGAAGAAAGATAAGGCCTATTTTCAAAATACCTGTTTGAAACCTTAGTTGTGCTCAATAGATATTTGTATGACCAAATCAATGGTTTGAATATCTGTTTGACTTTTAGTCCATAAATGGATGGAAACCCATGTTAGAAATCTTTGTTGGATTAAATGGAGTTTTAAGATGAGAACAATGGTTAATTTTGCAAAAAAAAAGTGGATTCGTTTGACCTTTGTAGTCAAACAATGGATGGTGAAGCAGTGGTTCTTTTCTCTTAAACAGTGGTTAACCAAGGTTAAATAGAGTTTTGAACCACTAAAACAAATGTTACACTCCTTTGAACAAAGTTTTTTGTTTTTATTGATTTTATCAATCTTTTCTTTGTTTTAAAAACAAAATTTTAGATTTTTCAAAATAACATCTTATTGTTTTTATTTAGAAGGAATGAAAAATACTTTCAATTTCTATTTAACATCATAACTCTGGAGATCAATATTTCGAAAGTAGATGTGTCCAATGCTTTTGTGAACTCGTCTGCTATTGATCTTCAGTGGGAACATGATGTAGTGAAATCATTCCTTTTCGTAACAATCTCTTACAAAGTGATGAAGGCATTTCCATGAGACCGAGGCATTTCCTAGGAATTGGCAACCTACTAATGTTGACTTCCTTGTTTTGTGACATCCAGCAAAGTCGCTATTTGAGAAACTAGAATGGTCAATATTTGCATTAGTTGGATACCAGATACCAAGTGTGGGAGCACCTTTAAGGTATCTGAATATCCTTTTTATAGCTATTAAATTTGACTTTCTAGGTGATGCTTGATATGTTGGACAAATACATGTTGCAAACGTAATATCAATGCAGTTAAATACATCAATGACCCAATCATACATCTGTAGAATGTCTGATTTATCAAGTCATCCTTTTCTTCAGATAGGAATGTTTTGCTTGTACTCATACGGTCAGCAGATGGTTTACGATCATTCATGCCAAACTTTTTGACGAGTGTTTTGACATATTTGTTTTGATGAATGAAAGTTCCATTTTCAAGTTGTTGTGCTTCAAGACCAAGGAAACATTGTACCTCCCCCATAGCACTCATTTCAAATTAAGTTGTTATCAATTTTCTAAACTCATCACATAATTTATCACATGTGGATCCAAAGATGATATCATCCACATAGATTTGTACAATTAACATATCTTTCCCTTTCCATTTTAGAAAAAAGTTTTACCAATTTTAACTCGTTTAAATTTATTGGAAAAGAAAAGAATGGATAAATTATCATATCAGGTTCTTGGTGCTTGTTTTAGTCCATACAAGACTTTGTTTAACCTGTAGACATAATCATGATGGATTGTGTCTTCAAATCGAGGTGGTTGACACATATAGACCTCTTCTTGGATCATCCTATAGAGAAAAGCACACTTTATTCCTTCTTCTTGTGTGTACCCTGAACCACAAGCATAGCTTTGTTTTTATAATAATGCCTCTTTCATCAGTTTTATCTTTGAAGACCCATTTTGTACCAATTGGACATGTGTCCTTTGGTAATCATACAAGTTCCCATACTTGTTATCTTTTAATCTGAAGAAGCTCTTCTTGCATGACTTCTACCTAACTAATGTCTTTTAATGCCTTTTGGTATTTGACAGTTAGATTAATGATAGAAAACCAGCAAATAGGCAGACATTTAAGGATTGGCTTCTTATGAGCACTCCTACATTGATGTCTCCTATGACTTAATCTGGTGGATGAGATCTGTGGAAGATAGTATTTCTAGTGTATGGAATAATGGAATTTTGTTGTGAAGGGCAAAGTTGGGAGTTTTCTAGTGAAACCTCTGTTACCATTGTAGTATGGTCAAAAATGATATGAAATGGTGGTGAGAGATTGGCCCAAGTGGGGAATTTGATGTGGAGGATAGATTAGTAGATTAACACATGCAACATCAGTGGTTTCGGGTTGACTTTGGTCAACAGTGGTTTCATCTTGTGGACTGACTGTTGTTTTGTGAAGTTTAACTTTGTGGATCATAATAGACTTTATATTGAAATGGCATCTCAATGTCAACCCCGTCATCCTGTTGTACTGCTTTTGATTTACCAACATCAACCTCAACCTTTGTAGTTACTTCTTCAAAATTGAATTTATCAATTTCAAAAAGTTATGTTGGATTTTTATGGATTTTCAAGGATGATAGTTTATTGAATTTTACATCTAAGGTTTCTTCTATACTCATGGACCTTGTGTTAAACACTTTATAGGCCTTGGTTTTAGAAGAATATCCAAAGAAATATCCACAATCCACTTTAGCTGCAAATTTTGAGATTGACTCTTTAAGATTCAATATAAATCATGGGCAACCAAAGACTTTAAATAATGAGATTAATGGTTTTATTTTGAAAAGAATCTTATAGGCAGTTTTCCTATGCCTAGAATTTATTAAAACTTAGTTTTGAACATATCATGTAGTATCAAAGCGTATGCCCAAAATGAAAGTGGAAGGCCAGAATCTACAAGCATAGTTCTTGCAACCTCAATAAGCGTTCTGTTTTTCTTTCTCCATTTTGTTCTGGTGTTCTCGTAATACTGAATTGTCTCTCAATTCCTTTTGACACACAGAAATCATCAAGTTCTTAATTTCTGAACTCTACTCCATTAACACTTCTAAGAGACTTTACAAGTAGATCATATTTTTTTCAAATTTTATGATAAAGTCTTTTACCTCAAGCTCATGATTTTTACTGGGCCAAACAAATCCATATGTAACATTTAAAATTGGGTTGTTTTTGACTCGTCAATGGGTTTGTATGATGTTTTATGTTGTTTACCTTTAGACAGGAAACACAATGTTCATCACACATAAATTGTTTGGTTGGCAGACCTCTGACAAGTTTTTCCTTTTTAGAGTGTTAATTGTTTTCAAATTAACATGTCCCAACCTTCTATGCCATAAGTCTATTTCTTTGATGAGGCAACAGAGAATAGGCATACATTTGATATTGGGTTTTCTTTTGACATGTCCACTATATAAATAATGCCACTTCTATGAGCAACAAGTTGTGAAGTGTTTTCAGCTATAATTTTGACAATCTTTTTAACAACCTCAGGTCCAATAATTTTACGAAATGTCTTTGTAAAATATTAGCCATAACCTTTGCACTCATTTGTTAAACACTTAGTAAATTAAAATTTAAATTGTCTATTAGATTAACATTTTCAAATTTTAGCTTAACAGCCTGGACTGTCCCTGACCCCATTACCTTTCCTTTAGAATTATTTCCAAAGGATATGTCACCACCTCCATGAGTATGGAAGTTTGTCAGTAGAGCTTTGCATCCAGTCAAATGTCTGGATCCACCACCATCTACATACCATAGGCTATCTAGGCATGTAGATACTCCCATTTTGGTGGCCATGAATGCACATTTGTGTGAATCCCAAAACAGATTCGGATCACAGTGGGTTTGATTGATATCACCCAGACAGCTATAGGTTAGTTGCTTGAATGTGTAAAAGTTAAGAAAAACAAAAGGATGAAGATTCTTATATGGATCAAACAAAATGTGTTGCATATGGAATCCCAAAAGATATAATCACTAAAAGCACCTGGATATTCGGATTTAGCACAAGAACAATAATCACAACACAAGAGTAATCACCAAAACTTTTCCAAGAACCATGGACTAGGGTTTTCCATTGATCACCTATATATACACACTGACTACCTAGCATATTTATTAAATGCGCTTGGTACTTCAATATGCTGCTACAGGGAAGTTTCCCTGTAGTTACACTTTTAACCCCTGAACTTTCTAGAATACAATAAACTATTACAAAACTATCCAAACCTACTAAAACTAAGTACCAACGATCTCAAAAGTTTCAACAATATCCCCCTAGATTGTTGCGTACTTGTTCGATCTTCATTCTTGAGCTTCGGTTTCTGGATTTGATGCAGCTTGATCTGCAGTCAGTTCAGGCGGTGCTTCAATTTGATTAATAATAGCTTCACTTGATTTTGGGTCCTCCATCGTGACTTCATATGTTGATGAAGTCAGAGGTGGTGGAATAGCTTGAACATCTGAACCGGAGGATGGATCTTTGGGTTGAGGAGATGAGGATTGCAGCTCAGCAGACTTTTCAGCAGCTTTCTTCTTTCTAGATTGTTGATTCTAAGCATAATCTCCATCATTTCTATCTTACGTGCTCTTGCTCGCTCGACAGCTCGCTGAAAAAGAATCCCTTCCTCCAGGTATTCGTTTCCTGCGCCAACATGTATCTTGTTCCCGTAAAGAATATTTAGATCAGAGAGACAGAACATGAATACGTCCACTTGATCCATGATGTGGATATCTTCGTTTGAGTTGGACCTGATGACTGCTTCACCTGTTTTACCATCATAGAACCATTTCTTAAAATTGGTGAGAGTCATAGGCTGTTCTGGAGGAAGTTTCACCTTGTCACCACTTTGGCTGGATTGATAACCCACATCACTCATCTTTGGTTTTTTAATGCGCGTCTTCTTAGGCGTTGAGGTTTGAAGACCGTGAATCCATGCACGCATTCTCTAAGAATTAATCTTTCAAAGTCGCCACCAATGCTACTTTTGGTAGGATTTATCATATCGTGCTTGCTCAACTCTAGTATATCCCATGTGGGTAGAATTTGCATGTCATTTCCTTTTCGAATGTACTGGATTACACCTCCTCTTTGCTTCACAACAAACCACCATGTTAGATTGCAGTACTTCCAGCTGATGATTCGGTCAGTGACCTCTGTTTTCTCAACCTTTATGACCTGATAGAAATCTGGAAATTTTGCTCTTTCCTTCTTGAACCACTCAGGATGTTGAGGCTCAAAGTCATCACCTCCGTCAATTTCATATATCACAACATCCTCCAAACCCCACTCGAGGAATTTTTCTGGCATTTCAATCCGGTTAACCTCTTCATCTTCACTATCTCCATCAATCTTACATCAACAGCAGCATCGAGTCATTTCTTTTTCTTTTCTGCTATCTTAGCTTGTGTTGCTCTTCCCTTTCTCTATAACTGTCAAAATTAAAGATATCTTTACTTGTATATTTTGGTTTTCGATTTGCTGAAATGTACAGATTCTGCACTATCTCGTGCAACTTCTCCAATCCATCTTGTTGAAACTTTATAAATTCAGATTGCTTGGATGCATAGGAATGTAAGTCTTTATTCTTTTTTCTCTGTTCTTTGAGCATGTTTATATCGTTGACCTGATTCTTTAACAAACAAAATTCCTTAGCTGGAAATAACCCAATTTCTTTGGATAAACGATCATACAGATCTTGAAACGACCGAGGTCTTAAAGGAACTCGTTGAGGAGGAGCTTGAACCGTTGAGGTTGGCATGGGTGAAACATCCTTGGACGATCTCTCTCCTGTTTTTCATTTCTTGTGAGTAGGGGACTTGCTTGGAGTGGGCTCTGAGGGATTGGTTAGCAATCCTTCAAAAAACTGATCTAGCTGTTCCTGCTCTGATGTCACCACAATGAGTGTCTTTGACTTAGTAATTTCTCTCATTTTCCTCCTTCGCTCCAGTTTTTCCGCCTTTTCAACAGCACAAATTGCTTTCATTCTTTCTATCTCCTCCCTTGTTGACCCAGCACGAATGCTGTCACCCATAATCCGCTCTGGGTTTGAGGAGTCTTTCTTGCTTTTTCGTTTGCGTATTAGTGGTGTTTCCTCTTCAACTTCTACTTCATGTTCTTTACCCGCCTGTTTTTCTTTTCTTTCTCGGGCTATCCTTACACCTTCTCGGTATTTGTTGTATGCAGCAAGAATGATTGGAAGCCTTTCTTCCCTATATATCCAGCTGTGTAGCTTTACCCATTCTTTTGTTTTCAGCTCCGTGATTTATCTTCCTTTGGGAAGCTGAAATTGGTATAAATTTTCGCCATGTGGCAAATTCTTGTGCTGATCGTCGATGAACAGTTGGACAAATCTTGGGTACATAGCCCATGCACCATTGTTTACATTGTCCACCATGCAATAAAAGGTCAAACCAGAAATGTTGAATGGCTGATTTGTACACAAGTTAAACATTGCGGTAGACCATACCAAGTTAAGATCATCGTACCCTCCTTTTTTTGTGAGCTAGACTCATGAAGAATGTGTGCAAAATAAATCTCTACTTTTGTCAGACCGTTTCTTTTATTCTCGCTCTTTCCTCGAAAATCACCGACATAATTCATTCCTCGGAATCCTTCAAGTACTTCCTCTTTGATAGCTTCATCGGTTCTTTTGAACTATCTCTGAGACTTAGTAGTTTTCGTATCCTTGCTTCAGTCACCTTTATTTCTTTATTTCGAACTGTAGCTGTGATAGTCTTGAATTTCTCAATAGTCCTCACCCTGGCAGTTCTCTAGAAATCTGCTATATGAATGTTGTACATCTTTGGGTTTGCTTGAACTACATAACTTACTTTGCTTCTGGACAACCAATCTATTACATCTTCAAAATCGGGCTCTGGTGGAACTAGTGTAATGGGTTGATTGTGTTTTCTCGTACCATCCCATATTAATTGCTGAGGCATTCTGAGACATGAAAATAAGTCAAGTGAGTCCAAGTTTGGAAACATAACTGTTAGTTGGTTATGATAAATACAGGGTATTTATATATATTAGCAAAACTATATAAAATATTTACAAAAACCTTTTATATAAATATATATATAAATAAACAAAAATGAAAAGTAAATTATATTTAACATAAATACTATATTTACGTTGGAATAAAAAGAAATAATAATCTGCTGGTATTTTCGCTGTCAAATGTGTTCGTAGCATAAGTTATATACCTCGGACATTAGACACATATACACTAAACAAAATGATATATATGCCAGTTATAACTTATTTACGCTGATAACAGGTCACGTATTTAAGTTTTGTTTTGACATAGTAGTCAGCATAGATGTTCATCTTCGCTAAATGACCAGCGTATTAGTCAACTACGCCGGTTGCTCGAACTTGCGTTCAAGACTTAAATCCGCTACCCGTTGATTAGTCTTTATTACGATGCCTTCAATATAAATATGCCACATTCAATTTAATTCTACTGGATTCAAAAGTTTCTTCATAAAACCATTCAAAACCCAAAAACCCGATCCATCAATGCCTTTTTTGTCTTCTTTTTATACATGGTTTATGCGGTTCAAACATTCAACAATCAACTCACAAACATGAAAAACTTACCTTATTCGATATCAGACACTGAACTAACCGATTCTGAGATTGATTGAAGTTTTATTTGGTGTTTCTATAGTGAAGAAGAAGATGAATGTTAGAAAAGGGTTTTAGAAAAGAGAACTGTGTAGATTTAAAAACAAGTGTGTATATATATATATATATATATATATATATACTAAAATATCTTCCAGCGTATTTATTAAATACGCTGGAAAGATAATTACGTCGCCTCAGGTTGATTTGGAAAGAATCTTCAATGTTAAAAGTCCAAACCAAATACGCTCGAAAATCTTAAACTTTCTTGAAAACGTGCCCTTTTTAGCTAAGAATATTGCAAAAACTGAAAATAAGTTTAAGAAAATCAAAAAATTTTGCAATTTGGACTCTGAAATTCATTTTTAGAAGCGCGAAGCTTCCTTTTTCACATTTTTCTTTTGTTTGAAACTCCATGACTTTCCTGCAAAAGATCATACTAGCCACACTTGTCAGTTTGTTATTAATTTTTTTTTGAATAATCGAGGTACAAGAAAAACTGTCAGTATGTTTGTCCTCTTAAATCCATGCATCCTTCTTTCAACATGCTTTTGGTGAGCTTTTTATCATGTTGTGGTAATATTGACAAAAATTGCAATGGCCCCCACTCAAGCTAGACTGTTAGAATGTTGTGCTTGTGAGTCCAACATCATGACATACCCCCGCGATCAAAGTATGCCCAAAGATTCCTCATAGCGGATGAATATATTGACTTCATTCGTTTTGTTATTCAACGATAGACAATTGATCATCGAGTCAGTACTTTCGTACAGTAGAGATTCCTCATACAATTTATGCACTTGAATGACTCTTTATGAGAGCTTCTTCAGTGTGAGGTTTTAGCCACATTGGCTCTTCTGACAAGATATCATAATTATGTCTAGGTTAGCGTATATCTGGCCGCAGAAGAGCAATTATGATTCCCCAAATGATTAGTCAATATAAAGACCCGAAATCTGAGACTTTGGTAATCTATAGCAAGATTTAAGACCATTAAGCCATATGCCGCAACGTGTTACCCGCAAGCTGCACAACATTGTGGGTATCCAGAATTCTTGTGTAAGTATTAACTTTTGTCACCTAATCGCAATTTACTTGATGGTATTGCCGAATCTATTAACACGTCGTTGCTTGGTACCTCGATTTTCCTTGATTAGCAACCTGATTTCTTTTCTTTTCTGTTTCAAATAAAAAGACAAGGTGTTTGCATTGTCTATCATTTGTTTAACAATAGGTGTTAAATAGGAGATCAAAGTATTTTCTGGATATCTTCCCCCTTAAAACTTTATTTTCGAATGTCCATTGCTTGAAAATGAGATATTAATTTTGCAGAAAATCTTTTTGGTGGACACAATTCTTAGATACTCATTTATTTGGGAAAGCGGTTTTTTTTAAACATGTAAGTCGATTATGAAGACGCAATTTCTTTCCACTCAAGTAAGTTGATCATTTCCAACCAGGTTACCAACTGGTTGAACCGGGTTTTGTCAAAGGCTTTCATGAAAATATCGGCTTTCTGTTGCGTAGTATTCACAGGCACCACTTGAATGTATCATTTCTCGTATGCATCTAGGATCGTATGAATGCGAATTTCGATGTACTTTATTCTGTAGTGGTGGATTGGATTCTTCACAATTCCAAGACACGCCTTGTTGTCAATGAATATCGGAGTCTTCATGATGTTAATCCCGTAATCCAGCAACTGATTTTGTATCCAAAGGACTTGTGAGCAGCAACTGTAAACCGCCGTATATTTGGCTTGAGTAGTAGACGTGGAACCGTTCGTCTACTTCTTGCTTTGCCACGATATAAGACAATTTCCTAAGAATTGGCAACCTCCTGAAATTGACTTTCTATCAACCTTGCAACCTGCATGATCACTGTTAGAATAAGCAATAAAATCAAAGTTACTATCTTTTGGATACCAAAACCCAATCTTGGGCATTCCTTTTAGATATCGGAAGATTCTTTTTACTACCGTTTCATGAGATCTTTTGGGATTCGGCTGAAAACATGCACAGATGCAGACAGCCCACATAATGTTAGGTCTACTTGTGGTTAAATACATCAATGAGCCTATCATTCAGCGGTAGAAGGACTTATTCTCAGGCTTTCCTTGAGGATCAGGAGTGAGTTCAGTCTGAGTTGCAAATGTTGTGCTAGCGGTTTTGCAGTCATTCATGTTGTACTTTGTTAGAATATCCCTATTGTACTTTGCTTGATGAATGAGGATACCATCTTCTCGTTGCTTCACCTCCAATCCCAAGAAAAATGTGAGCTTTCCCATCATACTCATTTCAAACTTTGCCTTCATAACCTTCTAGAACTCCTTGCATGGTGCCTCATTAGTTGACCCAAAATTATATCGTCAACATAAATCTTGAACCAACATCACATTATCTCTGATCCTTTTCGTGAAGAGAGTCATGTCGATTTTACCTCTTGTGTATCCACATTTCAAAAGATATGTTGATAGAGTTTCATACCATGCTCGAGGAGCTTGATGAAGACCATAGGGAGTTTTATCAAGCTTATAGTATCGTTTAGGAAAATGTGGATCTTCAAAGCCAGGAGGCTGACAAACATAGACTTCCTCTTTCACCTTTCCATATAGAAAAGCACTCTTCACATCCATCTGAAACACCTTGAAGTTTTTGTACGAAGCATTGCCAAGAATATTCTAATAGCCTCCAAACGTGCTACCGGAGCAAAAACTTACTCATAATCAATCCCTTCGTCCTGTCGAAAACCTTGAACGACCAATCTTACCTTGTTCTTGATGACTACACCACGATCATCCATTTTGCTATGGAATACCCACTTGGTGCCAATGGGATACTTTCCATCTAGTAGATCAACGAGTTCCCAAACTTTGAGCTTACGAAACTGAGATAATTCTTCCTGCATTGCCTGCACCAAGCTAGAATCCTGAATTGCTTCTTCGATGTCACTTGTCACGGACTGCAAAAAAACACAACATACAATCCTTTGTTGATGATATATGCTTTTCCACGAGTTCGTACTCCATCTTCCACATGAACAATTACATTTTCAGTGGAATGATTTCGATTTGTCTTGTAACCTGCGTTGGTGTGGGTCTCAATTTGTTGAGGTAGATTGGTGAAATGTTCGTCGACATAGATAATTGGAGGCCATCTTCTTTAGTTGGTTCATCCACATTCGGCGGTGAAGAAGAAGTACCATTTGCAGATGCATTCTCCAACCGAAGTGTCACCATTAACTTCTTCAACAGAAGGATTGGATCGGCTGAAACTAGCTTGAAGCGAGTTGTGAAAGGGGTGAAGCCAATGTCTGAAGGATCCAACAAGGGTTCTATAGGGGTCGTTTCTGTGGGTTCGGTTTCAGTGAGTGGTCTAGGAATGTGGAAAGTGTTGAAAACAACATCTATATCGTAAAACCAATTTGTCGAATTTCCAGTGTTGGTGGAGTTTCCTTCTTGAAAGTCGACATATTATGACTCAAGCACCATCTTGGTTCGTTTGTTGTAAACACGATACGCCTTCTGAGTATATTAGTATCCCATGAAGTAGAACACATCACCAACTGCTTCAAACTTGATAAGATTGTCTTCAGTGTTAAGGAGTGTACACGAACATCCAAACAGTCTAAAGAAATCTATTAGAGGCTTTCTTTTGAAAAGAAGTTCATAGGCGGTTTTTCCATGAGGTTTAACGATGAGAAATCGAATCAAAACATAGAATGCTGTGTTCGCTGCTTCTGCCTAGAAGATGATAGGAAGCCTAGAGTCTACGAGCATAGTTCCAGCAGCTTCAATGAGTGTTCTATTCTTCAGTTCTGCTATGCCATTTTGATGAGGAGTTCTGGCTACACTGTACTGAAGGCGTATTCCTTTTCTTCGCAGAAAGTGATAAACCTTTGATTTTTGAATTCAGATCCACTGTCACATCTGACTGATTTGACCTTCAGTCTGATCACATTTCGATCATTGAAATAAGGTCTTGAGAGTGGAGGCGGTCTTGCTTTTGGCTTCAAGAAAATACGCCCATAAAAATCGGGAGAACTCATCTGTAATCACCAAGAAATACGATCTTTTAGCCAGACTTTTAACACTAATAGGACCAAAAAGATCCATATGTGGTAATTGCAATGGAGCGGTTATCGTATTCACTACTTTGGATTTGTGCGGCTTTTTGTGTTGCTTGCCTTGGGCGCATGCGATACATTTTTCTGAAAATGGAAATTCTTTTATAGGTAAACCTCTCACTAAATTTAACTTAGAGAGTTTATTCATATTTTTGAAGTTCACATGCCCCAACCGCCTGTGCCAAAGCAGTGATTCCGGTTCTGACGCTTTTGAGATTAGACACGTCATATGCTCATTGGATTTAGCATTCTTCATATTGATAACATAGGTGTTGTTTTGACGAGGAGATGTGAGCATAATCATTCCGGCAGGAACGGAGTATTCAGGCTTGAGAAATAGGCATTCTACGTCGTTGAACAGCACTGATATTCTTTTGTCGTAGACTTGTGATATGCTCATGAGATTATAACACAATTCTGGTACATATTGACGTTTTCCAATGTAAGTGCTTCATATACGATGTCTCCCATTCCAACAGTCTTCCCTACCTTTTCATCTCCATCAAAAGATACGAAGTCACCGTCGATGAATCGAAAGTTCTTAAGGAGTTCCTTCAATCTAGTCATATGCCTTGAGCATCCACTGTCCACGTGCCAAATGTATTCTATGAGCATTCGAATCCGTTTTTGCAATTTATTATGTTGTACAACAACAAACAAAAGTATATACAAGTTAGCTAGTTTTCGGAACCCAGACTTGTTTCAAGTTTAATCTATCATGATTTTGAACGAGAATATCTTCTTTTCTTCTCCAAAAACATGTTGAATTAACTATGTATTTGACAGATTTCTTAAAATTATCTAATTGCTCAGTGAAACTTTTGACAAAATCTTGTTTAGGTTCAGAAAATTTCTTGCTCTTACAATGTTTCGTCGTATATCCTAAATGACCACAGCGAAAACATTGCTTGCAATTTGCTCTTGTCTTTTTGGGAGACGCCACGTGTGAAGATAATGTATGTGATGAGAGTCTTGAGCTGCTTGAAGTGTTGTTTGATGATGCAGTTGATATACGTTAAAATATACATATTTAAGTGCCCTATTTTACCCTCGTTTTATGCATTTTTGGCTAAAACCTCATTGTTTAGATACTTAATCGATTGCTTTTATAATTTCAGGTTCAAAATGGCGTGCCAAAGACAAAGTTGGCGAAAAAGTGGGATTGACGAACGTATTGGATGAATTCTGCAGAAAATGCTGAAGTTACAGCTCAGGCACGGTCACGTGGACCATTGGGACGACCGATGCGCGACTTGCGATCTCGGGCACACTGGCAGTGCGCATGACCGTGCAACCCATGTGCACGACTGTGCACTATCTGATCATCAATCATCAGCCTATCTAGAGACCTGCACGGCCGTGCGCCCTAAGCCCACGAATGTGCACATCTGAAAACTTTAGCGCCCAAATGTCCACTTGTCGACCCATGCCTGCAGCTGATGAAGCTGATGTCAGGCGTGCACATAAAGTTCACGGTCGTGCGGAGAAGAAAATCTCTATTAAACAGAGCATTATAGACTGATCAAAATGTTGGGTAATTTTCCAAGTTTCTGGGCGATTTCTGAGGTCCGAGAGCTGTCGATTCTTGTCAATTTCAAGCCTCAAAGTTGCAAGAAGCTCATTTTTCATCCAATCCATCAAATCCTTAATTGTTTATGGTTTGAATTCTTGTTCTTAACATACATTTTAAGCACATTCGCAAGCATTGAGCTGATGTTTATGTATTATTGTTATAAATGATAGTAAAATACTTGTTTTATGAACAATCTTTAGTTTGTAATCATGTTGGAATGAAGCTCAGATAACTTGTTCATGTTTGAATATTTATGATCATATAGCAAACTTGGTTCATTGATGTTGGATTTTTTATTGAGGTTGTTTATCTTGGATGATTAATAAATGGTTAGTTAGGATAAGTTGAACAAACCCCATAATTAATCATTGCTAGTAAACTATTAACTTGTTAATATGTTTACACCATGAACCTAGAAATGGGTATTGGTTTAATAAAAGATAATCTTATTTTGATCAAGAATGCTTTCTTACAAGTAAGGGCTCTAACGGGTTAGATGGTGTTATTGTAAGTTCTTAACATGTGTTATAATCTTTGTTGAGAAATTTTAGCCAAAATAACCAACTTGGTAGATTTATGTTTAAGACCTGCAAAATGGACAAGTTTGTGATACGATCTACGTTATGCTTGTCTTGGTGGTTATATTGTGCTAATCGTATTGCTTTCCTTGATAAAGTGAGGTTAGAAAACTCTTAACGGATTATTAACTTATTTTTAAAAGATTCACATGAAAATATATCAATAGCTCGTTAATGAATAATTTAGGCGGTTAAAGTGTGTTTATCGCGTTAACTTTTCGAAGAATTATCATGTTAGGATTCCCGAAAGGGATACTAATTGTCTTTATAATTGGAAAATTGATCGAGTGCCTTTGCGACATTTCTAACTTAGTTAACATGCTTAGGTTGTTTATAAACAAGACAAAAGAAAAAGAAATTATATTTTTGTATTTGGAGTTATATGTTTTAAAATATACTTTTATACATTTTTAGTTAAAAACTCTTTCACATATCTTTTTACCGGTAGATAAATGACGACGGTTTAGTACATACGCGCCTGCTCGCGTCCATGGATCGACATCTAGTTCTTACCCATACTTTTACGATAGGGTACACTTGTCCTTTTGTGTGTGTTTTAACGTTAAGGTATAAATCATTTTATAAATATTAAAACAAAGTTCGTGTGTAAAATTCATTGTAAAATATGTATATATACGCACATGTCAAGTTTTTGGCGCCGTTGCCGGGGAACGCGGCAAGCTTTTGGAACGATCCAAGTCACTTCTTTACCGGTGTATATGCTTGTGAATATTTGTTCATACGTGTTATTTGTTCATTTATTGGTATATATATTCTCTCTGTAAGATTATTTATTAAATATATTCTTTTTGAGTTCAAGCTAATTAATTGGCTATTTATTTGAAGAAGAAAAATAATAATAGAAATAATAATAAATATTTATTCTTCCATGTGCACGCAAAAAATAATAATAATAATATAATTAATTATTATTATATTATTTATTTATTTCGGGACGTGCTTATCCCTTCCTTACTGGTTGATGTCCGCAACCCCGCGCCCGCTGCTGCTGAGCCGTCTGACGATCAAGAACGTGACCTAGGAGGAGTAGGAGACTTCGAGAAAGGTCCCGCGCTATTGTACAACTAATCTCAGCTACGATTGACAAGCTGGAGATACCTACTGAGAGTGGAAGCTCAGAGGTCGTAGGAGGGAACACCATGGCAGACGATGACTTGCCGCTGAATGAGACCGGCCATCCGGGAGGCGAAGGCCTGCAGCCTAGTATCGCCCGACCTACTGTGGTGGCACCAAATTTCGAGATCAAATCTAGTATCATCAGCATGTTGCAAAATTTGGTGCAGTTTGATGGAAAGGATCACGAGGACCCTTGTTGACACATTGCTGCATTTCTTGAGGTGTGCTCTACTTTCAAGATACGAGACGTTTCTGATGACGCGATATGATTGCGACTCTTCCCGTTCTCATTGCGAGACAAAGCCAGAGCTTGGCTGTTATTACTTCCCACAGGATCCATTACCACTTGGAATGAGATGGTAGAGCTGTTCATGCATAAGTACTTTCCGCCAGAGAAAACGGCCAAGTTGAAAAACCGTATTATGACATTCCGACAGGACGATGGAGAATCCTTACACGCGGCATGGGAAAGGTTTAGAGATCTTCTAATTGATGTCCCACATCATGGTTTGTCCAAAAAACAGCTGGTATTAACATTCTACCAAGGACTCAACTATGATTCGCAAGAGTGTTTAGACGTGTACGCGCGGGGGGTGATCTAGGAACATGTGACATCCCGGTTTTTCGGATAACTTAAACGCAATACTTGTCGAATAAATTGTATGCTACGTATTAAACGTGTAGAGTTAGTGAATACGTAATGTGCGATTATGTGATTGTTTTAGTTATAAAATATTTATAGTAAATATGTAGACGAACCGAACCGAACGCGACACGAACCAACCTCGATTCCTTGTGACTCTAGGAGTTAACCAAGTTTTAAACCTTAAACTCAAACTACTCGGCCGCGTGCAACCCAAACCAAACCAACCCAAGTCCCTTCGGCCGCGTGCAACCCAAACCGAACCAACCCAAACCACTCTCGGCCGAGAACAAGGATCAAACCCAAACCGCAACCCTCCCCTTGTCCCTTTCACCTTGTTGCGCTATATATACACACACATGCATGAGGCTTTGATTTCACAAAACAAAAACACACCAAAACCCTAGTTGAGAAAGACAGCCGACGGCAGCAAATCCTACCATCTCCTCGATCGCAAACAGCCCCCTTTGCACTCCCTTCGGTCGCGAGCAGCCTCCCCTTTCAGCCCCTCGACCGCAGGCAGCTTGTTACAATTCCTTTCATCCTCTCGGTCGCAACTATCCTTGATCATCTCACTCACGGTTCGTTTACCTTATCATTAAAGATTAAAATTTATCATTTGTTACAAGATCATATTCAGATATGTGTGTTTGAATGAAGTGATTGTGTTGTTTTCGGATTGTTAATGCTAGATTGAAAGTTGGATGTTTGTTTGAAAATCTGAAATCATAGGCTGTATTTGTTTATAAAAACTAGAGATGTTGATTAGGGTTTGCATGGATGTGATATTGGTATTGATCTATGATTAGAAAAATCAGTTCTTGATCGCCTAGGTTCATTATATCGATGGTTTATGCGAAATAGTAGTGATAGAATGCTGAAACAGTTTGCTGAGTAATAGTTACAGCCGATTTCATCTGGCTGTAACTCGGTCATTGTTATCGAAAAACGGATTTTCTGATGTCTAGAACGTAGAGATTTGAATAACAAATCTAATGGCGCTGGATTCATATTTTTCTGAAGTCGTTTGATATTTTTAAGTGGCCAAATAAGTTCAGTAACTAAAGCTGTGAAAATCCTGAAATTTTGTTAGTTGTTTATCGAGTTGGATTTTATAATCAGTAGGGAGTCGAATCATGAAATTTGTACAGCAACTAGGTATGGAAATTTCCGGGCAACTCCAACTGGAATTTTGTTAATTGGACGATCAGTGATTTTTAAATAAATTCTTCCGTGGACTGCAGTCAGAAAGCGACGAATCCGACTGCAGCCTAGTATATTAATATTTATAGATAATTGGTAAAGTATTAGGACTTGAAAAATTTATATAAATTTCTACAGGATAATTGTCACCTGCTGTAAAATAATTGGAATTTTTGGAACGTTGAAACTATTTTATAAAAATCCTAGAAAACAACTGAATTATGAGTATTAAGCTGAAATTTGATAACTTGTGATTGTATGCACCAAAGTGTTGCATGGATTGGATTATGTTCATGATAAATTGTTTTGATTACTATGATCACATGATGATACTTGCATGCATGTTTGAGTGTTAGGTATGTTGTTTGTGTGTATCACTTTGTGCGTAAATTAAGTGTAGAATTTGTATTGGTGTGTTCACACACTGACTTGAAATCAATTGGTTTGTTAGGACGCAATTAGCGGTCCCATCCCTTACAACTTCTTTGCTACACTAACCGAGCAACTAAAGGTGAGTTCACGGCCCCTAACTTTATCCGGTTTTTAAACAACAGGGGGAGAAACATGTATACACTCTTCAAACTCAATCTCTTTACGTTATACGAAATTAACGTCACATAACTATTCGGTAACTAAGTTGATGTTAATGTAATGTTATGGTCACTAAGCAGCTATATCACTTAAGTCCTCGTCAATCTCTCGGATCGTTAGTATTGGGTTTTAATAGCGGGGGAATTATAAGTAGTACTACTGGGCCGACAAGCCCCATCGAGCTAGTCGCGCTAGCCGACCGGGTATGGTCAATGGGTGAATAATTTGGCCTAACTTCGCCATGGTCAGTGATAGGCCTGGCAACACGGAGGCACAACAGTCAGCTTCGATCGCGAACTCTTACGTGACATAACTTTAGGCTAGCTACCTTATATGTTAACATTGAACTTAATTACGAAACAACTTTATTATTCCGGGTTTGGAATAATGGAAACAACAACTATATTATCCCGGGTTAGGGATAATGGAAACAACAACTATATTATCCCGGGTTAGGGATAATGGAAACAACATCATTATTATTCCGGGTTTGGAATAATGGAACCAACATCATTATTATTCCGGTTAAGGAATAATGGAACTATCGGTATTATTCCGGGTCGGGAATAATGGACTAAATCGTTATCCCGGGTTAGGGATAACGGGGGAAACAAACTCATAACCGAACAAACGAATTTATGAAAACCTGTGAACTCACTCATCTTTAATGTTGCCACTTGTTTCTTTACATGTTTCTCAGGATCTAGGAGCTCTAGGTGCACTCACATGCATTGAACAAGACATCTTTTATCGAGTCTCATTTACAAACGTTGTTTTGGGTTTTTCATTTGTTTTGGCATTTGTGTTGGCGCCCGTTTCACTACTTATTTTATGCTTCCGCTCAACCACTTAAACTAATGCTTCCGCTAAACTTTGGTAACTAACTAAGACAATCTAAAATCTACGATGATTGGTTAATCAAATGATTTTTGGAAAACGTATTATCAAATCATATAGAGTCGTTCGACGTACTAGTGTTTCAGATTCTGGTTTGTTCACACGCCTCGCGGTAAAACTCCGCAAGTGGAAATTGAGGGTGTGACAGAACAAAGACGCCAAATGAAGCCTACGCGATAATTAAGAAAGCTGCTTTGAAATCGAGTTCTCGTCAAGCCGGAGAGAGGGAGGACATCGTCTCGTTTAGGGGTGCATGCTGTTGATACATATACGGCTCTTACTGACAGATTGTGCTAAAAATATTGATCAAGCCCATAATGTTTCGCGGGTTCAATCTTCATGTGAGCAATGTGGGATTTCACACGAGCCAGGTGCATGCGAGCAGGGTGTTATGTTTACAGGCCACGAGGAGGTGGATTATCTGGGAAATCAAACTAGACCCCAAAATAACCCCTATAGTAACACGTACAATCCGGGATGGAAGAATGACCTAAACTTTGGGTGGAAGGGTGGTTAAGGTAACCAAAACCCACTCGGGTATGCTCAGCGCGCATCCACGCCACAGCAATTCTACGGTCAATCTTTCCAGTCTCATAGTCATTCCTACCAGCCGCATTCGAATATTACCATAATCAGGGTGTCGGGAGAAGTTCCCAGCAACAAGCACCGCAAAATAGCTCTAAGCTGCAGGAAATGATGGCACAACTTTTAAGCAACTCTAATAGTGCAAATCAGTTGGCTGAAAAATGCTATCACTAGCACGAGGAGCGTTTCATGGCCCAAGAAGGGGAGATGAGGAGTCAGAAGGCCTCCATTCAGGCCATTGAGAATCAAGTAGGCTAGTTGGCTAAGATGTTATCTGATCGACCTCAGGGCGGTCTTCCAGGAAATACATAGCCAAACCTAAGAGGACATGTTAATGAAGTAATGACGAGGAGTGGTAAAGCCATAGGACCTGACATATCGGACTCACCACCGGTCACTAAGACGGTTCATACTGACGCTTCGGACGAGGTGCATGCTAGGCGAGTCCCAGCAAGTACAGCACAGCTCCAGAAGCCAGTTACAGATTATACTCCTCCAGTTCCATACCCGGGTAGGCTGAAGAAGCAAAGGAACAAAGAACAATATGGTAAGTTTCTCGAGACGTTTAAGCAATTGCATATAAACATACCATTTTTGAAGGTTGGCTCAAATACCTAAATACGCGAAGTTATTTAAGGATATCCTCACAAACAAGCAAAACCTTGAGGACATGTCTTGTGTATTGATGAACGAAAACTTCTCAGCTATTCTCCAAAACCGTTTACCTGAGAAGATGGGAGATCCAGGCAGTTTCACCCATCGTTGTCTTATTGGCAGCATATCTGTCAGCCATGCATTGGCTGATCTAAGAGCTAGCATTAACCTTATGCCGTATAAGGTTTTCGCTAAGCTAGATTTGGGTGAGCCATCACCCACGAGGTTGAGCATTCGACTTGCTGATCGATCTATAAAATATTCGCCGGTTTCGTTTAAAATATGCTTGTGAAGATCGATAAATTCGTGTTTCCCGTGGATTTTGTTATTCTTGATATGGATGAAGACTCAAAAGTGCCTTTGATACTCGGACGCCCATTTCTCAACACTGCGAGAATGATTGTTGATGTGGCCGCTGGCCAAATCACGCTCCTGGTTAATGACGAGCATGTAACCTTCAACGTTAAATGGTCAATGCAACATCCGCAAAGTCAGGATGATACGCTCTATTATGTTGACATTGTTGATACTGTTATGAGCTCTCATTTTCAAGGCAATATTGAGGAGATCGATTCGGACACTCACACATTGTGTGGGAACCTAGATGGCCTTACGCATGAAGGCCACATAATTGAGCAACTGGTTTATCAAATCAGTGACGATGGTTTCCAGAGTCCGGATAGATTTGTTGAGATTGATCGTGAAGCTGAAGAAAAGCCGAAGCCTTAAGTTGAGGACCCGCCATCGTTGGAGTTGAAAGAGCTTCCTCCGCATCTCGAGTATGCATTCCTAGACGAGGAGTGTCGCCTTCCGGTCATCATTTCATCATCCTTGATGGAAGAGGAAAAGAGAAAACTTCTCGAGGTTTTAAAACTTCATAAGAAAGCCATGGCGTGGAAGATTATGGATATCAAAGGCATCAATCCTTTCTTTTGCACTGACAAAATTCTAATGGAGGATGATTACAAGCCATGTGCTCAGCATCAGAGGCGGCTGAACCCGAACATGCAAGACGTCATGAAAAAGGAGGTAATTAAGTTGCTAGATGCAGGCTTAATATATTTTATATCAGATTCAGTTTGGGTGAGCCCTGTGCAAGTGGTACATAAGAAAGGAGGCATGACTGTAGTCTCAAATGATAGGAATGAGCTTATTCCGACCCGTACCGTCACCGGATGGTGAGTTTGCATTAACTACCGCAAACTTAATGACACCACCCGAAAGGACCACTTCCCGCTTCCATTCATCGATCAGATGTTGGAACGTCTATCGGGGAAGTTATTTTATTGTTTTCTAGATGGGTTCTCTGGCTACTTTCAAATTCTGATCGCTCTAAGGATCATGAGAAGACTACTTTCACCTCCCCCTTCGCCACGTTCGCCTACCCGCGTATGCCTTTTGGGTTATGCAATGCACTGGCAACATTCCAGCGCTGCATGGTTGCTATTTTTCACGATATGATTGAAGACTCTGTGGAGGTGTTCATGGATGATTTTTATGTTCATGGATGATTTTTATATTCGAAAATTTGAAAAAGATGCTGATGAGGTGTGAAGAGAGAAATCTTGTGCTCAACTAGGAGAAATGCCACTTCATGGAAAAAGAAGGGGCAGTTCTCGGGCACAAAATCTCACAAGCGGGGTTAGAGGTTGGTCCAGCCAAAGTGGATGTCATCTCTAAACTTCCACCGCCAACCTCAGTATGAGCAATTAGGAGTTCCTTGGTCATGCTGGGTTGTACAGGAGATTCATTAAAGATTTTTCAAAAATCGCAAGACCCATGACCTGTTTGTTGGAGAAGGATGCTCCGTTTGTATTTTTAGATGATTGCTTGGAGGCCTCAAGTTGTTGAAGCAAAGGCTTATTGAGGCCCCTATTCTAGTAGCACAGACTGGGTGTTGCCATTTGAGCTTATGTGCGACGCTAGTGATTTCGTGATACGGGCAGTCTTGGGACTGGAAGGAGAAGCACTTCCACCCAATATACTACGCCAGTAAGACCTTGCATGATGCGCAAGAGAATTACACTACCACAGAAAAGGACCTTTTGGCTGTATTTTTTGCATTTGACAAGTTTAGATCATATCTCGTACTGTCCAAGACGATCGTATATATGGATCACGCGGCTATTTGATATCTCTTCAGCAAGCAGGATGCGAAACCACGTCTAATTAGATGGATTCTATTGCTACAAGAATTTGATATCGAGATCCAAGACAAGAAGGGCGTGTTGAATGTTACGGCTGATCATCTCTCGAGGCTTGAGCGTAGAGATTCTGAAGACGTGCGGGAGGAACCGATAAATGACAACTTCCCCCACGAGTTCCTTATGAGTATAGAAGTGAGTGATGAGTCGCCTTGGTTTGCTGACTTTGCGAACTACCTCGCCTGTGGAATCCTTGTTAAAGGATTGACATATCACCAAAAGAGAAAGTTCTTCGCAGACCTTAAGCATTACATTTGGGACGACCCGTTCTTGTTTCAAGTTGGAGCAGATCAAGTGATTCGTAGATGTGTGTTCGGAGAGGAGGCAGCCGACATTTTGCGCCAATGTCATGAAGGGCCCACCGGAGGTCATCACGGGGCCAACTACACTACAAAGAAGGTGCTTGATGCTGGTTTTTATTGGCCCACAATCTTCCATGATGCACAAAAGTGGGTGAGGGCGTGCGATGCGTGCAAGAGGGCAACAAATATTTCCGCACGAAATAAGATGCCTCAGAATGCAATTCAAGTATGTGAGGTATTCGATATACGGGGTATCGACTTCATGGGCCCATTCCCATCCTCACGCAGTAATAAATATATCCTGGTGGCAGTGGACTACGTGTCAAAGTGGGTCGAGGCACAAGCCTTACCCACAAATGATGCCAGGGTAGTCGTGAGGTTTCTGAAAAGTTTGTTTGCCCGGTTTGGTGCCCCGAAGGCACTCATCAGTGACCGAGGAACGCATTTCTGTAATGCGCAGCTGGAAAAGGCCCTGTCTTGCTATGGTGTTCACCAAGATTACCACACCATACCATCCCAAACAAGCGGGCAGGTAGAGGTCACAAACCGGGGATTGAAGAGAATCCTTGAGCAGTCGGTGGGTCAGAACCGCAAGGATTGGTCAGAAAAGCTAGATGACGCACTTTGGGCTATCCGAACTGCATATAAATTGCCTATAGGGACTACTCCATATAGGTTAGTTTACGGAAAAGCGTGTCATCTACCGGTCGAGTTGGAGTATAAGGCGTTGTGCGCATTAAAGACAGTGAATCTGGATTTGAAGAGCAGCGGTGAGGCTCGTTTCTTGCAAATCCATGAGCTTGAGGAATTGAGAAATCATGCTACGAGAGCTCTAGATTATATAAGGAGCGCACAAAAAGGTTACATGACAAGCGCTTGAGAGATCACAAGGAATTTCAAGCAGGAGATCTCGTATTGTTGTTCAACTCGAGGCTACGGCTATTCCCCGGTAAGTTGAAATCCCGATGGACGGCACCGTACACTATCAAAGAAGTATTCTCGTACGGAACCGTCGTCATCGAGGACTCAAACGGGGTAACGTTCCAAGTCAACAGTCATAGGTTAAAAGCTCTATGTCAATGGACCGGTTGACTCGGCGGTGGAGGTCATCGAACTCCACGCCCCGCACGCGTGATAAGTGTGGGGAGGAGAGTCCAGCTATCGACTCGCTGAGAAAAATATAGCGGGCGTGATTAGCACGCCAAGGGTAAAATTGTAATTAATTAATTTTTAGTCTTTATTCTATGTTTTCTGCTTTTTCGACTATTTGTAGGTTCGTACTGTTTTGATTCGTGCCTTATATAGTTCCGAGGTTGAAATACTGTCCAACCAATTGAAAACTTGAAAAATGGTGTTTTGTGTTGAAAAAATGGAGTTGGAAGCATTATGTGCAACTTTCTACAGAATTCCCAGATGCCGCACAACCGTGCGCCTCATCCGCACGGCCGTGCACCTCAAATCTGCATCTGCAAGGAACGCTCGTGCGGCTTGGTTTCTCGGACACGCACGACCGTGCGGCCAGTGTGCACTACCATGCGAACCGAGAACCAGAAACAAAGGTGTTGTGATTTTTGATCCACACGACCGTGCACATCTGCGCACGCCGTGCGCGCTTTTTCTTAAGAGTTCGTTGAGCACTATAAATACATATGTTTCGGGAAACCTTAATCCCACTCGCAACCCTAGCCTCACTATCGTTCTCAGTTCCGCACTCCCCTAAATTTAACCACTTTCAACAAGGTTTTGTTCAATCCTCGGTCAAGGTATGAATCCTTTATATTTCTCACATTTAGTCTTGTTTTAGGAATAGATTAAGGTTCTTGTTCAAGAAATTTTTGGGGTTTTCTTCATAAACGAAAATCAAACCCTAATTCTTGAAACATTGGGCGAATCAAAGTTCCAATCAGGAACCCTCGGTCCATTCACTGAGAAAACACTTTGATTTGTGGTTAAACGGCCAAAATCAGTAAATGGAAGAAATTTTTGGAAAACTGCAGATGCCGCATGACTGTGCGCCTCGGCTGCACGGCAGTGCGGCCTTGAGTCGCTGTAGTGAACCAGATAATAGTGGGCTATTTGGATCCGCACGGCCATACACATGGCCCGCACGGCCGTGCACCACCTAAAAAACACAAACAGAATGTTTGAAAAACGTTGTTCAGGTGCCGGGATCGAAATTCTTTAGGTCTGGTCTAATTTTTGTTTTTTGGGACTATGTGTAGATGGATCATCCTTTTCCTCCAGTTTCGACGCCGACAAGCAAAAGGAGCGTCCGTGCATCAATAAGCTACATACTCTTTGGAACAGAAGAGGCCAAATCGGTGGACCAAGGAGGATAAGTTGGGCTGCATTGCAAGTCCTAAACCAGTCCGAGAGGCTTCAGGAAATGATTTCCTTACTGATGGAAAGATATTAAATGTTGAGCGGCCCGTCTATCTCGAGCTAACCTTAGAGTTTTTTGCTTCATATGCATATGACAAACCGAGAAGTGAGAACCCGGATTTTAAAAACGCAAAGATTGTGCAATTTAGGCTCGGGGCAGATGGCAAAGGGTTAGTGGCAAAGCTCGAGCGAAAATTGTGTATTTACACTGATGGAGAAATAGACACTGAGATCTTTACCAACATATACAAATTTGACAGTGATGAAAACAAGGCAGACTTTTGGGCTCATGTGGCGATCGGGCCACCTTACGAGGCCCGAAGGGCTAAAGCGTCGAGACTGAAGGACCCACTCCTTAGGGTTCTTCACAAGGTAATGAGCCACACCATTTGTGGGCGAATGGACAGTTCGAGGACCTGTCCCACACCGACCTGCTATTTCTGTACTCGATAGTAAATGGAATGCATATCAACCTCGCCGTTCGCATGGCTGAATTTTTATCAATAGTGCGGGAAGGTCGATAAGTAGCGAGATTCATGGTGGGGAATATGTGACCCAACTCGCTCACGCCATCGGAATTATGACTAAGGATGTAGTAAATAGTTTGATGCTCGTGCACTCCGGAGATGATGTAGATATTCGTTCTCTACAGGCGATAGGTTAGATTGTAGACACATGAAATGCCCGAGGTTGAGGGGCCTAAACGGGGAAATTTGGGACCCACTTCCGCCGCTACCAAGTGACGAGGACGAACAGGATGTCGAGATGGAGCATGTCCACGAGGCACATGCTCAATAGGGTGCATACATAGAACCACCACCAGCTCATCATCAGCAGCACTAGTACCAACACCAGCAGGAGTATCAGCTCACCCGGATTGGCCACTGGCATCCCTTCATACCCAGAGTTCTACCGGCAATTCCAGCAAATGCAGGTGAACCAAAATACAATGAGAGAAGAGATGCATGCTGGATTCTCCTACATTTTCAGAGGGCTGCACAACGCCTTCCAAACTACTTTGGCGATCCTCTGGAGTTCCCTTTCGGGAACCCGGGACATGAGAGGCGGGCCCTTTGGGTGCATGCCAAGATGATGAGGAGGATTAGCGGGAGGTAGAGTGTAGAATCTGTAGATTGCTGGTGTCATTAATTATTTTTTTATGCTGTTCTTTGTCTTTCTATGGGTTTTTCATTTTGCCAGTGTTTTAAAAACCCCTCGGATATGTATTTCTTTTGAAACAATTTATTAGTACTTATTTTTATTTAATTTTCAAACTATTGGATGAAACTTATTTATCTCGGCTTTTGATCAATGGCGTTGCTTGAGTTTTGGTTAGATTGATAAGTTTTGCAGGTACATGGAAAATGCAAACAGAGTTAAAAAGAAAGAGGTCATGCAAATTATCTCCAAATCTTCTTCAACTCAGGGGAGTCTTATTCACCCTTTTTCACACTTTCTACGTAACTAATTTTTGTTCACTTGGGGACAATGCGAAGTTCAAGTGTGGGGAGGGGTTTAACTCGCATAACTTTGTTTGTCCTGTAAAAAAAATCTTTATATAAAAACGGTCAATTGTGTTTTTAAGAAAGCATCAAATACGATCAAAACCGGCAAGCTAAATTGATTTTAAAGTAATAATAACTAAAAGCGTAACAAACAAAAAGAAAGACTTACATGTTTATCTTTACATTATACCCATTCCTTCAATTACGTGAGCATATTTGAGCCTTTCAATTCTTAACATGCTTGTTTTTGTTCGAATACGAGTGAGCCGGATGTTTCACGTAATGCGGAACTTATCATTAGTATAACTTTCAAGATCTTGAATATGTAAAAAGGATATGAATGTGATAGAGGCCTTTAGGATACCCTTTTGTGTTAAGCCTTTTTCTTTGTTTATTTTCCGTAACCACCATCATTCCATTAGTTAAACCATGTTGAGCCTATATCCCATGTTTTTCCGTTTACACCCATTTTAACCCACTTAGCCAAATTTAGCCTTTTTATCGTTTAAACCTTTGTGTTAAAACTCGGATATAGTTATTATCTAACTTACGTAGTTTGAAAAAAATACAGAAAATAGCAATCAAAAATAGAAGAAAGAAGATCAAATCGGAGCAATTTTAGACGTTAAATGTACAATCTCGTTGACTAGCTCGATATGGTCAAACTCATCCAATTATGCCTTGCTTATGTATAGTTTATGCCATTTACGTTGGCTAGAAATAACCACCGAGTTTTAACCATTTAACCACTTCTAAATGTCCCTTTCCTACCTTTAACCAATGCCTATCATTACAACCCTCAAAGACCTCTTGATTTGTGTCTTTTTCGCATGATAGTTGGTGGAGATTAGATCTTTTGACAAGCTTATGACATTGCATGATTCATCGCCTTGGCATGGAGTGTTTTACACAGACACATTACATGTATGACTAATAAACATAACCGAGTGTGTGTGAACATTTTGAGAAATGTAAGGATTTGCATGATAAAGTCGATCGGAAGTGGAATCATTGCTTTTTAGTTATCTTGTTTAGATTCACGTATGCTTGTTTGGTTTGAAATCTTTGATGCTGACTTTTTGAAATACCAATTGATCACCGAATATTTAATTCGTGTTGTAAATATTTGACGTTCGGGTCCCTAGTTTGCTCGCGTCCGTTAGCTTTCAGTTTGCTTGAGGACAAGCAAAAGTTCAAGTGTGGGGAGGTTTGATATACAATAAAATATACCTATTTAAGTCCCCTATTTTACCCTTGTTTTATGTGTTTTTGGCTAAAACCTCGTCGTTTAGATACTTAATCGATTGCTTTTATAATTTCAAGTTCAAAATGGTGTGCCAAAGACAAAGTTGGCAAAAAACTGGGATTGTCAAATGTTCCGGATGAATTCCAAAGAAATTGCTGAAGTTACAGCTCACGCACGGCCGTGCGGACTATTGGCACGACCGTGCGCGACTGCGATCTCAGGCGCACTGGCAGTGCGCAAGGCAGTGCAGCTCATTTCTCGGTGCGCAAGACCATGCAACCCATGTGCACTACTGTGCAACCCATGTGCACGACCGTGCACTATCTGATCATCAATCATCAGCCTATCTGGAGACCTGCATGGCCGTGCGCCCTAAGCGCTACGAATGTGCACATCTGAAAACTTTGGCGCCCAAACGTCCACTTGTCGACCCATGCCCTGCAGCTGACGTAATGCTGATGTGCACGGGCGTGCACATAAAGTGCACGGCCGTGCTGATAAGAAAATCTCTATTAAACAGAGCATTATAGACTGATCAAAATGTTGGGTAATTTTCGAAGTTTCTGGGCGATTTCCGAGGTCCAGAGCTGCCGATTCTTGTCGATTTCAAGCCTCAAAGTTGCAAGAAGCTCATCTTTCATCCAATCCATCAAATCCTTAATTGTTTATGGTTTGAATTCTTTTCTTAACATACATTTTAAGCACATTCACAAGCATTGAGCTGATGTTTATGTATTATTGTTATAAATGATAGTAAAATACTTGTTTTATGAACAATCTTTAGTTTGTAATCATGTTGGAATGAAGCTCAGATAACTTGTTCATGTTTGAATCTTGATGATCATATGGCAAACTTGGTTCATTGATGTTGGATTTTTTATTGAGGTTGTTTATCTTGGATGATTAGTAAATGGTTAGTTAGGATAAGTTGAACAAACCCCATAATTAATCATTGCTCGTAAACTTTAACTTGTTAATATGTTTACACCATGAAACTAGAAATGGGTATTGGTTTAATAAAAGATAAATCTGATTTTGATCAAGAATGCTTTCTTACACGTAAGGGCTATAACGGGTTAGATTGTGTTATTGTAAGTTCTTAACATGTGTTATAATCTTTGTTGAGAAATTTTAGCCAAAATAACCAACTTGGTAGATTTATGTTTAAGACTTGCAAAATGGATAAGTTTGTGATATGATCTACGTTATGCTTGTCTCAGTGGTTATATTGTGTTAATCGGTATTGCTTTCCTTGATAAAGTGAGGTTAGAAAACTCTTAACGGATGACTAACTTATTTTTAAAAGATTCACATGAAAATATATCAATAGCTCGTTAATGAATAATTTTAGGTGGTTAAAGTGTGTTTATCGCGTTAACTTTCTGAAGAATTATCATGTTAGGATTCCGAAAGGGATACTAATTGTCTTTTAATTGGAAAATTGATCAAGTGCCTTTGCGACATTTCTGACTTAGTTAACATGCTTAGGTTGTTTATAAAACAAGACAAAAGAAAAAGAAATTATACTTTTGTATTTGGAGTCTTATATGTTTTAAAATATATTTTTAGACATTTTTAGTTAAAAACTCATTCACATATTTTTTTGCAGGTAGATAACTGACGACAGTTTAGTACATAAGCGCCTACCCGCGTCTATGGATCGACATCTGGTTCTTACCCATACTTTACTACATATACGATAGGGTACACTTGTCCTTTTGTGTGTATTTTAACGTTAATGTATAAATCATTTTTATAAATATTAAAACCGAGTTCGTGTGTAAAATTCATTGTAAAATATGTATATATACGCACACGTAAGTAGTGTAACTTGAACTTCCGACTTTCTTCATTTTCTTGTCAATGCGGCTTTCATCATCTGAGCAATCTTCGTCATTGTTGATGTCTGATGAAGAATCTGATTCTTGTTCTTTACTTGATTCATTTGAAATAAGATCATTAAAATAGCTGAGATCTTCTCCATCGTCTTCTGAAGTTGTGGTGAATGAGTCCTGCTGCTGCTATCTTCATTTATTTCTGTTTCTGTCTCTAATTTATCTGTGTGAGATGGAACAAATTCTAGAATTTCCTCGGTGAGGAATTTCCCAAATCTGTTTTGTTTTAATTTAGGACAAACACTAGAGGTTCACATACAACGTTTTCATCACAAAAAGCATATTTTAAGTCATGACATTCAACCACGACATTCGCATGGTTGTGGTTCTTAAATGTAGGCACATGGCCATTACAGTCATCCTGAATATTAAATTTAGGCACACGGCCACTACAGTCATCCACCTAGTCAAACTATTACAGTCATCCTGAATAGAAGTACTGTTTTTCTTATTGCAACTCCAGGCGAACTACTTAACGGTGGAATAACTGTCGCCCGAATATCCTATCCTTATTTTCGATCCTCCACAATCATCAACCTCATCGCAGACATCTTCCTTACGCTCTAACACATATGCATTACTTTAGAACTGTTAGTATTTTTCTCATTTTCGTAAGAGACATTTTGAGCAAAAAGATCATTTTTATCAATTAAATCATTATTAGGATGACGAGATGGCATATGTACATAGTTTTTGTTGTGCGGAGGAGGAAAGATTTTTCTTTCGTTTCCGAGCTTATCCTTGTATCCATTCCCATCCTTCACAAATGTCAGTCGTTGGCAATTTTCAATGTCAACCAGTGTCTTTTGGCTAATTTTCTATTTATCGATCGTGATTTGCAATTTATTGTTTTCATTTTGAGAATTTTCTAATCTTTCAGTTAAATCATTTATGATAAAATCTTTTCTAAAAACGAATTCTTTTAATATCTGCATTTTAGTGAAGTTGAATTCAACTTTCTCTGATATGCAGCTTCGTTTTCTTTCAGTTCTTTGTTAAATTGCAAAACCTTTTCTTTTGCTCTAATCAGGTCACGGTTGAGTGATTTGTAATGTGTTGTGAGTTCAAACATGGTTGGGAACATAGTTTTGCTTTAAATTCATACTGTATGTTGTTTACCAAATCCTTATCCTCCTTTTCTTTTCCAGATTCAGCTTTCATGGCTGCTGTAGGAATTTTAGCTTTCTCAATCTTGATGCAGCTAGTTACTTCTTGGGCCTTCTTCTTCCGTTCAGGCTTCTCAGCTTCTTTCTTTCCCTTATATGTTTATGGTTCAGTAGGAGCGACTATGCTCTTCAAGCCATTATCTATAACTTTGTCACCCTTAGGAACTCCTGCAACTTGTTTCTAACACAGTTTGATGAAGACCAGACTGATCCAGTAGAGATTTTAGCCATAAGAGCCTTGTTCACTTCTTCCTTTGCCTCAGCAATTTATTCAGCCTAGTCATAAACTTCTACCACTAGTGCCTTTGGGGTGTTATTAGTAACATTCTCATTTCCCTCGATAGCGATTGGCCATCTTGCTGGGACAATCTCAGCATTTTCGTTCTTCATAGCGGGCAATCTCTCTTGAAGTGACCCAAATTCTTGCAGTTGTAGCATCGCAACTTTGACTTGTCGAAACCGGCTTTTCCGAGAGATAATCTCTTTCTAGTCTTGTCTTGAAACTTTTTTAGCCTTAAGGTGACCATAGCCATCTGCCATTTGAGATCCATGTATTCCATATCATCTGGATCAACTTGGTACATGTCTTCAGCTGAAAGAAAATCCCGTTTCAGTTCACCCGACATAAGAGCCTCATAGATGCTGATGAAGGTGTTAAACAGTGCAACATGTTCAGTCGAGATCTTTAGTGCTTGAGCGTCACCGACCACAGTAGCTTTCTCGTTGGATTGTGGAGCCTTAGCAGAGTTTCGGAAGCGTTGAAGTAAGATGCACCGGCACTTTGAGAGCTTGAGCTCTCTGAGACTGTGGGGGCAACGAATGCCATGTTCTTGGGCATAATAGCATCAACAGATTGAGCAGACTTTTGTTGTGACTATCCTGTTTGGTTCATCTCTCTTTTGAGCACGTCCATTTTGAAAGCCTTTAGATGTTGATCAATTCCGAAAGGATAACTTGTGACGTACTGGTTTAGGAAGGTTCTTTTGATCATCATGCACTGTAAGCTCTATTCTTTTGGAAGAGAGTCCAAAAGCTTTTTGATTGAAGCATAGTTGACATCAGGTTTACCAACTTTCTTCATTTTTGTTAACACATTCAGAAAGTGGCTAATGTGATCTGACAAGCATTTAGCTCGAACACTTCCAAACATGTCGTATTCTTTCTGAACCATATCTCTCTTGTTACTCATCAATTCTTTGTTGCCTTCGTGGTGATTGATATGATCCAACCATTGTTCATGAGTCGAGGTGTATTCCTCAAAGAAGTTGTTGTCATCCTTTGATAGAGCCATCGTTAGAGCAGCATGAGCCCTACGGCCACGTTGGATGAGTGTCCTATCTTCATCAATGAAGGTTGAGGGCTCTTTGTTGATTGTACGAACATCATCACGAATTACTATAGGGACATTGGGTCCTACAGTGACGGACATCCATTGAGTATAGTCAGTATACTCAAAGAATGATTTGATTCGATTCTTCCGGCTAGTAAAATCTTCAGATCCTTTCAACTTAGGAAGCCTAGTTGTAGTTCCAGTTTCAAGTTCGGCTTGAGCGATTGGATTCAGTTGATTAAGTGACATTTAGGTTTGATTTCAAGTATCAGGGATTAATTACGCTTGTTCTTAAGTTACTATGCTCAAAATCGCTGGTTAAGATCAATTACGCTGGGAATTTGTGAGGTCATTGAGCAAATACGCTGAATTTAGTAATTACGCTGATGATTCTTGGCTTTTTGGACTGGCGACAATAGCTAAATCCACTGGAACAGACAATACAAACATGAGTTGGGCTAAATACGCCGATCACCGTGATAAAATCACTGAGGATCTTTATCACTGACTTCGAAGTCGCCTTCGATTAAACATGCTGACACTATTTTGCTAATAATCAACAAATGCGCTGGTATATTGTCGGCGTATTTGTTAATTACGCGATCTTCAAACTAAATACGCTATATTCAAATTTATCTACACTGTCTTCAATTTTAAATACGCCCAGCAGGGTTTAAGTATGAACAAAAACCCTCTTATCACTCAAGAATAACTCAAATCCATGTTTCTTTATACCAAAATGACCCAAATGTTCACCAAAATACTGATTAACAACAACCAAATGATTAAACACACCAGTTCAAGCCATTTTAAGTCTAAAAATTTGAAACACCTTGAAACTTTGAAAACTTTTGAAAAACCTTCAAAACTTGAAAAATCTAACAAAACTCAAACAATTAATAGCACAAAGGCTCTGATACCAAATTGTGAATCCCAAAACAGATTCAGATCACAATGGTTTGATTTTTTATCACCCAAACAACTATAGATTACTTGCTTGAATGTGTAAAAGTTAAGCAAAACCAAAAGATGAAGATTCTTGTATGTATCAAACAAAATGTGTTGCATATGGAATCCCAAAATATATAATCACTGAAAGCACATGGATGTTTGGATTTAGCACAAGAACAATAATAACAACACAAGAGTAATCACCAAAACTTGTCCAAGAACCTTGGACTAGGGTTTTCCATTGATCACCTATATATACACACTGACTGCCCAGCGCATTTGTTAAATACGATGGGTACTCAAATACGCCGCTACAGGGAAGTTTCTCTGTAGTTACACTTTTAACCCCTGAACTTTCTAGAATACAATAAACTATTACGAAACTATCCAAAACCTACTAAAATCAAATACCAACGATCTCAAAAGTTCCAACAATTCGCAATTATTCTCATCTTTAGTTAAATTCCAAGGATGATTGATTTTTTACAACACTATCAATCCATGTTCACAAATAGTTGTTCGTATTAGGTTATTTATACCCTCAATATTTTGTATGTCGTGAGTTTTCTAGTTGTTTTTATCAATCTCCTCAATTTAAGGAATTCTCTTTCAACTCATCCCATAACTCTTTTGCACTATGTAGTGTAATAGCTTTGCATAGATCTCATTTGGTAGAGCCTTTGCAATTATAATGAGTGCTTTGTCATCTATCTCAAACTTTTTGAAGTCTAGCATAGAGTAATCTTTTGGTTTCTTTGGCTCTTTCACATCAGGATTTTCAACACAAGGTGTCATTGGAATATGTGGTCTGTACACTACAGACCTCCAACATCCTATGTTTTGTTGAGCAAGATAATGCACCATTTGACATTGCTAGATATTGTAATTTGATCTGACAAGTATCGCTGGTTTTCTATCACAACCAGAAATAGGGGAAGCATAGTTATTGAGTGACATTTTCTTTTGATCTTTTTGAAGAAGAACATTGTATGTGTAAGACACCTTTTGATTTCTACACTTTTCTACTCTGAGCTACAAATATTATTGAATCTGTGTGAGCTAAACTTTGTGTGTTAAATTGATTATGAAAACAGGTTTAACATGACCAAGCTCTGATACCAAATGTTAGGATCTGAGTTTGATACATATAAATAAATCTTGATAAAAACGACATTGTTCACAAGTAGGAAGATATTATCAATATTTTTTTTCATTAATATCAAAGGATTCAAATGACTTATAGAATGATTCTACAATCTCCCCCCTCAGCCTGATCACTCACTAGAACTATTCATACAAAAGACAATGTGTGAAGTGATGAAAATAGATCTCTAGCAGGTGAGGTCTATTTATACTAAGTACTAAAGCTCTTTTTGTGATAGGCTGACATCATACTGATGGTGACATCTAACATTATTAATAGAAAAGATTCCACAGATGTTGCAAACATCTGTGTAAATCTATCATATGTTCTAAGTATGTTAAACACTAATAAAACAAGTTGTTGGTGCATATTCTATGACACCAGCATCATAGTTAAATAGTGTAATCTTTGAATATTTTGTATTGGGCTTAGCATATGTATTTAGCTTGTTTAGAGTTGTAATGGGCTTGGAGAATGGCCTAGCTCAGTCCAAAGCCCAATATGAAAAAATGTAGTATATAAACATGTCTTGCATTAGGGTTTTTATTAATCCCTAGAGTTGTAATAGTTTTCCTAGAGTATTCTAGAGAGAGAAATTAAATGCAAAGGAAAGAGTGAGAGTGATTGAGTTGGAGTCTTGAATTGATTGTAAATACTTGTGTTGGATAATCAATTAAAGATGGGTTTAAAAGTGAATTATGTGTCCGTTCATCTAATAAACTTGTTTCTGTATTTATCTGATTTACTAAGGGGATTCTGCACCCTTGGTTGATTATAAATCTCGTTATCAATCTACGTGTGATAGGGACCTACAATTGTATCAGAGCATTAGGCTCTTATTGTATGGTTCGAGATTGATTTTACAGCGAAAAAGTTTGTTCATATCTGTTTGAAAAAGTTTTCTGCCGTCGATAGTTTTGATCATTAAGGTATCCTAAACTTGTAGGTAAACTTGCATTACAGTGAAGTTATAGCTTTGCAGTTTACCAAAACCACACAAATTTTAGGAATTCTAGAAATTGTTCTGGGTTACAAAGTATTCCGACTAAGTTGATTGTTCCGAACTTCTATAAGGCTCCGGACTACTCACTTGTTCTGAATTACTTCATTCCGGGCTACTATCTTGTACCATATTAATCATAAAGTTCCATATTATTCCTTTATTCCGAACTTTATAAACTATTTCGAATTTGAATAAATATTTTGGACTTAAACAATAATTCTGAATTTAAGACTAGTATTCCGGGTTTAAATATTTCTGAACATAAGAATTTATTCCAAAATCAAACAAACACAAGGTTTCGAATTTATGTACTTAAAAAATCAAGAATTTCGAGTTTACCTTCAGGGTTTGTGCAAGCCTACAAGGTTTGTGGAAGCCGTCAGGGTTTGTGAAAGCCTTCAGGGTTTGTGAAAGTTTTTAGGGTTTGTGAAAGCCTTAGGGTGGGAAAGTGTTCAGGGTTTAACTAGTCATAAAGTGCACGGAATTCATTTTATAACAAGCACGGATTACTGTTTAAAGTTTATTGTTTCAGTGTAGGATCTTCTTATCCAATAAGCACAGTACCTAATCTGATTAACTAGTCATAAAGTGCGCAGAATTCATTTTATACAAAGCGACAATATCAAGAATATTGTTTAAAGTTTACTGTTTCATTAATGTCATAAACGTGTACAATTTTGAAACAAACTGGGCAGGGCTTCATTGTACCGATCAACAAACTATTACAGATTCAAGACCTCAACTATCCTATATATAAACATGACAGCTTCGTACGAGTTGAGCCTTTCCACTTCGTACAAGGTGTGCTCGCTTCGTACGGAGTGAACTGCTTCATTTCGTACGAAGTGCACAACACTTCGTGCGAAGTGGACATTATAAATAAAAAATCAACAAATCTAACATTGAAGCCTTATAACATATGACTCGACATGACCCTAAGACGTAGGCGATAGACATTCTACATCAACAAACTCCCCCTGGTATTGTCGTAGTCTTTGTTAGTCTTCAAAAACTTTATAACATTAAACGTTATCTTCCCAAGAAATGCGTTTCTAGGCTTCTGACGTTCTTCACTTGGAATAGGCGTTTGGTTAGTCGGAGGAGCCCACTTCAAGAACCAAACCTTCTGATTGAAGCTTTCTGTGTAATAGCATCAACTCTTTCTTTCTTCCGAATCTGCTTCATAACTCAACCCTTTCTAGCTCTCTCCATTTAGATCTCCACATCTTTCTGGAATTAATCCGTGTGCATAGCAAACATTAACGACACCTTGGTATTGCATTGCTTGAGTCTTCTCCTTTGCTTCATAACGTTGTAAAACAAATATTCGATATCCTTCTTAGAACAGTTCACTAGCCACATCGGGTCTAGAATTCGAATCATCCTCCATAAACCTTCAGCTTTAAGCACAATCACCGCTTCCCCTTTTTCAATATCATACTGCCACCAATTGAATAATTCATAGAAATCTTGTTCGATCTTCATCATGCATATTCTTCATTGCTTGTAGCTAATTTACAATCAACGTTACATCCTTTTCCTTCGTAACTGCATTGATCTTGATTATCTTCTTTGGTATGTGCGGGTTTCCTGGGATTAAAACCATTAGACGCTTCATACTTAATCAACTTCCATAATCTCTTATCATGAAATTTCATTAAATAGTTTATCGACTTTGTTTGCACCAACTCTTCAACGTCCCACCATGGCAACGTCTTGATGACGCTCAAATATCTAAAATATTGCACACCAAACTCTCTCTTAACTACATAAACATCAAACTCCGGAATCCGACCCCAACTGAGTATATCTCCCAAAGATTTATCTTGATCACGAGTAAAGAAAGCCAGTGGTCATCTGAATTTACATTCTATAGGTAGCTCTTTGAACCACGTCTTTTTGGCTTCAGCTATCTCTTCTTTTGATAAACGTTTCGGCAAATTTCCATCCTTTACAGTCTCTTCAACCCTACGCTTCAACAAATCATTCATTTCTTCTGCAAACATTTCATGAAAAGTTAGGAAGTCATCCATTCCATTTCCAGAATATTTGACTGTCTCGTATGTATCTGCATCGGCTACGTACCTATACACATAATGTTCAGACTGAGAAGTATGACATTGTTCAACTCATCCTCGAAATCAAACTCAAAAGAACTTTATCAACTCCTAACATCTTTGCGATCTCCTTTTGGTGTAGTTATGTACAAATTCACCTTCTTCAACACCATGTTCTAAGTAGAAGACTTTGCATTGTGGCAAATCAGGAACAATTGTCAATGGTGGAACAACTGTAAAGATTCTTTATCATTTACTGTATCTTTCTACTCCCCCTGTCGTTGAGTATCATCATTCTGATTAGCATCATCATTCAGATATGCATCATAATGAAACGACTCGTTCAACTTAGCATCTATACTTCTCAAACCTGTACCACCCTAGGTGTTATCATCATCATCACCCTTATCATTATCATCTTTCTTATCATTTCCACCAATATTTGCATTATCATCCTCTTCGTAACCATCAACTTCCTCATCAATCTCAACTTCCATCTTTTTTCTATCCAAGTATTTTTTTTTCGCTGAAACCCAGTAACATCAACAGGTTCATCAACTAGCACGTAATTCACTAACGGTTCAGCTTCAATTTCTAGCTCAGTAGGAATAATTACAGAAATATCATCTAACTTTTCTTTTCCTTTTCCCATAGTTGCAGCCTCAGCTTCTGCTTTACGCGCTGTTCAGCATCTCTTTCTTTTGCTTCTTTGATTTCAATTGCATCATATTCTGTATTGATGTTGATGTTGAATCTTTCCTCTAATACTTTGTATAAGACATTGACTTCTTCGCATTCACCGACTTCTCAACTTCCAAATCTTTTACAACTCTGTGAAGTCTTTCGTTTTCAGAAGTAACGTTCGTGAACATTGAAACGAGCTGCACATTTTTAGCTTCAAGTTGTTTAATCCTTTCCTCATGCAATTTATTTCTACTCTCCAGATTGGTAACTCTGTTATCATTAAATTAATCTGCATCAAATCCACCTGTGAATGGAATATCACCAAAATCATCAGGAAAACGTTCATGTAAAGATCTTCTAGCAGCAGATTGAGGTGTTGGTCGTTGTTTTGTAGGCGTGTTGTTTGTTTCGGATGTGGTGGTGGTGGTGGTTGATGTGGTGGTGATGTAGATGGTTGTTGTATATGTGGTGGTGATGATGGTTACACTGATTCAATCTCAGGCATCTCTTTTGAAGTTTTCTTCTCATATACTTTCTTCTTGACGTTTTAGCTGCTAGAGACCCTATTGTTTGTGACATCCTGGCTTTTCAGGTATCTTAAACACGCTACTTTATGGTTATTCACTCCTACGATGATTTAATTCGGAGAATTAAATTACACGCTCGCAATAACTACGCTAACTTTGTGAATCTATTGGGTGAATTACGTGCTATGTGATATTAGACAGGTTGTATTTGAATTACGTGCTATGTGTTATTAGACGCTTGTAGATTATTGTATCACGCTTTGATTTCGCGATTTATTAGTTATAAGCCTTGTGTTACCGAATTGTAAAAAAAATAATAAAAATGAATAAATATCCGAACCGAACCGAGCCGCGAAACGTGTCGACCTTGTGACCACACAAGCCCAACCCACCACCCACACCCCCCTTACGAACACAAGCCCAACCCGCCACCCCACCCTTGCAGCCCAAGCCACCCCACCCTTGCGGCCCAAGGAATTACCCAAATCGCCCCCTATGTATATGTATGTATGCATGGGATGTTTTAAAAAAATAATAATCAAAACCCTAATACCCTAGTGAGGTCGACGGCAGCCCCCCCCCTCTCTCGGTCGCGCAAACTACACCCCTCGGATTGATTCCAAGCTTGTCCTGGTTCGCTAATCATCATCGTTTCAAGGTTAGGGTTTAATTGTATTGCGATTCACACTAGGTTTTGTGTAATCTTGATCATGATTATGTGCTTGTATGATTATTAGTATGAAAAAGTGTTGTGGTGTATGATTAGTTCGGATGAATACGTGAATCTTTGTGGTTGTGATGATATGTTGAATACTAAAATCGTAGGCTGAGTTTTATCAATAGAAATCATGATATATATATATATTTAGGGTTTGCATGAATATTGATATATATGATGATATTTGACAAGTAACCTGCTGTTAATCAATACAACTAAGCGTCATGACCGTTTAAACATGTTTTAATGCGATAAAGTCGAAAACAGTAAGATGATTTACATTTACAGCCAACTTCAGTTGGCTGTAACCTGATCATTATTTATCGAAAAGTGAATTTTCTAAAGCCTAAAACGTGTATTTTTGAAAAACGCTTCAAATGGTGCCGGATTCATATTTTTCTGAGGTCGTTTGCTATTTCTAAATGGTCATTTAGTGCAGCAGCTGAAACAGCGTAAATTCTGCAGAATTTGCAGGTTGTTTATCGAGTCGGATCTCATAGTCTGTATGGGGTTAGGTCACGAAATTTATATAGTAACTGAAGACGGAAATTTCTGAAAATCTCCCACTGGAAGATGAAAGATGATTTTTAAATAATTTTTCTCGTGGACTGCAGTCAGAAAGCGACAATCTGACTGCAGCCTAGTATATAAATGTTTATAAATAATTGGTAAAGATTTAGGATTTGAAAATTTTACACAAAATTTTACAGTTAATTGATACCTCCTGTAAAAAAATTTTGAATTTTTGGAACAGCCCAGTTATGAGCGTACAAGCTGAAACATGATAACTTGCGTTTGTGTGTACCTAAGTGTTGTATGAGTTATCCTATGTTTATGACAAGTTGGTTTAATCGTTATTTTGTATGATGATACTTTGCATGCATGATTATGGTTTCGAATTGGTTATTACGTGTGCTGTACTGTGTGTTAGTTATGCGTAGGGTTTTGTGTCAGTGTGTTCACACACTAACTTTAAATCGGTTGACATGTTAGGACGCGATTAGCGGTTCCATCATTTGCTTCTTTTGCGTTTATTCTAACCGAGCAATTTAAGGTGAGTTCACGGCCCCTATTTTATCCGGTTTTAAACAACAGGGGAGAAACATGTATACGCTCTACAACTCTATCTTTTACGTTATGCGAAATTAACACCGTTAACTATTTGGTAACTAAGTTAATGTTAATGTATGTTATCATCACTAAGTAGCTTTATCACGAAAGTCCTCAACAAACTCTCGGATCATTAGTATTGGGTTAAATAGCGGGGAAATTATAGTAGTACTACTGGGCCCGACAAGCCCCACCCGAGCTAGTCGCGCTAGCCGACCGGGAATGGTCAACGAGTGATTAATTTGGCCTAACTTTCGCCATGGTCAGTGATAGACCTGGCAACACTGAGGCAACAACAGTCAGCTTCGATCACGAACTCTTATGTGACGTAACTTTAGGGCTCGCTACCTACATGTTAACATTGAACTTATTTACGAACCAACATTATTATTCCAGGTTAGGAGTAATGGGACTATGTCGTTATCCCGGGTTAGGGATAATGAGGAAAAAAATCTTTTAAATCGAACTCATGAACATATAAAAACCTGTGAACTCACTCTTCTTTAATGTTGACACTTGTTTCTTTACATGTTTCTTAGGACGCTAGGAGCGCTAGGTGCACTCACTTGCATTTGATCAAGACATTTTTATCGAGTCTTTATTTATGAATAATTTTTGGGATTTTGGTTTTGGCGTTTATGTTGGCGCCCGTTACTTTACTTTAATGCTTTCGCTAAACTTTGAAACCTTGATATTTTGAAAATGACTATGAATGTTTACAACAAATGTTTTTGGAAAACGTTTAAATAAATCATATAGAGTCGTTCGATATTGCTAGTGTCTGAGATTCTGGTTTTATCACACGCCTCGCGTAATACTCCGTAAGTGGAAATTGAGGGTGTGACATTGTTTTCTTTGTCACATCTGAAGGCTTGCTCTTTACGCTTTTTGCTTTCTTAGCTGGCTTTTCAATGATATCTTCTAGTTCAGACGGCACATGCGTTTCATCGTCGTCACCAAAAACCTTTCTTTTCTTTAACTCTGCTATTTCAGCTACACCTCTTGCTTTAGGATCTATGCATTCAACAGAACTTTCTTCATCTTCACCATCAAAAGCTTGTTTTCAACTTTAGCAGCAATTTTTGCAACATTCACATCATCACGAGCTTGGTCTAAAGTAGCAGAGAAAACATCATCATGTACATTCACAGTATCATCAGCAGGCTCATTCACAGGATCATTCACCGGTACTTCTTCTTTAGAATCTTCATCAGCAATCAAAGTTCTAGCAGTTTGTTTGGTTGCACGCTTTCGTGTTTGAGAAGGCTTCTTCTTAGGAGTTAATCTTTTCTTTTTCTTATCCTCTTTCTCATACCAACTACTCCTCCATGGAATATATCCAGATAAACTGTCCTTCTCATCGTTCTCAGAGTTGCTTGTATCTTTCCTCCATTTATTCTTCGGTGGTGCAGCATAAATTTATCTATAGCTATAAAAAATTTCTTTGCTACTTGTTCGGTATCTTGCTTCAAATATTGATTCAACCTGACCAATGTCTGGCTATCCATGAGATTCAACTTCAATTCATCGTCAGCTTCTTTCGCTAAATTTGGAAATAAGTCGTCTAACATCATCTATAAAAACCTTGGATACTGAAGAAACTTTTCCCTTGAAATATTCCCCACCATCTGATTTAAAATAACTTTTGTGAAGTTGTATGGAAGATTGAGAGTCAGTGCTGCAATAATACACATCTGGTAGTCAACTATCACCTCAAAACCTCCTTTTCTGTGACTGAGTGCGAGAATCACAGAATGTGCGAAGAATTTATGAGGCCTGCCTAGATATGATTTATTGAAGTTCGCCTCATTAACATGCCCTTTGTATTCCATTCTGTAAAAACAACCCTTCATCATCCTTTCAGGGTAACCTATGGGATCATCATCTTTATCTTTGAAGTCCAATACCCTCCGAATCAATTCTTCAGTGATTTTAACTTCAACATCTTCATTTCCGATTCTAAGAACTGATTCAATCGCATGCAGATTCGGAACATACTTTGCAGAATTCCAAAATCTTTCTATATGTGACCTGTAGGCTTTGTGTTTATGAGTTAATGCCTTCTGTATCGATAAACGGTCCACAAACTCCATTCTTTGAAATGAGCCATTTCATGTATCTTAACGTCAAATACACAGCACGTATTATGTATCGGCTCAAATTGATTTCTTTTCCTGCTATCTTAGAAATATTTTGACAAACATACCAAAACACTTAGTGTGAAGTGCAATTCTGCGAAGTGGACATTATTTACTTCGTAGAAGTGGAATAACTAAATTCCACAAACATTTAGGATCACTTCGTACAAAGCTTATTTAAACATTTTAACAGTTTCACTTCGTGCAAAGTGAACAATTTACTTCGTACAAAGTGACTTCCACTTCCTTCGAACACTGAATTTTTCAAAAAACAAATTTGATCGATTTTTTATGAAATTGAAGGTCCTAAATGATTCTATATTCCTAGATCTACGTTTTAAGTTCAAAATCACCGGTTCGTTCAAAAACTTGGTCTGAATCAAGTCAATATACCTTCACCATTGTAAGAGGTGTGCAAATCGACCTCCCCAATTAAATTTTGGCAGTATAACTTCTTAGTTTGCACAAAAACACTCCGATTGCTCAAAGGTTTCAGATTACACCAGAGAGAATAGTAACAGTAAAATGAATCAGTTTGTGTGATCTGATTCCTTATATAGTGAAGGGGTTTCACTTCATACGAAGTGATTCTGCTTCGTGCGAAGTGATTAAACTTCGTGCAACGCAAATCCAATTCATGCAAAGTGACATATAATTTGTCAAAATTTCAAATTTTTCGAACATATAATCAGTTTAGCAACCCACTCATTTGACCAAGTCCAAGTTAATGACCTGGTTAACTGATTAGTCTACCAAGTCCAAGTTAGTGACCTTGGTTGAACATTTTATGAACAAACTGATGTTTCCAAACAATTTTAAGTTTCAAATAATGAACTTTTGATCATTTTAAAACTTTATCTTATTTAAGATAAGCTCCCAACCTGTCGTCATCTGGATTTCTCAGCATTCAGCATCTTTGGATTTTTAAGATCCGTTTTCCATCATCGGCAGTTGAAATTAAGATAGAAATAAAATCTTTTTGATTTTTCCAAAGTTTATGAAATGAAATGCAATAGCTATGTATAAACATATTTAAAAACAAGTTTTTTGAGTTTATGTTAGAGGATCATATCAATTTTTAAGACATCTCACTAGTACCGTTGATCTTGATAAAACTTTAAGTTTTAAACAGAGTCAGTTAAATTTTCAGTATATTGATCCACTTAGACCTCTAAACATTTCTCAATTACTCTGAGATACCTTAATTAGATGTCTTAGAACTTGACTTAACAGTGTTTCCCACCTCAGAATATACTCCCGTATCAAGATTCCCTAGATTTCATCTTACAGGTGAATATATCTAACTGATATCTATATCTGGGTTGTGCGAGACCTTGAGAGCTCAAGTTAGTACCACCGTATAGACAAAGAGATGAAGGCTCGACTTACAAGTGATGTTCCAATTTGGAATCTTTTGACTGCAATTGTTAGATTTTTTGATACTTTCAATTTTGTGTAGTTTTCGGGTGTAAAAAAAAAAGTATTCTACAAGTTCTAGGCCATCGCTGATCGCAAAATCAGAAGAACTTTTATAATATCCCAGATATCAACTATCTATAAAGACCTAGTATCTCAGAATTCGGCAATCTCTCAAACAAATTTTGGTGTGCTAAGACTATATATCCAAGAGATGTTAACCCACTAATTAACAAGTTTTTCTTTATGTTTATATCTCAGCAACAATCTACTGAATGGGCGAAGTCTACTGGCACATCATAAGTGAGACCTGTTTAAACATTTTGACACTACAATTACTTACCATACTGTGATAGTTGATGGGTGGTCTATTGGACAACCCGTAAGTGCATTAAAATAATCTATATTCCATGGTTAAATGGGTTAATTGTTATGAGTTGATGTCTATGGTGTATATGGCTTTGCAGGTACCAAAGAGCATAAACAAAGGAGTTTAAACGTGCTTTGGCGGGTGCTTGTAATTGGCTTATTGAAGATGAGGTCTCAAGGGATCAATGAATGGCAAAAGGAAATATTCCTGACCCCAGTAAGCTATGGTGGGCACCATAGCTTACGGTGGAGTCCAATCTTCAAAACCCACCGTAAGACTAACCTTCAGAGCCATAAAGGAAATTATGCCCACCGTAAGCTACGGTGGGCACCATAGCTTACAGTGGTGAGCTGCGGGAAAGTTGTAACTGCCCATTTATACTCGGTTTGGGAGTCTTTTCAGATCTCAATCATTGGGGAATGTTTTGCAGAGCTTTGGGGTGATTTTTGAGTAATCTTGTGGGTTCTAACAATTTCTAAACATTACTTTGCTGTTTTTGATTCCTATGAACAAAACTATTGAAGGTATGATGAATTGCAAGACCATGAGTGGCTAGAACTCCTTGTGATCATCTTGAGTGGAAGGTGTTTCGAATTCTCATTTCTAGAATAATAACTTGCTATATTTGTATTTGTTATGGTGTTTTGATTCTTGTTAGTAAATTGTTGATTGATGTTTTAATCGTTGCCTTAATCGTACGTTCTTGGTGTCATTGACAATCGAGATATCACGGGGAGGTTTAAGGGTTGGATATTAGCCAATTGGTTATCTGGGTAACAACCTCGCATTGTAATAATCCGAGTACTTAGTTCCCTTTTATCACAAACAATTAATCAAACACGAGTCATGTCTATGTGACTCTTTCTAGTTGAATTTGAAACACATGCGTTAATTGAAACCGGAAACTTGAGATGGTCACTCGCTTTTAATCTGTTAAACAACCAACTTTGATTTGCTATTAGTTTAATTCTAAAGTCACAATACCACAAATTCTAAATTTAGTTCCTTGCAATTTAGGTAAATTAGTTGAAGTACTACAAGTCTTAGATATCACAATTTCCACAATTCCCTATGTTCGATACCCACTTACCGCTAGCTACTAGCAGTATTTAGATTAAATTTACGTGAGACTATGACATCACGTCAATAGTCCGCTGATATACTATTATTTCCTCTTTTTACATGAAAACTCTTTTTGTTTTGTTTTTTTATGTTTTTGTACATTTTCAAATTTTTATATGTTTTTTGTATTTTCCACAACATTTCTCCTCCTAAAATCAAAAACATTTTTTGGATTATTTTTTTTAAGAAGCAAAACTAAAGACTAAAAACTTTAACAAACCGATGAGGATCACGTCAACTTGTCATCCGCCTTGAATTCAACCTCCTCTAAAATCCCCCTTGATGTCAGATTTTTAACCCATTAAGTTTCAAAGATATTTGAATGTAGCTCTATCAAAAGCTTTGGTGTAAAAATCTGCCTTTTGTTCATCAGTGAGGATTTTTTCTATTCTAACCAACTTTTTCTCGTAGCAATCACGGATAAAGTGGTGTCAAAGTTCAATATGTTTAGTTTTGAAGTGTTGAACCGGGTTTTTAGTTATGTTAATAGCAGCCTCATTATCTACCTATATGGGCGTATCAAGAAACTGCAATCCATAGTCTCTCATCTGTTGTTGCATCACAAGATCTAGGAACAACAACTAGAGGCTGAAACGTATTCTGCTTCGCAAGTAGAGAGAGCGACCGTGGTTTGCTTCTTGCATTGACACGTTACTGATCGTGTTCCAAAAAACTAGCAACCGGCAGTTGTAGATTTAGCATTTAAATAGCAGCATCCGAAATCAGAACTGAATATCCAGCAAGGTTGAAATCGTCGTTCCGTGGATACCACAATCCGATGCTTGTGCAACCCTTCAAATATAGAAGAATCCGCTGAACGATCAGCATGTGAGACACTCGTGGACTTAATTGATGCCGAACACAGGGGCATTTTGGATACATAATATAGGCCTTGATCTTATGAGGTACATTAAGATCCAATCATTGATTGATATAAGGTCTCGTCAATCTTCACTCCTTTTTCATCTGGTTCAGTGCCGTGATTGAGTGCCAATGGAGTAGCCATTGGTGATGTTCCCGACATATCGATTTTTTCTAATACGCCGTGCACATACTTCATCTGATGAATGAAGATTCCATCAAGTAATTGATCAACCTGAAGTCCCAAGAAGAACTTCATCTATCCCATTAAACTCATATCGAATTTCTTTTGCATGACTTTCTCAAAGTCTTTACACAGCTCATCGTTAGTTGAACCAAAGATTATGCCATCCACATAGATTTGTACCATAATCGGATGTCCATCCATTTCCCGTGTAAAGTGGGTACTATCTACTGTTCCTCTGGTGAAACCGTTCTCAAGAAGATGTTGAGAAAGCGTCTCGTATCAGGCTCTCGGGGCCTAGTGCAAACCATATAATGAGTAGGTAAACCTTTTCTTTGTGTATCAGATCGACAAACCCCAGCGGCTGTCCAACGTACACCTCCTCTTTCACCTTTATGTATAGGAATGCGGACTTCACATCAAATTGGTACACCTTGAAACCTTTCCATGACGCAAATGCCAGGAAAATGTGGATAGCTTTTAATCTTGTGACAGGAGCATAGACCTCTGTGTAGTCAATTCCCTCTTGCTGGTGAAATCCTTGGACTATGAGTCAAGCTTTATTGCGAACAATCACTCCTCTGTCATCTCCTTTACACTTAAAAACCCACTTTGTACTTATGGAAATCTGTTTATCTAGTAGGTCGACAAGCTTCCAAACTCCTAGTTTCTCAAACTGTAGCAGCTCTTCCTACATTGTGTTTACCCAACTTTCTTTAGTAAGCGTGTGTTTGTACGATTTAGGCTGAACCTGTGAAATAAAACAACTATATGAGTAAGCTTCTTAAATAGGTGCAACTTTAATATAAAAACAACTAAGATCCTTATTGATCTAATTTCTCGTTTTACTCCAGTCTGCAACTCTCCAATAATGTTTTCTGATGGGTGGTATGACAACATCCTTGGCAAAACTTCATTGAGACTTTCCACTTCATTCTTCGTGATATTTTGTTCAGTAACTTGATTACTCATAGATGCTTCATTCTGATTGCTTGGACCCGCAGATTTGTTAAGTAAACTTGTGATCTGCGCTGCACCTTCATCGGAGCTGGATCCTCCATTATCATAGGTTGGCTTACTATCAGAATCAGAATTGTCTTATTGATCAAAAGTAGGTGCTTTAATGTTCACATCTGGTTTGACCTACTTCAGAATCGTGTATGCCAACATGTGATTGTGAAATCACCATTGGTCTAGGAACTTATTCTTGAGCAAACGATTGTTGTTGTTGATATAACAACACAAGTTCCTCATCAATAGGTTTATTCGGCAGTTCAAAGGAATTCCACAAACTTTCATAGTTACAACCAAGGATCACCAGGTTTCTGTGTTGGTGACGTGTATCTCTGGCAGTCAACATGTTGAGCAAGAATAACCCGGTTTATGCTAGGAAGATAGACTCTTCTCAAAGGACTCGCATATCCCACGAAAAACCCCTCTAGAGACTTAGTTCCGAATTTACCATCCGGGTCAATAACTGTACACGGAGATTTAAACGGTTCTAAAAACACCAAATTTGGTTTTCGCTGATTAAGTAGCTCAAAGCATGTCTTCTTGTGAGCCTTGACTATTAATACTTGATTAAGCATGAAACAAGCAGAGGCAACTACTCCGCTCCAAAAGATGACATGTAGTTTAGACTCTGCGAGCATTGTGCGTGTTGTTTCAATAAGAGTTTGGTTCTTTCGTTCAGCTACTCCATTCTGTTGCGGAGTATAGGGCACACTGAATTCATGAAGTATTCCTTTGTCGTTGCAAAACTCCAACATTCTATTATTCTTGAATTCAGTACCATTGTCACTACGAATCCTTCTTATCGGTAGATGATACAAATTCTCCAACTTTCTGAAAAGAATCATCAAACTTTCTAACGTCTCGTCTTTGCTTTCCAGAAATAGAACCCATGAAAATCTTAAGTAGTCGTCAGTCACACATGGAAATATAGATCACTAGATATACTTTTAACGTTAAGTAGCCCAAACAGATCCATATGTAACCTCTCCAGTGGTAGCTTAATAGAATTCAGAAGTTTTCTTGGATGAGAACTCTTATGCTGCTTGCCCTTTTTACAGCTGATACAATCATCATTCAAGTGGAAACTCTTAAGATTCACACCCTCTACCAAATTGTTGTGCACTAGATAATTCAACTTTCGTAAATGAATATGTCCCATCTTTCGGTGCCATAAATCGATTCCTTTTCTATAGCCTTTGATACAAAACATTCTGCCGATTTTGTAGTAGTGGATGCAACGCTCATGTCAAGGACATAGAGATTATTTTCTCGTGGAGCGCGCATGAGGATCCTGTAACGCTTCGCATTTGTAACTTTCTGTTTTTAGTAAGATCGCTTCGTGTTTCTATTTTTGGATAGTCCAAACTTTGTAATCGTATTTCTATTTACAATCCATTGTAATCTAAGGCTTTGGTTGTAACCAAGATTGATCAATTATGCGAAATTCACAAACTTTATTCATGTCTAAACTTATGATCATACGTTATTTTGTGGCTTGATAAACCAATTCTACATGACTCGTAAATGCTTGTTGAACGTTTATAAATCTTAATACCAAAGTCAAGCAAGACAATTAGTGGCTTAATGCAAATTATTCAAGCTTCCGTCATCATAATAATCTTGTCACACTTGTGTTTAATATATACTTTCAAGAAGTCTTTTTTTTGTTGTTTCAAAACGACCTTACACAAAATCCCATCAAACTTCATTTATTACAACCCTAATCCCCCTCTATATAAACAATTGTTCCTCCATCCCTTCCCCACTTTTACAAGCCTCGAAACACCTCAAACAACCCTCCAAACTTCAGAAACATTCTGCTGAAACAAAACAGATTGCAATGAGTTTCAACTCACTTCTCTTCTTCTTCTAGCCTTGTTTTTCTTCCTAACACTCTTGGATAACCTCTGGGAAGGTTCTCACAAGTTTTCTTGGGCAAACTAAGGTGAAACCCCACCATTTTGAGGTCTAAAAGTGTGGAAACTTTCTGCCCAAATTTTATCTTTTTAAACTTCAATATTTTCAATGTTTCTTCTTGTTTTCTTCCTCAACATTGTTTGCTAAGCCCTATAGATGTTACCATAGGTTTTCCATGGAAAACCAAGGTGGAACAACACCATTTTGGGGCCAAACTTTCTGTTTTGGAAGTTAAACTTATAAAACTTTTTTGAACTTGTTTTTAAATATAACAACTCTATGCTACTTAAGCCTCTAACCAAGTTATGGTTAGTGTGTTAGCTAGACTTGTTCATACACAATCAAGAGGCATAATATGTCTCTAAACTTGTGGTTTATAATGGGGTTTCAAACCCACAAGCTTGTGTTGGTGTAGGTGTGATTACATGGAGGCCTTGGCCATCCAACTTTTCAATTCACCCCTCACTTGATGATTTCTATATTCTTGACCATTCGGATTGTCCTTGTGACAATCTTGTGTATTAGTGAATCTTACAAAAGCGGTTTAGGACGGTTATCCTCCTACCTCTATGCATGACTTATATGACTTGTATGATATCTATGAATTACATGAACTCTATGATGAATTAGTAGTATTATATGTAAACTATATATGTAAATACCTAATATAACCGAACCTTTGACAATGACCATATGGTTACTTGTCCTAATATAAGGTTTTTTATCTTAGAACTAACCATCGTTACGATTCTATTGGGCATGACCCATAAAAACACAAACACCCTTCGGGCTTATAGTGTCAAAAACGAGCGTTAACGTCTAGATAAATACTTTTGTCTATACATACTTTTTTTGCATACTTTAAATTCCTAAAATTGACAAACTCCATCGTAAATCTAAAACTCACACACCTACGTTTCCTTGTGTAGGATAACTTGGTGTTCATCCCCCTAATCAAACCTAACGCTTTCACGGAATTTACTTGGCAAAACTGTGAGTACACTCGACCCCCTTTTTATGTTTTACACTAGTTAGGTGCAGCATGTTAATTCACCAAACTACACTAAATCATACTTTTATTCTATGAATACACACAAACAATCCATCAAACATGCTTTAGTTATGTGCTACTTGACTTGTTACTTGGTATATTCTTATGTGATCTAAATGTCATTAACTTCGATCAAGCCTCCCTTAGCATGTATAGCGCTACAGGAGTACCGCACCGCCCGTATGCTTGTGGTCCATGTTAAGTTTTAATCAATTATGTGGTACACTAGAGGATTGACTTGTATTTCACATGCCTTGTTTACATTTATCTCGTATGCTAGCTATTCATGTGGATTTGTTTAAACGGTTTTAATACTTATGCTATGATATCAAACTTATGTACTCGCCAATACGTTGTTATTGAACATACTTTTTAACATGTTGCAGGTTGATGAAGTTGGTATGATGAAACTTAGTAGGATCGGCATTGAAACACGTTTAAAATGCTAAGTTAATTATTATGTTTTGTTGAACTATTTTGGTGTTGTTACTTTGTATTTGAAGTATGTTGTAGTTTGACAATTTAATGCTTTGAAATGAAATGAGTTATTTAATTAAATATTGTCACAATAGTGTTATGATGTTACGAGCAATCTAGTTCGTCTCACTCCGATGTTTCTGCCATCGGTTGGGGTGTGACAGATCCACTCCTCAGAAATTTTGAATCTCGGCTTCAGAATGATGCACTCTATGTCATTAAAGTGAGTTGTAAACTTCTTATGCAGATCTGGGAAATACTTAGCAAGTTATTCTCGAACTCTGCTATGTAGTTGACTTTGTCAAAAGATACCACACCATTCGTGAGTTTTCCCTCACCAACTATCCTTCCTCCTTGAGTACCCGCAAATCCTACGTAGCCTCCACTGATTGATTTTATAACAAGGCCAACATTCCTGTCATGTATTGAAAAGCTCCGCTGTCTATTATCCACTTAGAAATTATTGAGCTCGGGAGCCCCTACACATGCAATTAAACCGATTATTTGAATAATGAAACCCAAGCCATCTTGGTCTTGGGTGGATTTGGAATATCAAGGTTTAGAAACTTTACCATTTTCTTCTTTAGACTTACAACCTGTTCAACCTTTGGTTCAACTTTTGTTGGAACAGTTGTTTTAGCTTCTTCAGAAGATGATTTTGTTTTATTTCCCAAGTTTGCCTTTTTCACATAAAATTATGAATCTTTTTGTTCAATCTTGCTTGATGATTCACCAGTAGTTTTAGTTGAAACATTAGTAGTTACTAGCTTCTCATTTTTGTTAGATTCGGTGTTTCTTTTCAAAATTTGTGTTAGAACAAACTTAGGGGATTTGTTTTTCACATCTTCTGATGACTTTTTGACGTTGTAGACAGATTTAGAGTTGTTCTTGGAGCATTGTCTTGCAATATGTCCGACTTCGTTACACTTGAAGCAAGTCCTACTGTCAGTAGAGGATCTCTGAGCCTGTTCACGATGCTTCTTTCAGTATAGATCTCGTTATTTGACTGTTCCTTTACCAAGCTCTCTTTTTCACTTTCTGAGCTTGTTCCGAAAACAAAGTTTACATTCTTTTGAAAATTTGGTTTTCGAAACTTATCGTTCTACCTCTTTACATACCCCAACCCTTTTCTTTTGTTCTCAGGATAAATTTACCTTTGTGATTATTATTATAAGAACGTTTGGGTTTAGAGTAGTAAGACGCGTTAAGATTTTCAAGCTCTGGAAGACTTACTTCAATCAACTTAAACACTTGCTCGACCGTTTCAAGATTCACATTTTGAATCGGAAATTCTTGATCATAATATAATTTGTCAGATCCTTTCATTTTGTATACAACCAAATTAGGATCATCATTCGAACGAGATTCTGATTTTCCAATATAGTTCTTACGAAAACTTTCTTCTTTTTCAAAAAATGAACTTGAACTGGTTTTCTCTAAGTTCGACTCAGCACTCTCAAATTCTATGTTGTCACTTTCACTTTCTAAAACCTTTTCAACCATATGTTTCACCACATAAGATTCACAGTCATTTTCTGATTTAGTGTATGTTACATCAATGTTCTTAGGAAGCTCGTTGTTCTTTTCAGTTTTTTGTTTTAAATTGAGCACATTTTCCACCCCAGATGGCTTCTTCCTAGAGTAGCTTTCCCACATGGGTTGAGGAACTCGATTGTAACTTACACTTTTGTTCTTACCACTCTTATCATCTTCTTCATTCTCAATTTTCGGAAGAATATGATCAATGACATATGAACTGGTGGAATACCTAATTAACAATTTGTTAACCCTTTCAGTTTCAATTCTCATTTTTTCTAATTCATTTTTAAGCTCGGCAATTGTATTTAAGCGAATATTTATGGCCATTTGCTTGTCGATTACGGTTGCCTTGAGCATCGAAAGTGTTGCATTATCGTCCCTGTTGACTTGTTCTAATTGTCTAATAGTTTTGCTTAATTTCTCATAAGCTTCTTTTGTTTGATTATAGTCACTTGACAGATTATCAGAAAGTTTTTTCAATTCTTTGTATTTTTTTATCTTTCTCAAAACTCTCATTGCAAGGATCTGCGTACTTCTTGCAAGGTTCTTCAAATTCTACGATTTGAATTTTAACTTCTTTCTTTACCGACTCCTTGACAGACTCTTTCACCAACTCGACTTTAGCCTCCTGGACTTCCTCAGAGACTATCTCTTTCAGATTAGCCATCATAGCTTTGTTGGCTATCTCGATAAGATTTTCAACAGTCATCTCTTTGTTTACATCTATCAGCTCCACAACCTCAGACTTTGGCTCTTCTTCACATTGTGCTTTGTAACTTGAATCGAAGTAACGTACGAAATGTGGAAACAATTCAGGTGCAATTAAATGTCTAAAAGCACTATGTAAAAGATATGTTTCCTCGGCCGAAGTGTTATAATAGCATTCTTCTGAAGCTTCATCAAACGATGCTTCAGCATACTCTTCCTCGACTTGTTTTGGGTTCTTCGATTATCTCTACCAACAGCACGAGACTTTCTGAGTTTGAGATGTATTTGTTCCAGTTAAACCCCTCATCTTCATGGGCAACAACTAGAGCTTTATCCTTAACCGCGTAAAACAACAAACCGCGGCGGAATCATTGGGGAGTCATGTCACAGAACTATTGTTTCACAACACATGGTACATAAAGTTTTGTATTATTGAATTTAATTGTTTATATTGTCTTGGGAGCATGAAGCAAAAACATAACAATTGTCTTGCAAATTTGAAGTCACTAAGGCCCAAGTCCGCCCTATGTGAAGCATGCTCAAAGTCAAATATTAGTTCCTGAAACATATGTGAAAATAAAACGTCAGCATAAAAATGCCTGTGAGTAACATAGGTTTTGTGATGAAGATTCATGGCTTTGAAAGTTAAAAGAAATGTTCAACTATTGCAAAAGTAGCCATGATCCTTTACAAATGTGCTTCTTTTATGAAATCATATGAAAATCAAATGATTTAAAAAAAATGATGCATGGTTAACTTAATAACCAAAATAACTCATGCCTTGTATAAAATATGTCATGTTTTGTATTTTGTTTGTAGTGGTTCAAATAACGCTTTGTTATAAAGAAATCTTTTGAAATCATGTACTTGGCATACTAAGTTAATATACCAAGCAAAAATGTCTTTGAAATCATGTACTAAGTATGCTAAGTCAACATACGAAGAAAAAATGTCGTTGAAATCGTGTACTAGGTATGCTAAGTCAACATACGAAGCAAATATGTCTTTGAAATCATGTACTAGGTTTGCTAAGTTAACATATGAAGCAAAAATGTCTTTGAAAATCATGTACTAGGTATGCTAAGTCAACATACGAGGCAAAAAAAATATCTTTGAAATTATGTACTAGGTATGCTAAGTCAACACATAAAGCAAAATGTCTTTGAAATCATGTACCATATGTACTAGATAAGCAAAACATGTATAATGTCGTTAAAACAAGAAAGTAGTGATAGACACATATGAATCACCCAAAACATTTGAAAACGTAAAAGAGGGCTATGTACTCACTTGGGATTGCGTAAATGTCTTGTTCAAATGATTAACAAAGCTCAAGGATTGAAGACTTCAAGTGTGTCCTAATGTATGGGGATACTATGTTAGTGTGTCGAGACATTAATCGGAGGATTGGATAGAATGAGGTTTATAAACTAAACGATTGTTGGGACTCATATGATATGGTTTATAATACCTTACATTCTAATTTGTAAGAGTTTCTAAGTGCTTTGACCCGTTATGACTTGTTAAAATGGTTTACGCCACTTTAACGAGTCGCAAGCGTAACTATGGGTTTGGATGATTAAATAAGTCCTATGATGAGTCTTATATGTCAAAACAAGTTTGATTATGTTATACTATTAGTTTAGAAGTCAAATCTATGGTCTTACATGTTTAAAACCATTTTATGCGCCAAAAGGGTGTTTTCGGCATTTTAACAGTACCTATAATCGACTCATCATATAAGTAACCAAACCATATGACTATAAGGTATAACCTCAGGGGTTATTCCCAAAATACTGTGGTCATAAAAATGCACTTGGTCGAATCCTAAGATTGACCACACCGGTCAGATTTGAAAGTCAAAGCGGTGATAATCGCTCGATTACTACTAAGAAATAAGCACTAAACTAGAAATGACGAGTTAGACATGTTTGAACATGTCTAATAATGTTATAAAACTGATTTGGTGTTAAAACTTAAGTTTTAATACCCAAAAACATTTGGTCGTAAATGCATTTATATACATATACATACACTCTTAACTCGTAAAACTTTGACTCGTCATCTCGCCTACTAAACGTGGTAATCAGAAGGTGCAATTGCAAGGGAATAATACCTTCGTGATTACGATCACGTTGCAAAGTTCAATTTGAACTTTGACTTGACCAAAATGGTCAGAACCGAAAGTCAAACATAAAGCCAAATGTTTGACTTTTAGCTCAAAATAGCTAAAATAATGAAAGAACTAGGAAGAGTACTTACTTGTATTGAAGAACACTTTCAAAACTCAAGATGGGAGGCTTCCAAATGCTGGAAACAAGCTCCAAAGAACTTCACACTTTGCTTTGAAGTGTTTTGAAGTGGTGTGGAAAAAATGGATGAATCAAAGGGTATTTAGAGTGTTTTAGAATCAAGGAGGTGATAACAAGTATTACCAAGTATGGATTAGTGTCCTAACATGTGTCAACACCAAATTAAGTGTGGCAAAATGGGTGCAAGGTATCAAGAAGTGGAGATAGGTGGCAAACGTGGTGATGAAGCAAACTTTTTTTTGACAATTTTGGCCCCTAGACTTGTATTGTCGCGTTTTGTCATTTTAAAACCCTCTTAACCTAATATTTAGGTTATATAAAGGCGTTATGGCATCTGTAACTTGGTTTTTGTCCGGAAATGTCATGGATGTCGGTTCGTTAGATTGTACGGTTACACGTTTCGTAAATAAAGTATAAAACTTTATCAAACACGAAAATGACCGAATTTGTGTTATGATTGACATTTTTTTCATTCTTACCAATAAAATGCAAGATTTTATTGAATAAAAATGTCCGGGATTGTATATGATTGATAAATATACATTCTCGCAAATAAAAATGTACAAATATCACAGTCTCCTTACTTTAGGAAATTCCGTCCCGAAATTTAATTAGAGGAAACTTGTGAGAAACGATGTGGGTATTTCGCCTTCATTTGATCCTCTGGTTCCTAGGTAAACTCTGGGCCACGTTTGGACTCCCAGCAAACTCTAACAATCGGTACGCGTTTGTGTTTGAGTTTCTTGACTTCACGGTCCAATATTTTCACAGGTTTCTCGACAAAGTGCATTGTGTTATCAATGTGAATTGCATCAAGAGGGATGTGGAGGTTTTCAAATTGGACACATGGAAAGTTGAATGAACATTCCCAAGCTCAGGAGGTAGCACAAGTTTGTAGGCCACCTTTCTGATGGCCCCACATATCGAGGTGCAAGTTTTCCTTTCTTTCCAAATCTAATCACACATTTCCAAGGATATACCTTGAGAAGGACGTGATTACCAATTTGGAATTCCAAGGGCCTGCGTCGCTGATTCGCATAACTCTTTTAACGGCTTCTAGCTGTCAAAAGGTTATCGTTTATTTTCTTGAATTTGTCTGTAGTCTCTAGAATGAGTTCTGGTCTGATGAGCTGAGCTTTACCAACCTCATTCCAGTAGACAGGTGAATGACATTTTTACCGTATAGAGCTTCAAAAGGAACCACATTAATGATGGAGTGATAACTATTATTGTAGGAGAATTTCGATCAAAGGTAGATGCGAATCCCAAATACCACCAAAGTCGATCACACAAGCTCTAAGCACATCCTCCAATGTTTGGATCGTCCTTTTGGATTGACCATTCGTCTGAGGATGATAAGTAGTGCTCAAGTTAAGTTAGGTTCCCATGGCAGATTGCATGGTCTTCCTAAAGTGAGATGAGAATCGAGCATCCCAGTCCGATATGATGTTCAAAGGAACACCATGTCGAGATACTATCTCATCAACGTAGATCTTCGCAAGTTTTTCAGCAGATAGATCCTCATGAATTGTCAAAAAGTGTGCTGACTATGTTAAACGATCAATAACTACCCAAATGGCATCATGACCTCTAGAAGTACCTGGTAGTTTGGTGATGAGATCCATAGCAATGTTTTTCCATTTCCAAACCGGAATTTTTGGTTGCTCAAGCAAACCAGATGGATGTTGATGTTCTGCCTTAACTTTAAGACAAGTTAGGCATTTGGATAGGTATAAGGCAATATCCTTCTTCATACCATTCCACTCATATTGGGTACGAAGAACCTTGTACATTTTGTCTGCACTAGGATGAATTGAATAACGAGATTTGTGAGCCTCGTTCATTAATATGGTGCGAAGATTGTCTTGGCTTGGAACCCATAAACGGTTCACGTAGTAGAGTAACCCATTGTCTTTTGTTTCAAGTTGAAGCTCGAGATGATGGGGTAGTTCGTTTTTCAACAAACCTTGGTTACACAAGTGCGTTGGGCTTCAAAAATACGTGTTTGGATATCGTACGAACTTGAACACAATGTAGCTTAACACGTTCTTTATGACTAAGAGCATCAGCCATGACATTCGCCTTACAAGGATGGTAGCGAATCTCGCAGTCTAGTCGTTTAGAAGTTCAACCCAACGTCGTTGTCTCATGTTTAGTTCTCTCTGATTAAGAATGTGTTAGAGACTTTTGTGGTTAGTGAAAACCACACATTTTGTACCATAGAGGTAATGTCTCCAAATTTTGGGAGCGAAAACAATGGCACCTAACTCAAGATCATGAGTTGTGTAGTTCTTTTCGTGGATTTTCAATTGTCTTGATGCATAGGTTATGACTTTGTCTCTTTGCATGAGAACACAACCAATTCCTAGATTCGGAGCATCACAATATACGATAAATTCATCGTTTCACTTAGGTAAGGATAAAATAGGATCATCACAAAGTTTTTGTTTCAAGGTCTGAAAAGCTTCTTCTTGTTTGGGTCCCTACTCAAAAGGTTTATTCTTTTAAGTCAAAGCAGTGAGGGGAACTGCAATCTTGGAGAAGTTTGCGATAAAGCGGCGGTAATAGCCAGCTAGACCGAGAATTGAATGAACTTCGGTAGGAGTAGTAGGTATACTCCAATCCTTAATCGAACTGATTTTGGCGGGATCTACATGTATACCTTGTTCGTTGACAATGTGTCCCAAAAATTGAACTTCCTTCAACCAAAATTCAAACTTGGAGAATTTGGCATAAAGTTGTTCTTTCTTTAGGAGTTCCATCGTTAGATGAGATAACGTTTGTGATCGGCTTGGGAATTTGAATAAATCAAAATGTCGTCGATGAAAACAATGATGAACTTGTCTAAATAAGGTTTAGAAACCCTATTCATTAAGTCCATGAAGACGGCAGGAGCATTTGTCAAACCAAAGGGCATGAAAGTGAGCTCGTAATGGCTGTATCGAGTGCGAAAAGCAGTTTTGGGAATATCTTCATCGACTACACGAAGCTAATGATACCCAGAACGTAGATCAACCTTGAAGAAACATGTAGCACATTGTAGTTGATCAAAAAGATCATCAATACGAGGTAGGGGATATCGATTTTTAATCATGAGTTCGTTGAGCTTAAGATAATCGATGCACATGCGAAAGGATACATTCTTCTTTTTCACGAATAGGACAGGAGCGCCCCAAGGTGAAAAGCTCAGACGAATAAATCCTTTGTCTGAAAGTTCTTGGAGTTGTTTTGACAACTCTTGCATTTCATACAGTGCAAGATGGTAAGCAGATTTGGCAATTAGGTTAGCACCAGGTACAAGGTCTATACGAAACTCGACTTGACGTGCTGGGGGTAAACCAGGTAGTTCTTCAGGAAACACCTCAGGAAAATCTTGAACAACGGGGATGTCTTGAATAGTCTTACCCTTGCTTTGCTCCTCTACGATATGCTCCAAAAAGGCTACATAATTCTTTCGTATGTATTTTTTGGCTTGGGTACATGTCATGAGTTTAAGGCTATGAGAGGGTTTCTCTCCACGAACTTCTAGGATTTCACCAGACAAAAGAGGGATGTGAACAATCTTATCAAAACAGATCACTTCAGCATGGTGTTTGGTTAACCAGTCCATGCCTACTATGACGTCAAAACTCCCAAGTGCATTGGCAAGAGGTCAATGGAAACAAGATGGTTATTGAGGTTCAATTCGCAGTTACGAATCAAGTACAAGATGTTCTCCACTAGCTATCTCTACTGTTAAGGGTTTTCCTAGTTTGGTTCGTGGTGTTGAAAGATAAGGCTCAAAATCTAAGGATACAAAACTCCTATTGGCACCCCAATCAAAAAGTATAGAAGCATGCTAATTATTGACAAGGAACCTACCGTTGACCACGTCATTGTCAGCATGAGCCTCATTAGCATTTATGTTAATTGCTCGTCCCCGGGCTGGATTTGCATTAACTACCTTCGGGCAGTTGTTTCGGTAGTGAGTAAGATCACCACAATTGTAGAAGGATCCAGGTGGGTAGTGGGTCGTGCAGGATTGGCTTGTGCTTGAATAGGATTTCGAACCACTTGATTCGGGGTAGGAGCAAAACGACAAGTAATGGCCAGATGGCCATATCATCCACAATTGGTACAATAACGGCATGGTAGATACGGTTGGTGATGACTATCACACTTGTTGCAAAGAGGTGCAGTTACCTGCATATTGTCTCTTGGTGGGAGGCTGTGCTGGTTGATGGGAGCAGCTTGGTTGGGTTGTGTAACAACAATGAAATTCTTGGAAGCTTTACGCTTCCTAGACTTCTTGGAGGTTTTGGCCTTGTTTTGCTTGTGCAGTCTTGGTAGATTGCTTCTTGTCGCCTTTGCGAAAAAGTTTACCCTACTTGACTTGCGAATCAGTTAGGGTTGCAGCCAACTCAATAGCCTGTCTGACTATAGCAGGGTTGCTACCAGAGACTATGTCCTGAACTGGGTCAGAAAGGCCATCAATGTACTTTTCAATAGCCTTAACCAAGGGCGTGACCATAGCAGGACATAACAAACTTAGCTCCTCATAACGGTTAGTGTAGGCACGATGTTCTCCACTATCCTATTTCAGGTCGTGGAATTCGTTCTCAAGTGCTCTTTGCTCGTGGCGTGGGCAGAATTCCTTCATCATAAGAGCTCGAAGCTCTTCCCACATCTGAGCCAGTGCAACATCAGCTCCCCTATCTCTCACCACTCTGTTCCACCACGTGAGCGCCCTCTTTTGGAATACACTCGAAGTAAATTCTACTTTGCTCTCATTTAGACATTGAACATGACGGAATGTGCTCTCAAGACTCTTAAACCACTGTAGGAGCCCAGTAGCTCCCTCAGAACCACTAAACTTGAGCGGTTTAGCTGAATTGAATTGTTTAAAGTTGCACGAAACAGGTGCATTGTTGTTGTTATTGTTGGTTTGGTTTAATTGAGTCACAGGATTTAGTAGCACAGCAGCTATCTGCTAAGCTATCATTGCCGCCATATTGGCGTCCTGAGCAGCATTTCGACGAGGAGGCATTCTAAAAGAGAAGGAAATATGAGAGAAAACGGGTGAGATTGATATTTGATAGTTAAAAGAAAACGTTAAAAATATCGACGAAACATAGGGATTGTGTTCATTTGTTCATTACCTAAAATAAACAAATGACACATAGTGACTAATCAAAGTAAATGGGTCTTTATAATGTATCGCGAAGACATGCTTTAGCCTATAAGTGGACACTCACCCCAAAAGTTCCCAGGTAAGAGTGACTGGTCCAATAATGCGGATTTGTACAAACACTATAGCCTTACAAAGAAAACTCAGGGTACAGGCATCCACCCTTCCAGATTGCACGTGTTCACATTATTAAAACCCAAATTTTGACGAGATTTGAAAACTTTGAAGGCATTAAGCCTAAAAACAAATCATATAAGGATAGATGATTGATTTTCAAAACGTGTTTGTAACTAGTGAATTTGTTTTGGTAATCACCTAAGGATAGGTGATGGTATTATTTAAGATCTTAACACAAGATAACTTGTGTTAGGGACCTAGGAAGGTTATAGTCTAGGGCAAAGTATTACTGTAACCTAATTCCCTATAACCATGAGCTCTGATACCAATCTTTTTGTAACACCCCGACCGCGTAAAACAACAAACCGCAGCAGAAACGTCGGGGGGTGAAGTCATAGACATATTGTTTCACAACACATGGTACATAAAGTTTTGTATTATCTAATTTAATTGTTTACATTGTCTTGAGAGAATGAAATCAAAAACATAACAATTGTCTTGCAAATGAAGTCACTAAGGCCCAAGTCCACCCTATGTGAAGAATGCTCAAAGTCAAACATTAGCTCCTGAAACATATGTGAAAATAAAACGTCAGCATAAAAATTCCTGTGAGTAACATAGGTTTTTTGATGAAGATTCATGGCTATGAAAGTTAAAAGAAATGTTCAACTATTACAAAAGTAGCCATGATCCTTTACAAAAATGATTCTTTTAATGAAATCATATGAAAATCAAATGATTTAAAAGAAATGATGTATGGTTAACTTAATAACCAAAATAACTCGTGCCTTGTATAAAATATGTCATGTTTTGTATTTTGTTTGAAGTGGTTTAGATAACGCTAGGTTATGTCATATAATGAAAGCACTTATATATAGGAAGTACCAACTGTGTATCCACCATGCTTTTATCACATTACATACGTCTCGTCATTTAAATCACTTACCATGAGCCAACAATTGAGATGTCTTGTTTAAACCAACGTCATGTATAAACCAATGCCATGTATAAACCAAATTTCTTTTATAAACAAATGTCTATGTATAAACCAATGTCTTCTATAAACCAATGTCTTGTATGGCAAACAAAAGTCTTGTTTAAACCATAAAATAAATGTCTTATATAAAATAACCAAAATGTCTTGTCTTGTCAAAATGCCTTGTATAAAATAGGTATTTTGAATAAACAAAGGTCTTGTTTAAACAAAAACTCTTGTCTTATAAATCAATTGCATTTATTGTGTAGACACATATATATGGATTGCTGGCGAATACATTCAAGCCTTGTTGACCGTCGGATAAACCCTTATTAAGACAAAGGTTTATCAAATGTTAATCGGATTCTTTCATTCCCTAAAGTCACTTCCAAACAAACCTAGGAAGCAGGAACGGGATTGTCAATCCTATGGTACCATTACATACTACTGGTCGGCGTGATCAATGTTAATGAACGTATCATTTTATGTTCAACGCACCAATAAGTCTAGAACAAATGTAAGCATGTCATGAAAATGTTTTGAAATCATATACTTGGCATACTAAGTCAATATACCAAGCAAAAATGTCTTTGAAATCATGTACTAGGTATGCTAAGTCAACATACGAAGCAAAATGTATTTGAAATCATGTACTAGGTATGCTAAGTCAACATACGAAGCAAAAATGTCTTTGAAAATCATGTACTAGGTATGCTAAGTCAACATACGAGGCAAAAATGTCTTTGAAATCATGTACTAGGTATGCTAAGTCAACATATGAAGCAAAATGTCTTTGAAATCAAGTACTATATGTACTAGATAAGCAAAACATGTATAATGTCGTGAAAACAAGAAAGTAGTGATAGACACATATGAATCACCCCAAAACATTTGAAAACATAAAAGAGGGGCTATGTACTCACTTGGGATTGCGTAAATGTCTTCTTCAAATGATTAACAAAGCTCAAGGATTGAAGACTTCAAGTGTGTCCTAAAATATCGGAATACTATGTTAGTGTGTCGAGACATTAATCGGAGGATTGGATAGAATGAGGTCTTATAAACCAAACGATTGTTGGGACTCATATGATATGGTTTATAATACCTTACATTCTAATTTGTAAGAGTTTCTAAGTGCTTTGACCCGTTATGACTTGTTAAAATGGTTTACGCCACTTTAACAAATCGCAAGCGTAACTATGGGTTTGGATGATTAATAAGTCCTATGATGAGTCTTATATGTCAAAACAAGTTTGATTATGTTATAATATTAGTTTAGATGTCAAATCTATGGTCTTACATGTTTAAAACCATTTTATGCGCCAAAAGGGTGTTTTCGGCATTTTAACAGTACCTAAAATCGACTCATCATATAACTAACAAAACTATATGTCTATAAGGTATAACCTCAGAGGGTTATTCCCCAATTTACTATGGTCATAAAAATGTGCTTGGTCGAATCCTAAGATAGACCAAACGGGTCAGATTTGAAAGTCAAAGCAGTGATAAATCCGCTCGAGTTACTACTAAGAAATAAGCACTAAACTAGAAATGACGAGTTAGACATGTTTGAACATGTCTAATAATGTTATAAAACTGATTTGGTGTCAAAACCGTAAGTTTTAATACCCAAAAACGTTTTGGTCGTAAAATACATTTATATATATATATATATATAATACACACACATACACTCTTAACTCGTAAAACTTTGACTCATCATCTCGCCTACTAAACGTGGTAATCAGAAGGTGCAATTGCAAGGGATTAATACCTTCGTGATTACAATCACGTTGCAAAATTCAATTTGAACTTTGACTTGACCAAAATGGTTAGAACCGAAAATCAAACATGAAGCCAAACTGTTTGACTTTTAGCTCAAAATAGCTAAAATAATGAAAGAACTAGGAAGAGTACTTACTTGTGTTGAAGAACAATTTCAAAACTCAAGATAGGAGGCTTCCAAAGGCTGGAAACAAGCTCCAAAGAACTTCACACTTTGCTTTGAAGTGTTTTGAAGTGGTGTGAAAAAAATGGATGAATCAAAGGGTATTTAGAGTGTTTTAGGATCAAGGAGGTGATAACAAGTATTACCAAGTATGGATTAGTGTCCTAACATGCGTCAACATCAAATTAAGTGTGGCAAAAAGGTGTCAAAAAGTGGAGATAGGTGGCAAACGTGGTGATGAAGCAAACTTTTTTTTGATAATTTTGGCCCCTAGACTTGTATTGTCGCGTTTTGTCATTTTTAAACCCTCTTAACCTAATATTAAGGTTGTATAAAGGCGTTAAGGCATGTGTAACTTGGATTTTGTCTGGAAATGTTGTGGATGTTGGTTCGTTAGATTGTACGGTTACACGTTTCGTAAATAAAGTATAAAACTTTATCAAACACGAAAATGACAGAATTTGTGTTATGATTGACATTTTTGCATTCTTACCAATAAAATGCAAGATTTTATTGAATAAAAATGTCCGGGATTGTATAATGATTGATAAATATACATTCTCGCAAATAAAACACAAGTTTTTATTAAATACAAAAATGTTTTGGAATAGTTCAATGACTAAAAATGTACAAATGTCACAGTTGAGCATTCTCGAGATTCACAGCAATGATGCATTGTAGAATTCTCTAGTTTGAGTTATTTTGGATTCTTTGAAAGTTGTTTGAGCTTTGCGAAGATTACTGTGTCTAAGGTGAACTAGGTTCACATGTTGGAAATGATTGGAAGCCTCCACCAGTATTCGAAGATGAAGAACTTGATGAGCTATTTGCACTGAATGCAGTTTGTAAATTTGGACTTTGGACACTGGCATTTGGACTTCCCTTATAGTACAGATTCACGTCTTGCTGGATTTGTGAACCTTTGGTCTTTGCCGTTTTCTGCGTCACGAGCTCATGACCTTATAGATTCTCAGTGATTCTTGACAATGTGAGAGATACGTATTCTGAACTGTGACATCCCGGCTTTTCAGGTATCTTAAACGCGCTACTTTATGGTTAGTCACTTCTACGCTGATTTAATTCGGAGAATTAAATTACATCCTCGCAATAACTACGCTAACTTTGTGCATCTATAGGGTGAATTACGTGCTATGTGTTATTAGACGGGTTGTATCTGAATTACGTGCTATGTGTTATTAGACGTTTGTGAATCTATTGCGTCTCACTCCAAATACGTGATTTAATATTTTATAAACTCCGTGTCGCGAATAATATTTTAGTAACTTCTATTTATAAACCGAACCAAGCCTGTGAAACGTTTCGACTTCGCGACCAAGCAAACCCAACCCGCCGCCAACACCCCCTTGCGACCCACACCTCCTTGCGGCCCAAGGAAATAACCCAAACTTGCGGCCCAAGGCACTAACCCAACCCCCCCCCCCTTCGCCCCCCCCCCCCTTATGTATACATGCATGTTGTGGGTAGCCTTCAAAAAACAAAACCCTAATGCTCTAAGTTGAAGTCGACGGCAGCCCCCCCCCCTCTCACGGTCGCGCAAGTCTACACTCTCGGATTGATTCCAAGCTTGTCCCGGTTCTCTAATCATCATCATTTCAAGGTTAGGGTTTAATTGTATTGCAATTCACAATAGGTTTTGTGTAATCTTGATCATGATTATGTGCTGTATGATTATTACTATGAAAAAGTGTTGCGGTGTATGATTAGTTCGGATGAATATGCGAATCTTTGCGGTTGTGATGATATGTTGAATAATAAAATCGTAGGCTGCGTTTTATCGATAAAGATCATGATATATATTTAGGGTTTGCATGAATATTGATATATATGATGATATTTGACAAGTTAACCTGCTGTTAATCAATACAACTAAGCATCATGACCGTTTAAACATGTTCTAATGCGATAAAATAGAAAACAGTAAGCTGATTTACATTTACAGCCAACTTCAGTTGGCTGTAACCTGATCATTATTTATTGAAAGTGGATTTTCTGAAGCCTAAAACGTGTATTTTTTAAAACGCTTCAAATGACGCCAGATTCATATTTTTCTGAGGTCGTTTGCTATTTTTAAATGGTCATTTAGTGCAGCAGCTGAAGCTGCGTAAATTCTGCAGAATTTGCAGGTTGTTTATCGAGTCGGATCTCATAGTCTGTATGGGGTTAGGTCATGAAATTTGTACAGTTACTGGAGACGGGAATTTTAGAAAATATCCCACTGAAATTTTGTTAATTGGATGAACGATGATTTTTAAATAATTTTTCTCGTGGACTGCAGTTAGAAAGCGACGAATCTGACTGCAGCCTACTATATAAATGTTTATAAATATTTGGTAAAGATTTAAGATTTGAAAATTTAACACAAAATTCTATAGTTTAATTGACACTTCCTGTAATAAAATTGGAATTTTTGGAAATTTGGGAAACTATTTTATAAAAATCCTCGAAAACAGCTCAGTTATGAGCGTACAAGCTGAAACATGATAACTTGCGTTTGTGTGTACCTAAGTGTTGTATGAAGTTATCCTGTGTTTATGACAGTTGGTTTGATCGTTATTTTGTATGGTGATACTTTGTATGCATGATTATGGTTTCGAATTGGTTATTACATGTGCCGTACTGTGTGTTAGTTATGCGTAGAATTTTGTGTCACTTTGTTCACACACTAACTTTAAATCATTGACATGTTAGGACGCGATTAGCGGTTCCATCATTTGCTTCTTTTGCGTTTATTCTAACCGAGCAATTTAAGGTGAGTTCACGGCCCCTATTTTATCCGGTTTTGAACAAAAGGGGGAGAAACATGTATACGCTCTACAACTCTATCTTCTACGTTATGCGAAATTAACGTCGTTAAACTATTCGGTAACTAAGTTAATGTTAATGTATGTTATGGTCACTAAGTAGCTTTATCACGGAAGTCCTCAACCAACTCTCGGATCATTAGTATTGGGTTAGATAGCGGGGAAATTATAATAGTACTACTGGGCCCGACAAGCCCCACCCGAGCTAGTCGCGCTAGCCGACCGGGAATGGTCAACGGGTGATTAATTTGGCCTAACTTTCACCATGGTCAATGATAGACCTGGCAAAACAGAGGCAACAACAGTCACTTCGATCGCGAACTCTTATGTGACGTAACTTTAGGCTCGCTACCTACATGTTAACATTGAACTTATTTACGAACCAACCTTTTTATTTCAGGTTAGGAATAATGGAACTATATCGTTATCCCGGGTTAGGGATAACGGGGGAAAACAATCTTTTAAACTGAACTTGTGAACTTATAAAAACCTGTGAACTCACCTTCTTTAATGTTGACACTTGTTTCTTTGCATGTTTCTCAGGACGCTAGGAGCGCTAGGTGCACTCACTTGCATTTGATCAAGACATTTTTATCGAGTCTTTATTTACGAATAATTTTTGGGATTTTGGTTTTGGCGTTTATGTTGGCGCCCGTTACTTTACTTTAATGCTTCCGCTAAACTTTGAAACCTTGATATTTTTAAAATGACTATGCATGTTTACAACAAATGTTTTTGGAAAACGTTTAAATAAATCATATAGAGTCGTTCGATATTGCTAGTGTCTGAGATTCTGGTTTGATCACACGCCTCGCGGTAATACTCCGCAAGTGGAAATTGAGGGTGTGACAGATTGGTATCAGAGCCTCGCTAGCTATAGAGAATCAGGTTTGCATTTAAAAGTAGACCTAAACTATAGCTGTTACACGACACTAGACTTATTGGCACCGAACTGTGACATCTTGTTATGTGTTATACTACAATTGTTCTATGTGAGATATATATGTATACTGTGATATACGCAGCTCGTAACTAACTACACCAACCCAGCAGGCTATGCCATCATCATCATCTGACAGATCTCGACAATAAAGGGCGCCGGGGAAGGCACCCATGGTCGAACCCTCACCACCTCGTGGCGTGGAGACACGCTCAGCTGCTAGGAAAAGACTCGCTCTAGGAGGGGAGTCGTCCTCCCGTCCGACCACCGCTATACCGGTCAAACTGTTCAACTCTTTAGGAACAGCTGGAGAGAATGCAGGAGACAATCGAAGCACAGGGATGGCTGATACGTCAGCTGACTGGTAAAACTGGAGAGCTCGAGGAAGAGCAAGATGAGAATAGGAGAGTTCGAAACATTTTAGCTAAGGACCTTCGTGCTGAGCAGCTGAGGGCTGACTGGCTCGAAGACAGAGTTCTTGATTCCAGTTGGAGGATTCACGAACTGGAGCAGAACCAAGCACCACCTATTCCAGTACCCCACCAGCACCGGCCCCTCCAGCACCGGTAGAAGACGAAGAGGAGGATCCAGAGGAAGACCCGGAGGAGGATCCGGAGGAAGAAGAGCCGGAACAGGACCCGGCTGTTGAAGCTGAAAACGCTGAAGAGGAAGACGGCATTGATAGCGACTTGGGAGATGAAGACATAGATGACTAACTCGTCTCGCCAATCTCCGTTTTGTTTCCTTTAGTTTGTTTGTTTACACTTATGTTTGAACTTGGAAATTTTATAATTAAACTGATATTGTTTGGTTGGTATTTTGTGAGACATTACAATTTATTTAATCGAATATTCCTTTGATTTTTAATTTGTTGGGTTGACATAAATTGTGTGATATTGAAGTGTGGAATATGATAACTATATTGGATATATACTTATCGGTGTTGTTTGTGTTGTCTTGCGAAGATCTGAAATGGCAACCGGTCGTCGCGGAAATCTCAACATGTCAACTGAAGAATTGTCCGCTTTAATCCAAGAACACGTGAATGCTGCTCTGGCAGGTGTTCCTAACCCACCAGCAGGTAACCATTATTAAATTTTCATGGGAAAATCTAATAGTTTGGCTAATAGACTTTCTCGCTGACTAACTATCCTCTATCCTCAGGAGGGGGTCTTAACCCCTACAAGATGTTCCTTGATGCGAAACGAGCAAGTTCACGGGAGTGGAAGGACCTATAGGACTGGTCCATTGGGTTGAAAAGTTTGAATCGGTTTTCGAAATGTGCAATTGCTTTGAAGCTAATAAGGTCAAGTATGCTGCCTCGACGTTGGAAGATGGGGCATTAACTTGGTGGAATGCACAAGTCCAAACGCGTGGACTTGTTGCGGCGAACGCAATGGCCTGGACCGAATTCCAAGCTCTAATCAAGGAGGAATACTGTCCGCGGGATACAGTTCAGTAATTGGAACAAGCGTTATGGAACCACAAGATGGTCGAGTCAGAAATTGAAGCGTACATGGCAAGACATCATGATCTGGTGTTCCTTTGTCCCGATTTGGCTAACACCGTCGATAAACGACTTGAGTTTTATCTTGGGGGTCTGGTCCCTGAGATCCAGGGCATGGTAATGTCTAGCAACCCTACGACGGAGCATCAAGCGATTAGACTAGCACATAAACTCACGGATAAGGTGATGGAGCAAAGGAAGTTACCACCTAGGGGTGCAACTGAAATTGTCTCGGACAACAAAAGGAAATTTGAAGACTCACCTGCTCGGCAGTCTTCATCAGCCCAGCCACAACAAGGAAACCAGAAGCGGTCCAACAACTTCAACAACAATCGGGGACACAACAATCAGTCTGCCAACAACACCCAAAACTCGAGCGGCTATGCGGGTGAAAGCCGCAATGTAATCGTTGTAACCTCCATCATCACGGCCCTTGCGCCGGAAATCGCTGCCAACGATGTGGCAAAGCAGGACACGCGGCAAAGGATTGTTGCGGGGAAATTATGTCACGACATAATCAAAACCAGCACCAGGGTCAACCGCAGGGTAATAACCGGGGATGCTATCAGTGCGGTAGCACTGCCCATTTCAAGCGAGACTGCCCACAACTTTCGCAACAGCAACAATGGTGGGAATAACAACAACAAACCACAACAACAATGAAAACAATGGTAACAATGGAAATGGTGGCACAGGAGGTGCCAAAGGACGTGCATTCATGCTATGCCGTGGAGAGGCCCGAAACGACTCAAATGTGGTCACCGGTAAGTTTCCCCTTAACGATCATTTTGCTACTGTACTTTTTGATACGGGTGCGGATAAGAGTTTTATATCTGAGTCTTTTAGAAAGAACCTAAATCTCACACCTAAACCCCTAGAGACCCCTTACGTCATAGAACTAGCCGATGGTAAATCTGTAGATGTGACCCATCTAGTGACCGGCTGTCAACTTAAACTCGCAGGTCACACTTTACCATTGATCTGATGACAACTACTCTGGGTAGTCTTGATGTGGTAGCCGGAATGGACTGGCTATCCGATGTCCGAGCTGAAGTTCTCTGTTTCGAGAAAGCTATCCGTATTTCGCTCTCTAATGACGAAGTCTTGATGGTGCAAGGCGAGAAGGCAGGCGTCGTCACGAACATCATCTCTTACATGCAAGCCCATAAGTATCTTCGGAAGAAGAACTCTTTTGCTTTGCTCGCACTGGTCACCGAACAGTCTAAGGACGAGAAGCGGATTGAAGATATCCCCATCGTCCGTGACTTTCCCGATGTGTTTCCAGAGGAGTTACACGGTCTTCCACCACATCGACAAGTGGAGTTTGAAATCGAATTGGCGATCGCCAAGGCCGCGTACCGCTTAGCTCCAGCAGAGCTGCAAGAGCTGTCTACCCAACTTCAGGAATTGTTGGAAAAAGGATTTATCCGACCCAGTACTTCGCCATGGGGAGCTCCGGTCCTTTTTGTCAAGAAGAAGGACGGGACCTTCCGCATGTGCATCGACTACAGGGAACTCAATAAGGTTACCGTCAAGAACCGATACCCCTTACCTCGCATCGACGATCTTTTCGACCAGCTTCAAGGGTCAAGCTACTACTCCAAGATTGATCTACGGTCCGGTTATCACCAGCTACGCGTCAGGGAGGAGGACATCTCCAAGACGGCATTTCGCACTCGGTATGGCCATTACGAGTTCTTGGTCATGCCCTTCGGTCTCACCAATGCACCCGCGGTGTTCATGGCCTCATGAACCACGTGTGTAAGCCGTATCTCGACAAGTTTGTCATCGTGTTCATCGATGATATACTCATCTACTCTAAGAGTGAAGAAGAACATGCTGAGCATCTGTGATTATTGCTGGAGCTACTTCAACAGGAGAAACTATATGCCAAGTTTTCGAAGTGTGATTTCTGGATTCAGGAAGTTCAGTTTCTCGGGCATATCATGAATGAAAAGGGTATTCACGTTGATCCCGCCAAGATCGATGCTATCAAGAACTGGGAAGCACCCAGGACACCGACAGAGATCCGCCAATTTTTGGGTTTGGCTGGTTACTACAGACGTTTCATCGAGGGATTTTCCAAGATCGCACAACTACTTACCACTCTCACTAAAAAGGGCACCAAATATGCCTGGGTTGACAAACAGGAAGCAACATTTCAATTACTGAAGCAGAAGCTTTGTAGTGCGCCCATTTTGTCCTTGCCAGAGGGGACAGATGATTTTGTGGTATATTGTGATGCTTCCATTCAGGGATTGGGATGTGTGCTCATGCAACGTGAAAAGGTCATCGCGTATGCATCCCGATAGTTGAAGGTCCACGAGAAGAACTACACGACACATGACTTGGAATTGGGAGCAGTTGTGTTTGCACTTAAGATTTGGAGACACTATTTATATGGAACAAGGTGCACAATCTACACGGATCACAAGAGCCTCCAGCATATTTTTGACCAGAAGGAGTTGAACATGCAACAGCGTCGCTGGGTCGAACTCCTGAACGATTATGAATGTGCCATTCGGTATCACCCGGGTAAAGCTAACGTGGTAGCTGATGCCCTCAGTCGGAAGGAGCACTTGAAACCTCGTCGGGTACGAGCACTACAGTTCACAATTCATTCTGGGTTGCCCGAACAGATACGCGACGCGCAGCTAGAAGCAGTTAAGGAAGAGAACATCAAGGCCGAATCTGTGGGAAAGATGGAACGCGATTGGGAAGTGAAACCCAATGGTGCCCGTATTTCATGAATCGTATATGGGTACCTCTCTACGGAGACCTCAGGAAGCTAGTTATGGACGAAGCTCACAAATCCCGATACTCTGTCCATCCTGGTTCGGATAAGATGTATCAAGACCTTAAAGTCGCGTACTGGTGGCCCAACATGAAAGCGATATAGCCACCTACGTGAGCAAGTGTTTGACTTGTGCGAAAGTCAAGGTGGAATACCAGAAGCCATCAGGGCTCCTTCAACAACCTGAGATCCCAGTGTGGAAGTGGGATCAGATCTCGATGGACTTTATCACTAAACTCCCGTGAACTTCGGGTGGTTGCGATACCATCTGGGTAATCGTGGAGCGTCTAACTAAGTCTGCACACTTCCTAGCGACCGAAGAACATATAAGATGGATAAGTTGACTCGCATCTACATTAAGGAAGTGGTTTCTCGGCACGGGTGCCAACGTCCATCATTTCAGACAGAGATGCTCGTTTCACGTCCAACTTTTGGTGGTCACTTCAGAAATCGTTGAGTACACGCTTAGATATGAGCAAAGCTTACCACCCTCAGACGGATGGTCAAAGTGAAAGGACCATTCAGACCTTGGAGGACATGCTTAGGGCATGCGTGGTAGACTTCGGGAACAGTTGGGAAATCCATCTGCCTTTAGTGGAATTCTCATATAACAACAGTTACCATACGAGTATTCAGGCAGCACCGTTTGAAGCATTGTAAGGTCGCAAATGTAGATCACCGGTCTATTGGGCAGAAGTCGGTGACAGTCAACTCACAGGTCCTGAGTTGATACTTGAGGCTACTGAAAGGATTGTGCAAATCAGAAACCGCATGGCAGCGGCACGGGATCGACAGAAAAGTTACACTGATCAACGACGCAAACCGCTCGAATTTCAAGTAGGCGACCGCGTCCTACTGAAAGTGTCACCCTGGAAGGGTGTAATTCGTTTTGGGAAACGAGGCAAACTAAATCCACGGTACGTAGGCCCATTTGTGATTTCGAAGCGTATCCGGCCTGTAGCTTATCAGTTAGACCTTCCTGCCGAACTCAGTGGAGTTCACAACGTTTTTCACGTGTCCAATCTGAAGAAGTGCCTATCAGATGAGACCCTAGTCATTCCATTGGATGAGATTCAAGTGGTGAGCAACTGCATTTTGTGGAACAACCTATCGAGATCATGGACCGTGAGATTAAGACTCGAAGGCACAGGAAGATACCGATCGTCAAGGTTCGTTGGAACTCAAAGCGTGGACCGGAGTTCACGTGGGAAAGAGAGGACCAATCTGACGTTACCGCCAACTGAATTTCGGACGAAATTCTTTCAACATGGGGATGATATGACAGCCTGGGATTTACTTGTACTATTCTAACAAACTGAACTTTTGTGCGTTGCATTCTAAACCGCGTTTACTCAATTTTCGGGACGAAAATTCTTTCAACATGGGGATAATGTGACATCCCGGCTTTTCAGGTATCTTAAACCCGCTACTTTATGGTTAGTCACTTCTACGCTGATTTAATTCGAAGAATAAATTAACATTCTAACAAACTGAACTTTTGTGCGTTGCATTCTAAACCGCGTTTACTCAATTTTCGGGATGAAAATTCTTTCAACATGGGGATAATGTGACATCCCGGCTTTTTAGGTATCTTAAACGCGCTACTTTATGGTTAGTCACTTCTACGCTGATTTAATTCGGAGAATTAAATTACACGCTCGCAATAACTAAGCTAACTTTGTGAATCTATAGGGTGAATTACGTGCTATGTGTTATTAGACGGGTTGTATCTGAATTACGTGCTATGTGTTATAGACTTTGTGAATCTATTGCGTCTCACTCCAAATACGTGATTTAATATTTTATAAACTCCGTGTCGCGAATAATATTTTAGTAACTTCTATTTATAAACCGAACCAAGCCTGTGAAACGTTTCGACTTCGCGACCAAGCAAACCCAACCCGTCACCCACACCCCCTTGCGACCCACACCTCCTTGCGGCCCAAGGAAATAACCCAAACTTGCGGCCCAAGGCACTAACCCAACCCCCCCCCCTATCGCGACCCCCCCTTATGTAAACATGCATGTTGTTGGTAACCTTCAAAAAAAAACAAAACCCTAATGCTCTAAGTTGAAGTCGACGGCAGCCCCCCCCCCCTCTCACGGTCGCGCAAGTCTACACTCTCGGATTGATTCCAAGCTTGTCCCGGTTCGCTAATCATCATCGTTTCAAGGTTAGGGTTTAATTGTATTGCGATTCACACTAGGTTTTGTGTAATCTTGATCATGATTATGTGCTTGTATGATTATTACTTTGAAAAAGTGTTGCGGTGTATGATTAGTTCGGATGAATATGCGAATCTTTGCGGTTGTGATGATATGTTGAATACTAAAATCGTAGGCTGCGTTTTATCGATAAAGATCATGATATATATTTAGGGTTCGCATGAATATTAATATATATGATGATATTTGACAAGTTAACCTGCTGTTAATCAATACAACTAAGCGTCATGACTGTTTAAACATGTTCTAATGCGATAAATTTGAAAACAGTAAGCTGATTGACATTTACAGCCAACTTCAGTTGGCTGTAACCTGATCATTATTTATCGAAAAGTGGATTTTCTGAACCTAAAACGTGTATTTTTGAAAAGCGCTTCAAATGGCGCTGGATTCATATTTTCTGAGGTCGTTTGCTATTTTTAAATGGTCATTTATTGCAGCAGCTGAAGCTGCGTAAATTCTGCAGAATTTGCAGGTTGTTTATCGAGTCGGATCTCATAGTCTGTATGGGGTTAGGTCAAGAAATTTGTACAGTAACTGGAGACCGGAATTTTCGAAAATCACCCACTGGAATTTTGTTAATTGGATGAACGATGATTTTTAAATATTTTTCTCGTGGACTGCAGTCAGAAATCGACGAATCTGACTGCAGCCTAGTATATAAATGTTTATAAATAATTGGTAAAGATTTAGGATTTAAAAATTTTACAAAACATTCTACAGTCTAATTGACACCTCGTGTAAAAGAATTGGAATTTTTGGAACGTTCGAACTATTTTATAAAAATCCTCAAAAACAGCCCAGTTATGAGCGTACAAGCTGAAACATGATAACTTGCGTTTGTGTGTACCTAAGTGTTATATGAGTTATCCTGTGTTTATGACAAGTTGGTTTGATCGTTATTTTGTATGGTGATACTTTGCATGTATGATTATGGTTTCGAATTGGTTATTACGTGTGCCGTACTATGTGTTAGTTATGCGTAGGGTTTTGTGTCAGTGTGTTCACACACTAACTTTAAATCAGTTGACATGTTAGGACGCGATTAGCGGTTCCATCATTTGCTTCTTTTGCGTTTATTCTAACCGAGCAATTTAAGGTGAGTTCACGGCCCCTATTTTATCCTGTTTTGAACAAAAGGGGGAGAAACATGTATACGCTCTACAACTCTATCTTTTACGTTATGCGAAATTAACGTCGTTAAACTATTCGGTAACTAAGTTAATGTTAATGTATGTTATGGTCACTAAGTAGCTTTATCACGGAAGTCCTCAACCAACTCTTGGATCGTTATTATTGGGTTAGATAGCGGGGAAATTATAGTAGTACTACTGGCCCGACAAGCCCCACCCGAGCTAGTTGCGCTAGCCGACCGAGAATGGTCAACGGGTGATTAATTTGGCCCAACTTTCGCCATGGTAAGTGATAGACCTGGCAACACAGAGGCAACAACAGTCAGCTTCGATCGCGAACTCTTATGTGACGTAACTTTAGGCTCGCTACCTACATGTTAACATTGAACTTATTTATGAACCAACCTTATTATTCCAGGTTAGAATAATGGAACTATATCGTTATCCCGGTTAGGGATAACGGGGAAAACAATCTTTTAAACCGAAACTTGTGAACTTATAAAAACCTGTGAACTCACTCTTCTTTAATGTTGACACTTGTTTCTTTGCATGTTTCTCAGGACGCTAGGAGCGTTAGGTGCACTCACTTGCATTTGATCAAGACATTTTTATCGAGTCTTTATTTACGAATAATTTTTGGGATTTTTGTTTTGGCGTTTATGTTGGCACCCGTTACTTTACTTTAATGCTTCCGCTAGACTTTGAAACCTTGATATTTTGAAAATGACTATGCATGTTTACAACAAATGTTTTTGGAAAACATTTAAATAAATCATATAGAGTCGTTCAATATTGCTAGTGTCTGAGATCCTGATTTGATCACAAGCCTCGTGGTAATACTCCGCAAGTGGAAATTGAGGGTGTGACATGAACTGTCCTTCAAAATTGTAAGATATGTAGACCATTCTCCCTCGGGCAGTGCATCGGCCAGTTTATCTATTAACTCTTCATTTTTCCTTCTGAATACCAAGCCTTTTCATCTCTATGACAAGATGGCAGTACCTCTCGATCAACTGTTTCATTGATTCACCTTTAAGCAAGTTGAAGATATCAAACTCTTTCTCTTACAACGCCTTTTTACTCTTTATCATTTGAGTGATATCTTGGAATTTTACCCTCAAGGCACTCCACACAGATTGAGCATCTTTATCGTGTTGTAATAGAGTGAATATGTCTTCTTTGATAGCTTGTTGAAGAATGTTCATCATTTTCTTTTCTTTGAACAAACTTGTCTTTTTCTTGATTCGTGAATTGTGTCAACGTCTTCTCTAACCCGTTCTCCCCAACTAGTGCAACATATTTTTCCTTGATTGCATACCAACTATCAAAGTAGTTCACTTGAACCCAATTTACAAATATTTCATTCCAACCATAATAATCTTCTAAGCACATGAGCTTCAGGGGTTTCGTCATCGTCCCATCTCGTTTTCTAGATTTATGTTTTGTGTCGCTACCGTTGTTGAAGCTGCTGACGATGCGAACGCGTTGAAGAATTCGTTCTCCATTTTTCTGAAAACTTGTTGAAAAGTTGCTTCTTGCGAAGTGGACTTTTTGTGCGAAGTGACCCTAGAATGAAGTGACCACAAAAACAATTAAATTTCACTTCATGCAAAGTAAAATTACCAAATTGAGATTTATCTTCGAGCAAAGGTAAATTCTAAACTTTTGAAGAGTTTCACTTCCTGTGAAGTGAGTTTCCTCTTCGTGCGAAGATAAATTTTTAGAATTTTTCAACACATATTCACTTCGTGCGAAGTGACTTTTAGATCGTGCAAAGGTAAAGTTCATATTTTCACGTTTTTTACCATTTTTATCAAGATTCCAGTTGAATTAAGGTCTGATTTTTTCAACGCTTTGTTTTTAGTCAATTTTAAACACTCCTAGATAAATTCAGTCCATTTTGTCCATCTAATGTCAAGAAAATGATAAAAAGATGAAAATGAGTAGAAGAAGAGTAGAATCTGATGACAAGCCTTCAGATCAGGCCTCCAAGCTTTGATACCACTTGTAGGATGTTTTTATCCAATAAGCATAGGACCTAATCTGATTAACTAGTCATAAAGTGCGCAGAATTCATTTTATAACAAGCGACAATATCAAGATTACTATTTAAAGTTTACTATTTCATTAATGTCACAAACGTGTACAATCCTTAAACAAACTGGGCAAGGCTTCGTCATGCCAATCCGCAAACTATTATAGACTCAAGACCTCAACTCTCCTATATATAGACATGACAGCTTCATACGAGTTAAGCCTTTCCACTTCGTACAAAGTGCATAACACGTGCGATGTGGACATTACAAATACAAAATCAACAAATCTAACATTGAAGCCCTATAACATATAACTCGACATGACTCTAAGACGAATGCGATAGACATTCTGAATCAACATAAAACTCTGAAAGTCTTCAGTGTTTAAACATCCGAAAGGGTTCGGGGTTTATCATTCACTCTGGATTTAAAGTTGTTCGGGTTTATACCATTCAAGGTTTATTCGGAGTGTAAAGTGTTCAGAACTTATACTTTTACTCCGGATCTCAGGAAAATTAGCAGTGTGTTTAGATTGTTGATTGTGAAAGGCATTTTTTGTTCATAGTAACGAGACAAGTCTGTCTGTAAATTTTTGTGATTACATTTTTCGGTCATTTTTTTATCATTTTAGCAAACCGGGTTTTGCTATAAAATTCTGAAAAGGACTATTGAAAGGTTTGACTTGGATTTTGTATCAGGTTTACCAAAATCCATTTGATACTTTTTAGCTGCGTGTTTAGAATGGGTAAAATGGAACATAAAGATGCGACTGTTAATGATCTGCCACATCTGATGCAAGTTTCGCAATATGCTGATTGGAAAGAGAAATTAGAGGTTTTTGTGAAAAGTGAAGATACTAGAATGTGGATTTGTATCATGGATGGTTATATCCCTCCTTCACATGAGGTTGTGGGAGAATTAAGGTGACTTCGTATAAAGAAATGCAAGAATCTGATAAATGGATGTATGATACTGAGAAGAAAACTTTAGCAGTGATAAAGACGTCCTTACCATTTGAAATAAAACACATTTTTAATAGGTATGGGTCTTCTATGTCGCACCATGGTTGTAGCGGAAGCGCAATCGTGTGACTATGAGGTAATCATTGCAACTAATTATGTAAACAAAAATAAATCAACAAAGATGACATCTATGTTAAGTTGCAACCAAAGTTTACTAGTTCCCAAAAACAAGTTCATGGTTCAGACAAGTTCACAATGTTATCCAAAGTATAGTTTTTGGGTTACATTACACTTTAAACCAAAAGATTGTTTTCATCATAAAAGCATGTTGAGGTTTTGACCCCTTTATACCCATACGAGGTTGGGATATAAGAGACAAATCATTCGTTGTCGGGTTCATTCCCACTTCCCGTAGTCTTTCACCGGCTCAAGTTTTGCGTCCTGAAATACATGTAAGTTTGATAAGTCAACATAAAGTTGGCGAGTTCATGTAGTTATTGTTTTCGTATGAGATGTCTTGTTTGTAATCCATAATGAAATTTAGTATGTTATTAGCATCCATGGAGTTTAAGGATCTATCAGTGCGTAGCTAGCACCCTGACATATGTGCCATAAGTAAGTAACCAAACCGAGAAAACTCTTGACATCAATTGGAATCACAAAATCACTCCTAAAGGGTTAACAAACCAGGAGGGGAGCAGCCTCAAACTCGATAGATCTATACCTTTTGCACCTTGGTCACTAAGTGATTAACGGTTACTCTTGTCATCATCCTACTTACGCACATTGATCGTATTATCATCTAACCCCATAGCCAACATACCGTTTGTTATGACATGAATTTCCCCTCGATTGTTTTAAAATCAAAACTTTGAAATATTTGAAAGGAGGGACATGAACTCAGAGTTTTGTGTTCCGTAAGTCGTACTTATTGGAATTCGAGTGTCCGTACACGTGTGTAACCTACATGTGTATTCACTTCATTAGACACCTAGGTCTCATTGGACCTCGTACAAGTTGTTCATCTTGAATTCTTGTTGTGTAGTTATTTATCACATTAGAACAACTTAAATTTTATTATAGTGTTGGTAGTTCGTTTGTTCGATTAATATTTATATACATATATGTCACAAATATATATATATATATTATATATATATATATATATATATATATGTCATTATTAGATTGTGTGTGAACGGGCCTCGCCCATCACATGTCCTCGTGCCTTGCACGCGTGTCATTAGGCCAAGCCCATGTCATGTATGTCATTGGGCCTAGCCCATGTCTTTATGTGATTGGGCCTAGCCCGTGAAATTTACGTCATTGGGCCTAGTCCAAGTCTTTATGTCATTGGGCCTAGCCTATGTATTTATGTGATTGGGCCTAGCCCATTAATTATGTCATTTGGTCTAGCCCATGTAAGTATGTCATTGGGCGTAGCCCATGTAAATGTCATTGGGCCTAGCCCATCTCTTTATGTGATTTGGCCTAGCCCAGGTAATTATGTCATTGGGCCTAGCCCATGTAATTATGTCATTGGGCCTAGCCCATGAAATTATATGTTTGGGCCTAGCCCATGAAATTATGTGATTGGGCCTAGCCCATGTATTTTGTGTCTTTGGGCTTAGCCCATGTTATCATGTGATTTGTGTATTTGGGCCTTGCCCATGTCTTTTATATAATGGGCCTAGCGCAACTTTGTTTCATGAGTCCATAACTTTTATAATCTTTCACTTGGAAATTTTTACTAAGTTTATACTTTTTAGTATGTTTATATACTTTTATAAAATCACTTAGTAATTTTTGTACATCCTAACTTTCTGGATTTTGTCATTGCTAATATACATATTCGTTAAGTGTCTAAAACATAGTATCTTTAGACATGTCTTGTTGTCGTTTAATATATATATTTCCGCGTCGAAAATCGCCCAAATGTCGTAGTAGCTCTTCATGTTGGTGATATGCTCGTTGATCGACGGTGAGACAGTGTATTGTATAAACTCGACCATTGTCCGCCTAGTCCGCTCGTCCGATTATTGTTTCAAGAATTGTGTAAAAGTGTATGTGTTCACGTTATTTATACTTGGTAACCTTCAAGTATTTGGTGTGTTGAATTAGTTGGGTAGTTTGTGTTGTATACCCTAGACTTTCAAGATACATACACATGTATTTTTACACATTAATTATGGTGACAAAGTATATGTGTATATTTTTTTTATTCCCAAAAATATATATATGTAACAAATACTCATTTTTAACTTGTAAAAATATATGTAAGTATTTGTTAAATCCTTGGAGGGTTAGAGTTTAACCCTTGTCATTAAAACTTCCTTAATGATGGTTTAGGTCACTAATAGCGTTTAGCCCCATTAATCACCCTGTTAATTATACTTTAATCGCGATTAGATTTTTAGAAATTTCAGCATGGTTTCCCCTGAACTTTTGGCGTTTTCCACGTTTCAAAAACGTATTTAAATCATGTTTAAACGCATAATCACAATCAATCATCAACTCAAGTTTAATATACCAATTTTGTATGCATGATTTATACATATTTTATCCTCATTTCCAAGGACTTATGATATATATATTTTAACAACCTTAGTTAAAAATAATGAGATCTTCACATATTTATTAGAACATTTAAGACATCATTTTCGTTATATCTTTTAATCAAGATTTCCACTTTAAACCACTTTGTTTACTAAACTTTTTAAGATGGTCATAACAAAAATTATGGTGTTTATTCTTTATAAAAGTCACATATATGTAATAAATCATTTTTAAGTTGTAGTAAAGTTCATGGATCATGAAGTTGATGATCTTGTTTAGATTTAAACATCACCATGTTTAAATCATCATTTACAATCTTAATCATACAAGATCACACACTTTATACAACTTACTTTAACATAATCAACATAATCATGTTAACTAGTTAACACTAATACACATAATCAACACATAATAAACTGTATTTAGTAGATTGTTAAGGTGAGGTTAGGGTTTTTAAGTTGGATTTTTCTTTACTTTCAAGATGATCAACAAGTACTTTCATAAACCATATATCATAAGGAGCTTAAATTTGGTAAAAGATTAGCTTACAAGTTTGCACAGGATTAAGTGAAGATTAAGAAGAAGATGAAGCTCCAAAGAAAGCTCTAACGCTCCCCTATGCTTGCAAACTCCATAGACGATCTTGTGAGGGCTTGAAAGGGAATAAAATATGGTGTTTAATGGTGGAAAAGGGTGGATTATGGTGGTAGGATGTAGCCATGGATGAGGGGGAGTTCAAGGAGGTTTCTTATAGTTTTTTTGTGAAATGAAGTAATGAGGCATGATGATGATATATATACACTTTCAAAGCAAGTTAAGATCACATACCATGCCTAAATCTTCATTTTTCAACATAACTCAAAGTGGGTGGGGGCCCACATGGGGGTTAAGTGTAAATTATATTATAACATGTGATATTTATTAGATATTTAGATGATTAAATTAAGTATGATAATTAGGGGTTGGTCTTGCATCAATAGATAGTAATTAGGGTTTAGGATGTTAAGTAACATTAATTAGTTCCCTTGAGTAGTTGGTACTAGTTTTTGGATGGTAAATACACCACTAGTTCGCTCATCGGTGCGATACCGGTTGGTATACGAAAGTTATTGTTTCGCACCGGAAGCTTTAGTTTTTGTTTACCATAAGTGCTATGACGTTTATTTAGGACACTTCCAACATCAAAATATGGTTAAGTAGTTCACTAGTCAAGTAGACGTTGAGTTTGGGTGGCTGAAACGCTTTCCGTTTCATTATTTGCTCAATATCGACACTTATATATTTTATCGCCGAATATATCCAGAAGTTGTATTTCCATAACTTCAAGATGGTTGAAGGGATTTCGGATCCCAAATGAAGCTTAACTAGCTCTCTGGATGAATGTATGAGGCTATCGGCCATTGAAATCTTTGTCGGTTCGACAATCGGTCGCTTTCGGGTCAAGTTGTGCACTGCTTGTCGTACGACCAGAAACGATGTCTTTTATGTACTTTTTATATCCTCCTGTTGTTTTAAGGTGTTTTTCATTATTCTGTTATAATAATGTAATCCGGTAAATACCGAATTAATGTTGCGGATGAATTGTAATTGTCACCTTTTTAGTCGAGACGGACAGTTTTGTAATTTAGGCGTTGCACCGGAAAGTTATGTATTATTGCAAGATGTGTTCCCACATTAGTGTTTTCATGTATATATGACTCAGTTATGTCATTAGTCTACCATTATTCATTGTTCTATTTTGTTTTAGCGGTTTTGCTGACATGAATAGTGCAACCGCGAATAGTGTGCCCAACACTTTCTACCAACACTTTTAGGGCATAGTTTGATTTGTTTCGTGTCGTAACGGAAACCAATATATGTTATGGGATGATTCATTTGTCCTAGTACGACTTAGTTACGTAATCAAATTACGATAAAATGCATGAGATTATGTACTAGAAAAATAGTGATTAGTTAGTAGGGAACTACCGGTTATTTGCCATTTGTCACATACTCCCCCTATTAAAAAGAATTTCGTCCCGAAATTCACTTTGAGGCATCCTCTGAAGGAGTCTTCTTGAACAGGTGGGGGTATTTTGTCTTGATTTGATCTTCACGTTCCCACGTATTCTCGGGTCCGTGACATGAGTTCCAACGAACTTTGACTAGTTTGATTCGACTTCTCCTTAACTTTTGAACTTTACAGTTTATTGGTGCATTATGTCTATTGCCTACGTCTAGGATGTGTCGATATTGTATATAGGGCTTAAAAGTCTTTTGTATAAATGTTATTAGTTTTTTATATGAGTTGTAATATACTCATACGAGTGACACTCTGCCACTCGTACGAGGCAGTCACTCGCACGAGTCACAACGTCTGTTTCACACACTCTAGTGCGAGTCATGTCGACCTATAAATAGAGGAGTGTTGTGTCAGAGCTAGTTAGTGTTAGTTCAGTTGGTACGGCGAAGCCCTGGTGATTTCTTTACTCACGTCTGTACTTGAAACGTCAATTAATACAATTCAGTGTTGTTAAACAATAATATCTTTCTTGTTCGTTGTCATCCTCTCTAGCAATGAATTTCGCCTCTGCTAGCTGAGTTAGATTAGACTGGTTGCTCATCGGAGGAGCCGATCCCCCGTTCACAAGCGGTATAAGAGCCTTGAGGCCTGATCTGCTGACAAACGTCAAGTTCTGCAGGCTACCAACTGTTTTAGATCAGATTCACTGTTGCAGCTTTCTACTTCTACATTTCTCCCAAACTGATCTCGGATTTGGACGAAATTATGGACAATTGGACTAGGATTCTAGGATATTTTGTTAAAATCAATTCTAAACCATCTTAACAATTTCAGATCTAATATCGAGCTAATCATGTTAAAATCGGTAAAATTCATCTGTTTGGAGACTTAGTTGTTTCGGACGAGTAAAGAGACCACTCGCACGAACAACTTTAGACCATTCGTACGAACAAGTAATCAGGATTTTTTTTAAAAATTACAAGTTTCAAAATTTACAAGTGTGATTCGCACGAGGTACACATTCGTACGAGCATCACATTCGTACGAGTGAAATTTCTCATCCGTACGAGTGACTTTCCTGTTTGCAGAGTTACTTGTGTTTGTCATCTTGTCCGTACAAATTTCTGGTTCGTATGAACGGATCTTGGTCGCACGAGTTGTTTTGATTTCCGCACGAAAGAATTTTTCCAAAGTAATCAGTTTGTTCGAAAACTGTGTTTTTGAATTTTTACAGAAAAAAGTCAGACGAATTTTACAACGCATTCCTACATCTGCAATCATGACCACAGCGGCTCAAAACATGAATCTCGAAAACAAGATGGGTACCATGACCAAACCACCAAAGTTAATGAACCTAGAAGATTTCGACAGTTGGAGCGAACGGTTCATGAATTGGGTCCAGGCAAATCACTTTACTTGCTGGTTCGCTATCGAAGTTAAATATCAAGCTCCTGTAGGTGAAAATAGCCTCGAAAAGACTCTAGCTCAACTATCGGATGTTGAAAGGGAAAGGTTCATAACGAAAAGAAAATGATGAACATTCTGCAACAATCCATCAAAGAAGATATTCTGGCGTTATTACAACATGATGATGATGCACAATCATTATGGAATGCTCTTTGTTTGAAGTTCCAGGGAAGTGCTCAGCTTCAAAAGAGTAAACGGGCGTTGTTGAGTAAAGAGTTTGATATATTTACTTGATTAAAGGAGAAACATTCAAACAATTAATCGAAAGATACTGTCATTTGGTGGTGCAAATGAAGAGAATGGGAATCATCAAGACCAACGAAGAACTTGTTGATAAGTTGGCTGATTCTCTACCGCAAGGGAATGGTCTATGTATTTGACCATCTTGAAGAATGGAACCGAGTATGGTAATTTTTCATTACCACGTTTTATTGAAAGATTGGAGGGACATGAACTTGAAATGCAAAAGATCGCGAAGAACAAAACCGTTCAAGTTCAACAAGATGTTAATCTGTACTTCAAGAACAGTTCTGCTACTCAAATTCAGTCTCCAAAGATCCAGACCGCCTTTAGCGCTTACGGCACGCTAAGTCCACCATCAAACCAAAACAGTGGCTTTCAATCATTTGCTACAGTTAATCCTCACATGTCTCAAAGCCCACAGTCGTCACACGGATCAAGCACTCCTCAAATCAACCAGAACAGTCAGTCAAATCCTACTCAAAGGGTTCTTCAGTGCGATATCACAGTGGATTTCCAGAATGCACAAAACTTCGATGAGAAAACTGGGAAGCAACACATGTCTCTATTAGTGTCGGTTCTCGAATCCTATGATATGTCTTGTAGTAAGAAGGATTGGAAATTCTGAAATGACCAGGGAGGACTATGACCAGATAGATCTGGTTGAAATGGAGTTAATTGGCATCAAGTGGTGCATGGAATCTATCGTTCGACCCGCACAACGCTTCATGGAAATTACAGAGAAAAGAGAACTTGGGAGGTTTGGATGGAAAACTTGGATTTGACAAATCCAAAGTTACTTGTTTTAAGTGTCAGGAAAAAGGGACATTTTAAGCGTGAATGCCTAAATAGAGAAGCTCAAGGGAACCAGAATTCATTTGCCGATGATTATTACAAGAAGGCTATTTACCACCGTCCCCAACCAAGAACTCGCATGGTGCAGTCGAAGACAAACAGCCAGAGACCAAAGACAAAGCGCTAGTGGTTCCTCAGGAAGATGAGGGCTTAAATTGGAACAAATATATTTCCAAGAAAGAAAGTCTGGCTTTGGTTGCTGAGATAATCGAAGAACCTGAAGAAGAATCAGAGGCAGCTTTTGATGAGGCACCAGATGATGATTACTATTATCATACATCATCAGAAGAGGAGGAACTTTTGAACAGTGCATTTAAACACCTCCAGCCTAATGATATGTTGAAAACTTTTGCAGGTTACTTTGCACCAAGTCATCAATCATATTGCGAAGAACAAAAGAAGCCAGTTGTTGAAGAGAGAGTTGATGAGAAGATGGAGAAATTGTCAGACATCAGCAAGGCATGCATGGCAAACATCAATGAGGTAAATGAGTCTAAGAGTGAGTTTGTGGTTGAAAAACCTTGTCTGAAATGTGCTGAGCCATGCAATGAATGTGTTGTAAAAGACACACAATATACTGAGCTCAAAAGTTTAACAGATAATTTTTCAAGTGATTACAAATCAACTAAAGAAGCATACGACAAATTAAGTAACTCTGTTAAACAATACACAAAGGCAGTCAGAGAAAGTGATGAAACACTCTTGATGCTCAAAGCGACAGTAATGGATAAGCAAATGGCCATTAATATTCTCTTAAACACTATCGCTGAGCTAAAGAGCGAGCTTGAGAAGGTAAGAATTGAAACTGAATGGGTTAACAAACTGTTAATTATTATTCAACAAGCTCTTACGTTATTGATCACATTTTGCCTAAAATTGAAAACAATCAGAAAAGGTTGAAAACAAAAGTGTGAGTTACGATCGAGTTCCACCCCCAATGTGGAATAGTTATGCGTGTAAAAAGCCAGCAGTGGTGGAAAAGGCACTCAATCTAAAACTAAAAACTGAACTAACACTAACTAGCTCTGACACAACACTCCTCTATTTATAGGTCGACATGACCCGCACTGGAGTGTGTGACACATACGTTGTGACTCGTGCGAGTGACTGCCTCGTATGAGTTACAGAGTTTCACTGTATGAGCCAAGTACTTCACTCGTACAAGTATATTACAACTCATATAAAACAATTAATAACATTTATACAAAAGACGTTTAAGCCCTATATACAATATCGAGACATCCTATACGTAGGCAATAGACATAATGCACCAACAAACTCTCCTTTGGATGTTGCCGCAGTCTGGATAGTCTTCAAAAATCTTCACAAAATTTGATGCTTTAACGACCAAAAATCTCTTCGGTGGCTTGCGATGCTCCTCAAATGCAATTGGCATTTGATCCGTTGGAGGAGGTCGGTTCACTGTATTGCCAAACCAAAAACTCCTTAGTGATGTTATACGAGAACGCTCAGATATTCTAGCTTCCTTCTTTTCTTTCTTTTTCTGCTTAGTCTCCTCCAGCTTCCTCCAAGATGTATTCCATGATGATCCAGAATGAATATCATTTGCAAAGCATACATTAACGATCTTCTGGAACTAGAGAGCTTGTTCTTTATCCTTTTCTTCATAGCTGATTTTGCTATAAAACAAGCAATCAATATCCTTCTTTGAGCAATTGACTAGCCATATCGGGTCTAGTACTCGAATGCCAGCCATAGCCCTTATATGCGTTTGTGAGCTGTAATGGCTTCGGTTAGTTCCTCTGTGATCTTCCACGAGTCTTCATCCGGGTGCAAGGAAATAACAGCCTCTCCTGTGTTCGAATCATAATGCCACCACTTGAAGCTCTTGTAGAAATCATGCTCCATTCGTAACATAGGCATATTCTTCATGACTTTCGGCCTTTTTACAATGAGCGTCACATCTTTCTCTTTCGTCATTGGATCGATCTTTGTGATGCGTCTAGGAAAGTGAGGTTTCCAGTGTGTAAAACCATGTAAAGCTTCAAGCTTGATCACTTCCAAAGCCTCTGGTCGTGAAATTTCATCTTGAGATAGATCATCTTTGTCTGTACCAATTCTTTAATATCCCAGTAAGGCAAGGACTTGATGTCGCTTGGATATCAGAAATACTTAATACCAAACTCCCTTTTGATCGCATAGACATTAGCTCTTCAATCCAACCCCAGCTAATGATGTCCCCTAGAGAAATATCAGCGCCACGAGTAAAGAACGCTAGAGCACGTTTGAATTTACGCTCCGCTGGTGCATTCTTGAACCACTTCTTCCTCATCTCGGCAATCTCAGCTCGGTTCAACTGTTGAGGAATAGTGCCTTGCCTTGGAACTTCTTTAGCTTTACGTTTCAGCACATCTGAATTTTCTGTTACAAAAAATTTAGTAAAAGTTGGGGAGTCCTCTGTACCCTGATCGGCAATATTAGCATCGTCATCAGAATCATCCTCCACGACAACTCGATCATACTCGTTAGCGTTTCAACATGTTCAAAGACATAATCATTTCGCTCGAACGCGCTAATCTCGTTCAGCTCATTCTCAAAATCAAACTCAACCTGTTATTCATCCACACCTAGCATTTCTATGATCTCTTCTTTAGAAGAACTGTGAATGAATTCGCCTTCCTCAACGTGATGCTGGAGATAGAAAATCTTTGGTTGTGGCACAACAGGAACTGTAGGTCCCCTAGTCCGTATGGATCTTCACGGAATCGTCTATCTAATCTAGAGTGTGGAATCCCCTAGATCAGATTTCACAGAAACAAGAACACGAACATGAACACGAACACGAACACACGAACACAATCACCTTCAAACTATCTTCTATTGATTATCTAACACACATGGTTACAATCAATTCAAGACTCTCTCTCAACTCTCTCTGAACAAGTAAACCAGCAACTAAATCAGTAACATGATTAACAAAACCAGCCAAACGATCAACAGAACCAGCAACCTAAACCCTAATGCAAACCTCCGTTTATATAGAGACAAGTTATGCAACTGGGCTAGGGTTTCCCTACATGGACTGCTAATGGGTCTAAAGCCCAATTCGCCTCCCATGAGTTGTATGGTGTCTGGATTAGCCCAGTTACTTCTAATTAACTATTACAAAACTAAACCCGCTAACCGTTTATCATTTTACTAATTACAAGATATCCAAAGACCAAATCTAAGCTGTTGTCACAAATATGCACCAACAAACTCCCCCTTGACAATAGCTTCATAAAATAACTTAGTCTTCAGTCTTCTGCAATCTTCAGCATCTTTGAAAAATGTTGAAAAATGTTGGTCTTTGGATAGCTCCTGTCAGTAACAGACTCCCCCTAAGCTGATGTATCTAATCCCCAAATATTCTAAATCGTTAGCGTTTGAGTAAACTCTAGTTTAGTCCTTGTATATCAATCTTCAAAAATCTTCAACTTGTTTGCAATATAGAAAGGAGGTTCTACCATGCATCTGTCACACCCAGGTCGTAGCGGAAGCGCAAGTGTGTGACTATTAGGTAATCATTGCATCCAATTTAGTAAACAGTATTAACAACAACGATGTCATGCCATTACTAAGTTTCGTTATACATTTATATCCTTCAAAAGTGAAACCACATTGTTATCAGTATCAGATTACCGTTACAAACATAGTTTAAAACACGTGTTCCAAAATAAGATATTGTTTTTATCACAAATTTGGCTGAGGCTTTGACCTCTATATACCCAAACGAGGTTGGGATATAAAAGGCAAACCCTCCAAAAGTAGTACATCGTTGTCTTGAAAATCCCATACCCGGATCCCATCACCAGCTCAAGTCTTGCGTCCTGAAACACATGTAATTTTAAAAGTCAACATAAAGTTGGCGAGTTCATGTAGTTTAATGTTTTCGTATCAAAATGTCATCCTTGAAAACCTGTATTTAAATCCAAGTATGTTATTAGCATCAATTAGTAAATTAAGGATTTATCAGTGTGTCGCGAGCACCCTGACATACTTGTGCCATAAGTAAGTAACCAAACCGAGACTTCTTTGACATGTTGGGATCACAAAAGCACTCCAATGGGTATACCAACCAGGAGTAGCGCGGGTCTCAAACTCAATAGATCTACCTCTTTTGCACCTTGGTCACTAAATGATTAATGGTTACTACTGTTATTTCCTACTTACGCACAATGATTTTTTATCTGCTAACTCATAGCTAACATACTGTTTTGACATTACATGTATTTCCCCTCGATAGTTTAAAAAAACTTAAAGTAAGTGAAAGGAGGGACATGAACTCACAGGTTTGTGTTCCGTTAAGTCTACTATTTATCGTTCGGTTTCCGCAACGTATGTAACCTACATGCGTATTGGTTTCATTAGACACCCAGGTCTTAATGGACCTTGTACTCGTTGTTCATCTTGAATTCTTGTTAGGTGTTTCCTTGTTATGGTTGAACAACTTAGAATGTTATTATAGTGTTGGTAGTTAGTTTGTTTGAATAAAATTGTTATATATATTTCTCAAATATATATAATATATATATATATATATATATAATATTATTGTTTTCAAACAATGTGTGAACTGGGCCTTGCCCTTCGCATGTCATTGGGGCTAGCCCATGTTTTCTTGTCACCGGGCCTAGCCCATGTAATTTATGTCTTTGGGCCTAGCCCATGTTTTCTTGTCACCGGGCCTAGCCCATGTAATTTTATGTCTTTGGGCCTAGCCCATATTTTCTTGTCACCAGGCCTAGCCCATGAAATTTTATTACTTTGGGCCTAGCTTATGTTTTCTTGCCATTGGGTCTAGCCCATGTCTTTTTCTCTTTGGGCCTAGCCTATGTCTTTTTGTCCTTGGCCTAGCCCATGTCTTTTTGGTCTTTGGGCCTAGCCCATGTCTTTTTGTCTTTGGGCCTAGCCCATGTACTTTATGTCTTTGGGCCTAGCCCATGTATTTTTATATCCTTGGGCCTAGCCCATGTATTCTTATATAATTTTGGGATTTTATTAGTTTTTGGGCCACCTCCATAATATTATGGAATTTGGGCCTAATATATGATTTTCACAATTTGGGCCTAGCCCAAATGTATATATTTATAAGCCCATTTTTCTTATAAGTATTTACTTATAATTTTTCTAACTTTTTATATACTTAACTTTCCGAATTTTTCATTTCGATAACATGTGTATATATATATATATATATATATATATATATATATATAATATATATGTTGAACGTCTAAATATATATTTAGACTCGTCGTCGGCGTCGTTCGTTATATGTTCATTTTCGTCGAGAATCGCCCATTGTCGTGACGACCTTTCGTGCCAGCGATTCACCCATTGGTCGTCGACGCGACGATGACATCTTGAATGTTCGCCTATTGTTCGCATTGTTTTTATTGTCCGATTTATTGTTTCGACGCATTGTGAGAATATATTTATTGTGTTACCAACACTTAGTGTATTGATCAAGTGTTAGTATTTAGTATAAGATTGGGTATTTTTATTGTGAATGCCCTAAGTTTCTAATACATACACATTCAATACTCATATTTATACATACAATTTATTGGCAACAATTGTATAGAAATATATATATACTTGTATTACTTTTCAAGTAGAAATATACTTGCAAAAAAAGAGTTTATTTTCTTATAAATATATATTTATAACTTTGTTAAACATTTTGCTATTTAGGGATAACCCTTGTCATTAGAGTCTACTTAATGACGATTTAAGTTACTAATCACGTTTAGTCCCACTAATCACCCCACTAATCATGTCTTAATCGCGATTAGATTTTTAGGAAATTTCGTCATAGTTTCCCCTAAACTATGGCGTTTTTCACGTTTTAAAAACGTATTTAAAACCTGTTTAAGCTCATAATCATCATCAGCAAATCATCTAACATTTATTTACATAATAAAAATATCATCATTCATGACTTTTTATGGTTTAAAAATCCTAGTAAATCAATGGGGTTTTTAATATTTATTAACCTTTTCAAAACAATACTTTAGCATGTTGTTTAAACAAGTTTATGCACTTAACCCCTTGATTACTACACATTTTTAAAGTGATTACAACTTAAATAAAAATGTTTACTTCTCATAAAAATCATTCATATGTATAAAAATTATCTTTAAGTTGTAGTATTTTACATGGATGATGTAGGTGATGATCTTGTTTAGATTTAAACCTTATCATGTTTAAATCTTTATTTTTACACTAAATCACACAAGATCATCTCACTTTTATATCATAATATCAACATAAACAACTTCAATATACAATCTAACAATCATATAAACATATAATCAACACAAAATAAACAATATTTAGTGTTATTATTATGTTTTATTTTAGGGTTTTTAACTTATCTTTTCTTGATTTTCAAGATGATCAACTTGTACACTAATAATCTAAGCATAAAAATAAGTTAGATCATGGAGGAGATTAGCTCACAATGGGTGCACAAGTTCCTTGAAGATTTAGAAGAAAAATAAGCTCCTTAAGAATCCCTAATGATCTCCATCCTTGAAAGCTTCTTTAATAGACTTGATTAGGCTTCAAAGTGTATGGAATGTCATGGATTGTGGTGGCTAAATGGCGGTGTGTGGTGGTGGTATGGTAGCTGTGAGGTGGAGGGAAGAACAAGGGAGAATGGTTGTAACTTTTTGTTGAAGAAAATGATAAGAACTTCTTTAGAAATTATTATATATTTCTCATCATAATCAAGTTCCATCAAATCTTCTAAAGACCATGCTTATAATCTTTGATTTTTCAACAAAATAAAGTGGGGTGGGACCCACTTGAACCGTTCATGCCAGGGGGTAAAGTGTAACTTTTATTTTTACCACATGTTGAAAATTGAGATATTTTGGTAATTAAATTAAGTATAGTGATTAGGGTTTATGATCTAGCATCATTAGCATAAGAGTAGAGTTTAGGGTGTATTTACATGGTATCTAATCCACATGGTCCTCCAATATAAGTTTCGGATGACGGATACGTCGCTAGATCGCTCATTGTCGTAATAATCGCTAATAAACGAAACTATTTATTTAGTACCGGAAGCTTTTGTTTTCGACCACCACAATGAATATGGTGTCTACTTAGTGCATTTCCGATCTAAAAATATGTATGACTAATTCGCTAGACGAATATACGATGAGTTAGGATGGCCGATATGTCTTTCGTTCGACCGGTCGATCGATATCGGCACTTTTATGTTCTGCGGTCGAACTTTTCCGAAAGTTTATGTTAGCTAAATGGATTCCGAGTTCCAAATAATGCTTAACTAGTTCACTAGACGCCCGGATGAGGCTATCGGCCACTAAAATATTCGTCGTTTCGACAATCGACCGCTTTTCAGTCAAAGTGCATTGTTTGACGAATGACCGGAAACGATGTCTTTTGTGCATTTTTGCTGTTCTCGCATTATTTTAGGATGTTTAGCATTGTTTTATTCTTATCTTGACATCCGGAATCCTCCGAATTAGTCTTGCGGACAAATCGCCATCTGTCGCCTTTCTGGTCGAAACGGACAATTTTGCAATTTCGGAGTTATACCAGAAAGTTATGTATTTTTGTAATAGGTGTTCTCAAATATGTGTTTTCATTTGTATATGGACTCATGTATGGCATTAACATGTCGTTATTTCATGTCTTGATTCGTTTCAGCAGGTTTTCCGACACAGTTAGTGTCACCGCAATTAGTGCGTCCAGCACTTTCTACCAACACTTTTAGGGCATTGTTTTGGTCTGTTTCTCGTTGTAACGGAAACCAGTATGTGTTATGATCAGGTGTACTTGCCCTAATGACGTACGACTCAGTTTTGCAATTAAATTACAATAACTATGCATGAGATTATAATATGAAATCAGTGATTAAATTGTACGGACTCACCGGCTATTTTGCCATTTGTCACAGCATCCAATCAAACTCCTCTTCACCAAACTTCTCAGCAACACACTGATACAATCTGTATACTCTAAAACAAACATCTCGAGAAACCATAAGAATTTTTCAACACAAGTTAAACAAATTATTATTATTCAAGAGATAGTAAAACTGTATCACAGATTAAGCACTTCTCAATGCAAACCATATACTCAAAATTTTAAAGCATACAGAACCTGCAAGATTTTAAAATTTTGAACTCATCTTCTAACATCGTCTCCCCCTATCGGTAAGAACTCCTCCATAAATAACCAATATCCGTACATCAAGAATTTACAAGAAAATGAAATATTTTTGGATTTTTATATTTTCTGGAAACAAATAAATAACGAAATAATAAACACTCTGTTTTTGTGAGAATCACCGTTAAGAATATCATATCAGCAACATCAAACTGTTTTCACACCATTCGATAATTATATATGCAATATTCATGAAAAATAGTTCAAGACGATTGCCAGTATTGTTTTTCCATTTAAACAAAATACATGAACAATTCAAGTACCATTACCTAGTGATCTGTTTAGATAATTTATACTGATATACTAGTATGTCCCACTTCAGGACATACCCCCACGATCAAGGTATGCATAAAAATTAATTGTAGTAGGTGAGTATACCGAAATTCATCCTTTTTGATTTACAACGTTTGATCATTGGTGATCAGGTCAGTACTTCCATACAGCAAAGAGACCAAATATCCAACGAGGGTTAGGGCAAATACAAAAGATTGGTACGAATAATACAATTTGCACATTTGAATGACTCTCTAGGAGAGCTTCTTCAATTTTTGGGATTTGGCATTTTAGCTCTTTTAAGATATCCTAGTTATGCCTAGGTCAGCGTATATCTGGATGCAGCAGAAGGACAACCTTGATACCCCGGATTAAATAACGATATAAAGACCTAAAACCTCATATTTTGGCAATCTATCAACGCAAGATTTAGGGTTATAAAACCATACGCCACTGATATTTGCCCACTCATACACAGTCTATTAATTTTATATCACCAAGGTAAGTTGATTATTTCATGCTTTTTGCCTACTGGTACATCATATGATAAAGCTGCTATCACAATTAAGCAATTTTAATTTTAATTTTAATTTCAGTGTGACAGTCTAACTTGCTGATGTACTATCATTTCTTCTTTTCCACACAGTGAAAACTCATTTTTGATTTACTATTTTTTATGTTTTTGATTTTTTTGAAAAGCAATAAATTATTTACAAAATATTTTTATGGAAAAATGGTTATTCAGAATTCCTCATCCCGTTGAGTTCGACTAAATGTCCAAAACGAGCCATGGCATTATTGTCTATGATAATAGGAGTACGAGTGAAATTCAAACCGTAATCACACATCTGCTGTTGGATCCAGAGAACTTGAGAGCAACAGCTACCCACAGCAATATATTCAGCTTCACATGTTGAGGTAGACACACAAGACTGCTTCTTGCATTGCCATGACATGAGCCTCGCTCCTAAGAACTGACAACCACCTTTGGTAGACTTCCTTGTTGATTTGCATCCTCCAAAGTTCGAATCAGTGAAAGCAACAAACTTCAAATCACTAGCAGCTAGATACCATAACCCAAGTTTAGGTTTCCCCTTCAAGTAACGAAGAATCTGCTTCACCGCTTTCATGTGGGACTCCTTTGGATTGGATTGATATCTGGCACAAAGTTTAGGACTCCTTTGTCTGAACACCTACAGCAGCATCACCAATGATGTTTTCAACTGGATGATCTTTGTGTACACGTGTGGTAGCAATGGTGTCAACAACCAGATTATCTCCCATATTCGATCCAATCTCTCCCTGAATATTAGCAAACGGATTAGTGAAATCTTCCCCCTGAATAGGTTCATACTCACTATCACTGCAGTCTTATGGAGCTGCACTAGAAGAAGTACTGGAGCATCTGCCATTGATATACTCGATCTAGGCATGAAGTCACATTCTCCATCTTCACTGATCACATATTGGATCACTTGAGACTCATCTACATTTGAAAAATCAGGAATATTAAATGATTTAAAAACACTGTCATAATCATATAATATAGGAGGACCACTCGTTGATTGTTGAGGTGAATAACTAGTGATTTCCATGTTAAACACAACCTCAATTTTACCAGTTTTTAGATTAAAAACCCTTTTATTCGGTGTTCTAGGCATATAGCCTAGAAAGTAAGCCTCATCAGCTACCTCACCGAATTTTGCTTATCTTTGTTTCACACAATGGTGCAGGGTAATCCAAATGGTCCAAAGCCTTTTAAGTTTGGTTGTCGGTTAAACAATAGTTCGTGACAGGTTTTGTTAAACCGTTTAACCGCCAAAACTTTGTTCAGGACATAACAAGCTGTGTTCACAGCTTCTCCCCAAAAAAGAACTCGAATCTTTGAATCAGATAGCATAGTCCTTGCGGCTTCAATCAACGTCCTGTTTTTCCTCTCAGCGACTCCATTCTGTTGAGGTGTATAAGGAGCAGAAAATTGATGTTCAATTCCTTTGCGCAGACAATACAGATCCAGAATCTGATTCTTGAATTCCGTGCCATTATCACTCCTTATCCTCTTGATCCGTGCATCATGGACATTTTCTAATTTTGTAAAAAGATCGATCAGCATCTCCGCTGTCTCATCTTTGGTACCTAAAAAGAAAACCCATGAATATCGTGAGTAATCATATGTGACAACTAAGCAATAGTACTTTCCACATATGCTCCTTACATTCACCGGACCGAATAGATCCATATGAAGTAATTCATAAGGGGCATCTATGGAACTTACTGTTTTAGACTTGTGAGGTTTCTTATGCTGTTTTCCCTTTGACATGGAAGACATTTATCTTCCACGTGAAACCTCTGAACTGGCACCCCTTCCACTAAACCGTTTTTAATAATATAGTTCATTTTTCGATAGTGGATGTGGGCCATGCGTCTGTGCCACAGCAATGACTCAGCCTCGGATGCTTTTGATAGTAAACACACCACCATAGAGGAAGAATCCTTAGCACCCATGTCCATGACATAAGTGTCGTTTCTCTTTGGCGCCCTCATCACCATCCAATCATCCAGTATCACCAAACTAGGTTTCAACACCAAAGCTTCAGACTTTATATAGTGGACCGAGTGACCCTTGTTGCAGACTTGAGACACGCTCATCAGATTGTGCTTCGGCTGCTCAACATAGTTCACTTTGTCTAGTGTGATCTTCCCGTTAGTCAATTTTCCTCGACCTGTAATGTACCCTCCTTTAGCACCTGCAAAGTTCACATAACCTCCATCTATATTCTCAAACTCAGTCAGCAACCTCGCATCCCCCGTCATATGCCTGGAGCAGCCACTATCAACATACCCCAAGTTGATAATCCTCCTTAGCAGCTCCTACACAAACCAACAAAATTAGTTAGATTGGGGGACCCAAGCCTTAATGGTCTTGGGTCTTCCAGATTCATCAACCACAGGAATATCCATCTAGTATCCATCACTCCTAACAGGAATCTTGGATCTTAGACCTGTTGATGGAAATGGTTTTTGATTTCCACTAGGTCTCTGGTCCTAAGGTTTCCTAAACATGTTTGGACTTTGCGACCTTTGGAAATTATGATTTTGGTTCTATGAATTTTGATGATGATAACTTTTAAAGCCATCGTTATAAAAATTTCGAACTACCAACATTCTGGTAACGAGTTTAATATTGACTTGACTTCTGAAATTACTTGATCGGCCATTAAAGTTATTCATTCGTGGTAAACTACTTATAGGTCTTTCATATTTTCCTGATGTAGATTCAGGCTGAAATCTCTGTTGATTTCTTTGAAAGCAAGGAACTTGGTGAGTTCCTTTTTCAGCCTTATCTATACCAATAGCAACACTCTGTTGCCTAGTAGCAGATATCTTTGTGAGTTAACCTTCTTCTCACCATCACCACTTTTTGCTGGTGATTTTTCTCTCTGTCTCTCACTTACCTGTGCTTCACTCTTTTTGTTAGGACAGCAGCTAGCTACATGTCCCTTTTCATGACATTTGAAGCACGATTTTCTAGCCGAAGACTTCTTAATTGAAGCCTCCTGCTTAGATTCATCTGGCAATGATGATGATGATGATGATGATGATGATGATGATGACGATGACGATGCCTTCAAAGTATCTTGTTTAGTTTGCTTAACTTCTGATTTTTCTTTGTTTTTGTTCTTAGCAAACTGCACATTAGACTCTTTTGTAATAACAGTGACCTCTTCTTTCATATCACTCCCTCTAACAAAATCAACCTTTTTAACAAATTTGTTTTATTTGTAGGGTGTGTATTCTTAGTTTTCAAAAATGGTTCCCTGTTATTATCCTTCTTGGCATTCTCAGTCACATCAACATCCTCTAAAGCTCTTCTTCATCTGGCAAGAAAGAATAGTCATGACCAAAAGGTGGTGGAACTTCATTCAAACCTTTGAATCCCACACATGTCTTGTCATTACTCTTCTTCAGGCCATTCATCATGTGTTTCATAACAAAAGATGAATCTCTTAATTGATTTAGTTTCTTTTCAAGTTCACAAATTTTAAGTTGTGCTTCAGACAACTCTTTGCATTTTTCAGAAATTTCTTTTGCTTTCTCACTCATCGTATCATGAGCTAAGTCAATAACTTGAAGTTTTTCATTAAGCTTACAGGTTAGAATATTGATTTCTTCTTCATAACCTTTATTTTTCTTCAAGTATAATGACTCATTTCGTTTTACGAAAAAGTTTGATTCTTTTAGGTTCGAGAGCTCATTTACCAGACTTTGGTTTTGCTTTGTTAATGTGTCAACTTCACTTTGCAGTTCACGACACTTCAAACAAACAGAACTACCAGAGTTAGAATGTACCTCTCCTGTTGATTTGCTTAGATCAGCCATAAAAGCAGCAAAATCAGCAGCCATCTTCTTCTCTGCAGCATTCTGTTCTCCATACAGCTTTTTCAGCTACCTTCTCTCGCTCTGCCTCAGCATCAGCTTTCACGTCTTCATCAATAACTGGAGCTATCTCAGCCATGAACGCATGTGAGGAATTGTTATCACCCTCCAAATGAACACTCCAATCATAAGAACCCTCTCTAGCAGTAGAGATCAGGGCCTTTGATCCAATGTTGGTTGATGCATTCCTATTGCTTGAACCATGACCAGGAGAATCTTGAAAGGATGAACTAGAACGAGATTCAGACTCAGGTCTTTGACATTCTCTAGAAAAATGTTCGTAGGTTTGACAATTATAACACTTCACTTTAGACTTGTCAAAACCCACACTCTTTCCAACGAACTTCCTTCCTGTTCTGTTCATGAACCTCTTCACTCTTCTAGAGATCATGGCCATCTGCCATTGCAAATACATCTCCTCTAGGTCATCAGGGTCGATCCGATCATAATCTTCATCAAATGTAGCAGGATCAGATATTCTTCCCTGAATGTAGTTCTCGTAGGAAGCAACGAAAGAAGCAAGCAATGCCAGGTGATCTTCAGCACTTTTGACACTCAGAGGCATAGACTTAGTACTACTGTTACTATTACTTGATTGTTGTCTTTTTGCCCCTGAAAAGCCTCCTGAAGCAGCAACAAAACATACGTCACCCTCAGCGTTTGTCACGATCTGCTCATTCTCACATGAGAGAAACGCAATAGAAGTATCACTAGAAGCATTGTTGGAAGATGAAGGTGTAAGTCCTTTATAAATCCCTGGATCTTAAGTCTGATCATAACCCGTTTCCTTCTTCTTCATATTGAGCTCATAAGCTCACAATTTCCCAACAACCTCTTCTAAGTCTTTAGTTTCGTAGTCAGCTTCACCCTTTATCATCAAAGTATAAATATCCCACTTTGCAGGTAAAGCATCCAGCAACTTATCATTTATCTCCACATCCGTGTATCCCTGATGTCATAATTGTCCATTTCTAACATCAAATGATAGTATCTCGTGATAATATCTTCAAGGGATTCATTTATCATTCCTAAACATAGCAAATTATTTCTTCAGCAGATCAACCTTATTCTTCTTCACACCAATATTGCCCTCATACCTCTTCTCTAGGGCATCCCACATCTCCTTTGATGTAGTATAACGCTTGAATGTATGTTTGATGCCATCAGGTAATGACATCCTTATAGCAGCTAAGGCTTTCTTCTCAGACTCATACATCCTTTTTTCAGCTTCTGACATGTTCACATAAGCAGTGACACATTGTCTGCCCTCAAAGTCATGCATTGGGTTAGCGTACCCATCTTGAATAAAGATCCACATTCGTGTGTCCTGGTATTCAAGAAATGATTGAAACATGTCCTTCCATGTATGATAATTCTCTACTTTCAACATTTTTGGAGGTTTATTAGTTGTGCCAGCCTCGTGCTCCATTCTTAACAGTTCATTTAGATTAGACATATTCGGCATTTTTACCGAACCGGCTCGTTAAAAACGTTAAAACTTTTCCGAAATGAGTGGTTACAAAATTATACTGTTAGACTTGTCTCGACGATACGATTCTAATGATGTATATTGTCCGATTATGATTTTTGGAATTTCCGTGCCTTTTTTGTCCTAAAAATCACACAAGCCTAACCATGCAACCGGTTTGTAAAGATTGTTTATGGATCAAATTCCACGAAACGTTTAACTTCAGTTACGTCAGCTTGTTAACTTTCCACCTTTTTGTATATAACTCGCAACAGTGCGAAAACCGGAACAGTAACTCGGATTAACAATCCGAGATGGAAACCTGGAACAGTAATCCGAAATGCTAATCCGAGATGGTGATTCGGAATAGTGATCCAAGATGGAATCCGGAATGTACTGTTCTGATCCGAAATAGAATCCGGAATGGATTATTCTGATCCGAGATAGAATCCGGAATAGACTATTCTGATCCGAGATGGTGATCCAAAATTCAATCCGAGATGAAATCCGAAAAGGCTTTTTTTTCTAATCCGAAATGCAACTCTGATGATCCGAATTGCACTTGCTGGTCTGAAATGCAAGCTTTCCTGATCCGAGTTGCAAGTCTGATGATCCGAAATGTAGGTTTCTGATCCAAAATTCAATCTCTCCATCCTTTGGCTTCCCGATCAATATAAACTTGTTCGGGACTTGGTACACAACGATATATGTACAAGTAACTGGTGCAGATTCAGCTTCTGGCTCAGTTTCAACAATCACAGATCCTCTACAACCTTCGCTTTCCCTTTTCCTTGCGCATCAGATAACTCTTTAGCAAGGCTCCCCTTTCAGCAACTCGTTCTTTAGCCTCTGCACGCTCTATCTCGTCTATTTCTGCCGCAATATTCCCTCCTAGATTTTTTCACCAAAATCTTCTCAAACAAACTCATTCTAACGATCACCTCGGAGCCTTTCTTCCTCATATTCGGCCATACGAAGACGTAGACGTTCATTTTCAGACACAATACTTGCAAGCATGGCTTCTAGCTGCTGTTTATCTTCAGACAAAACATTGATCTGCTCATGCAACTCCTGTTTCTCTTCATTCAACACATTAATCTGTTCCTACAACTCCGCAATCTTCACAGTATTCAACAAGACCTGTTTTAACTCATCAACACGCGGGTCGTTGAAAGAAAAAATATTTCCCCCTTGGAATATCTCCGAAATCAAAGTCAAAATCAAACTGAGATTGGGGCTGTGAAGTGTGTGGTGGCGGTTGCGGTGTAGCTTGTCTTGGTGTTGGTTGAGGAGGCGGTTGATGTGCAGACTGTTGTGGCGGAGTAGATTGTTGTGGTGGCGATTGTGGTGCTGCCTGACGAGGTAGTGATGTTGGAATTTGCTGAGCTGGTTCAACAGTAACCTCTTCTTTGATCGTAGGCTCTTGTATAGTCTCTTTAGATCTAACGGTTGGAGACTCGAAACTTCTAGCAGCTTGACGTCTAAACCTTCGTGCCTTTTTCTTCATCGATGTGTGCACAAGAGTTTCAATATCTGACTCTGAAGGAACATACGTTGTATCATCTTCTCCTGCCGCTTTACGCTTTCGTTCTTCAGCTTTTCTCTTTTGCTCAGCCAAACTTTTTGCCTCTATATTTTTTGCTCTTTTACGTTCACCCGCACGTCTTTCGTCAGAGTTAGTGCTCGAAGACGATGCACCTTCAGCTTCTTTCTCTCCCCCAGAGTTAGTGCTCCAAAACCGTTCGGATTAACTCTTCCGTTATCTTTACTTGGATATCTTCATCATCAATTTTTACCACCGACACTATCGCATTTTCTTTAGAATCGTACTCTGCTGTGTTCCAGAAGTATTCTACGTGAGATCTGTAAACAGTATGTCGATCTGTGAGCGCTTTTTTAATTTGAATCATGCTCTAAAAATCTAGTACATCCCTATAAGCTGCAATCTCCGGTATAGTCTCGACAATCAAACAACAAATGTTGTGAAACGGAGAAAATGACGTTTTCTTGACCTGTACAAAGAGAATTCAAAATCGTTAGAAAACTTTTCAAAATTTTCAACTTTTAACATCAATCGTATGAACCATGCATTTGTACGAATCAGCGGTAACCTTTTATACTAGTTTGAGTCATTCGTACAAACCAGCGGTTCGTGCGAATGAAGCCCAAACATGGTTCGTACGAGCTAGTAAGACTAGTACGAATCAGTTCTAAAACTTGAAAACTTTCGGATATTTTTTTATTTTTATGCAATTTTTATCTGTTAATACCCACTCAGTTAACCAAGTCCAAGTTAATGATCCTGGTTATCTGATTTGACCATTGTTTTTTTTTTGTCATCACTTCGTACGAGCTAGACTTTGTACGTGTGGTGCTTCGTACGAGTGGTGCTCCGTGCGAGTGGAGCTTCATGCGAGGACCAATTGTCACTCGTACGAGCCATAGAGGCTCGCTCGTACGGACGAAACTGATAACGTTTTTTCAATCCAAAATCTTCATTTCTTCGAATTTCGACATGATTTGTGCACAGATCTAGTCGAAAATCAATCTCTAACAATCCTATGGTTTCAATTTTACATTATGTCCCTGTATTGTCCAGTTATTTGATGTTTTACGTCTAAAACCCCTCATACGTCCAAAAGTCATGGCGTAGGTGATTCATCAACTGTTAGATTGAATGAAACGGTGACGTAGCTCTGATACCAGTTGTGGTCCCATGGTCGGCGGTGGTTCTACACGGAAGCTTTGGGGATAGAACAATTCGGCAGAACGAAATAGACATGTAGGCACAGAATCAGCGGAAACTTTTCATTTCATTCATTCATACCGAAAGAGTATACATCTTGACTGGCTGGCGAGTTCCTGGAGAGAATCCGCCATCGTTTCCCCTAAGGGATCTTCCATAACTTAACAAACAATGAAAACACAACACCTATTTATAGACATGACGGCTCGTGCGAACCAAGCATGTTGTCACTCGTACGAAGGGTCATTCGTACGAGCGAGATGTTGTCACTCGTACAAGGCACATGTCACTCGTACGAGCCAGTACTCGTTTGCACTTGGGTCATGTGTTTGTCTCTAATCTATACAATATTCAATACACACTCTTTCTAGCCTATTCGCACAGTGACAGCCATAAAGTGCATCAACACAATTCATAACCTCAAAGGGTTCCTCAGTAAACTGGAGTTTGTCATCAATATGAATTTCATCCGCTGGGATGATAACCGTGTCATTAGTCGGGCTTTTCTTTAGGTTAGACACATGAAATGCGTTGTGTACGTTATTGAGTTCTTCTGGTAGTTTTAACTTGTAAGTCATTGTACCAACCTTTGCCAGAATTTCAAAAGGCCCAATGTAACTCGGTTTTAGCTTTCCGCGCTTCCCGAATCTAGATACGCCCTTCCAAGGCGAGACTTTTAGTAACACTTTATCTCCGACCTCGAAGGATAATGGTTTGCGTCTTCGATCTGCGTAGCTCTTTTGTCTATCCCGATCCATTTTGATACGCTCGCGGATTTTGAATATTTTGTCTGTGGTCTCTTGGACTAGTTCGGGACCAATGAGTTGTTTGTCATCGACTTCTGCCCAACATAACGGAGATCGACACTTCCGTCCGTAAAGTGCTTCGAACAGCGCGGCCTTGATACTTGTGTGATAATTGTTATTGTAGGAAAACTCTACCAATGGTAAATGAGTATCCCAATTTCAGCCCAAATCCGTCACACAAGCCCGAAGCATGTCTTCCAACGTATGGATGGTTCGCTCACTTTGACCACCGGTCTGCGAATGAAAAGTTGTGCTTAAATCTAAGCGAGAACCAAATGAAGCTTGAAATGATTGCCAAATCCACGACACAAAGCGACCATCTCTATCTGAGATCATCGAGAGTGGCACTCCATGATGTGCCACGATTTCCTTAAGATACAGTTCAGCTAACTTCTTGGTACTGTCTTTCTCACAGATTGGTAAGAAGTGAGCTGACTTGGTTAACAGATCGATGATAACCCAGATCATGTCATGACCGCGAGAGGTCCATGGTAGTTTTGTAATAAAATCCATTGAGATTTGTTCCCACTTCCAAACAGGGATCTCAAGTTGTTGCAATAGACCAGATGGTTTCTGATATTCGGCCCTGACCTTTGCACAAGTTAGGCATTTCCCAACATAGGTCTCAATATCTCCCTTGAGATTAGGCCACCAATAATACTCCTTTAAATCCTTATACATTTATCAAATCCTGGGTGTATCGAGTATTTGGACTTGTGTGCTTCTATCAGCACCAAGTCTCGTAGATCGCCAAGATAGGGAATCCAGATCCTTCCCATGAAATATAAAGTTCCATCCTTGTTTGGTTCCATTTGTTTCTCCATTCCCTATAATGATTCTGCTTGAATGTTTTCCAGTTTTAGAGCTTCTTGTTGTGCATCGCGAACTCAAGTTGTAAAGTTCGTATGGATCGTCATCTCTAAAGCTCGTACTCATAAAGTTTTGACTCGTTCCTTCTGGCTCAAGGTCTGCCACTACATTTGCCTTGCCCGGGTGATACTTGATCTCATAGTCATAATCATTCAACAATTCCACCTAACGCCATTGGCGCATATTTAGTTCCTTTTGATTGAATATGTGTTGAAGACTCTTTAGTGCCATATAAATAATGACGCCAGATTGTTAAAGCAAATACCACTATGCTTAGTTCTAGGTCATGACTGGTATAATTCTTTTCGTGAACTTTCAACTGACGTGACACGTACGCGATGACTTTTTTTCACGTTGCATTAACACGCAACCCAAGCCTTGATGCGATGCATCACAATACACCACAAAGTCATCGGTACCGTCCGGAAATGATAATATCGGCGCCTTACATAATTTTTCCTTTAATAGTTGAATGTCAACTCTTGCTTTTCTCCCTAATCGAACTTATTATCCTTTTGTGTAAGCGAGGTTAGCGGTTGAGCAACTTTTGAGAAGTTCTCAATAAATCTCCTGTAATATCCCGCTAAACCTAGAAATTGTCGTATTTCCATGGGGGTTCTTGGTGCGGTCCAATTCTTTATAGCCTCGATCTTTGAGGGGTCGACGTGTATCCCGTTCTCGTTCACCACTGACCGAGAAACTATACCTCACGAATCCAAAATTCGCATTTCGAGAACTTGGCATATAATTGTTCCTTCTTTAGCAACTCTAGTATAGTTCTCAAGTGTTGTTCATGTTCTTCTTCGGTTCGCGAGTATATTAATATGTCATCGATAAATACAATAAATACTGCAAGGGCTTTTGTTAACCCAAAAGGCATAACAAGGAACTCATAATGACCGTAGTGAGTCCTAAACGCCGTCTTAGGAATACTTTCCTCTTGGGTTCTTAACTGATGATACCCGGATCTTAAATCAATCCTAGAATAAAAACTCGACCCTTGTAATTGATCGAATAGGTCATCAATCCTCAGTAATGGGTACCAATTCTTGATGGCTAGCTTGTTTAGTTCCCGGTAGTCAATGCACATTCAAAGGTTTCATCCTTCTTTTTCACAAACAGCAACGGAGCTCCCCAAGGCGAGAAATTCGGTCTTATGAATCCTTTGTCTAACAACTTTTGAAGTCGTGTAGATAGTGTTTACATTTTTTTACGGAGTTAATCGGTATGGAGGCTTCGCTACTAGGTGCTGCTCCCGGCACCAAATCAATGCGAAAGTTGGAGTGTCGTTGCGGTGGTAATCCAGACAAGTCTGATGGAAAGACTTCAAGGGAATTCCTTCACAACAGCTATTTCCTCTAATTTTGGCTCCTTAGTTTCCTTGTCGACCACGTGAGCTAGAAAGGCTAGCAACCTTTCTGTAGGTACTTCTAGCCTTCATGGAATTAATGATTCGTAAAGGCGTCTCATGCTTCTATCCATGTACTACAACTGTTTCTTTGTCTGGCATGGGAATGCAGATAGTTTTCTTAGGAAAACCTACTTCTGCTCGGTTATACATCAACAAGTCTATGCCAAAAGCTACGTTGTAACAACCCAGATAAACAGGTAAAAGATCGATATTAAACTCTCATTCTCCAAGTTCCAAAGTGCATCCTTTTATAACTTCCCCTTACTTGACTAATTTACCTTTGGCAAATCCTATAGAATGAGGGAGCGTCTATCTTACTTGACTCTAGGTCAAGTATATTTTGAATTCTATGGAAATGAACTAAAATCGGCATAGGTATCAAACAAGATGGATGCGAGATGTTGGTTGATAGGAAATGTGTCAGTGACCTTTAATGATTCCTCATGACTCAGCTAATTCCCATTAGCTAACTTGATAACGTGTCTAATTTACATGACTTTAATTCGAGTATATGCTTAAAACCTAAGACACTAGCTAAGCTCGGTGTTGGTATCAAAAGAATTGACACGTAATGATTGTAGGGTAGAACGTACGCATGGGGACATCAGGACCTTGTGGGGTATCCATGGTTTCTGCTCACTCACACTTTAATTTACTTGTCTGTTTCATTCTTAATACATTCATGCTTGAAGTAGCCTTCGTGTCACACGTAACATCCTTATTCTTGGTTGAGTCTTACTAACTTATTGGTTTCTGTTTGATGTCTTGATTCACCACACTTCTACTCTTGGCACTTTTGCAAGTGCCCTCATGAGGAAATTTTCACTTATAACATTTAGGATTTCAGTAAGTTATCAGCATATTTCTTGGTGCAAGCATCAATTATGGCAGCAATTGCCTTGTTTCTATCATCATGGGAGTTCCCTTTCGTTTGTTACTCACTCTCGATCCTGCCTTAAGGGGTGAGTATTTTTGCTTCCCGTCGCTAGTATATTCCACATGTGTTTCCTTCTTTACCGCACCTTTCTTTGATAATTTCCCATTCTTACCGCATCCTTGGTGAGACTAACTATGAGAGTTACTGTTTGAGTGATGAAGGTAGGGTGGGATGATGTGGTCATGTTTTGGTTCTTAGAGGCTAAACCCCAAATGTAGTGCTCAATGCGTTTGATTTCAGGTGTTCCTCAGTACGGAACAACCCTTGAGAGATCGTGAAAGCGTCGAGTGTAACCAACAACGTTGGCTGCAATCATGATCAAGTTCTAGGATCCTGTTTCTACCCTTGGAATTCCAGTCAGCGAGTAATACTCTTTTGGCATAAGATTTTTGAGTTCTTCCCATGATAACCTCTTCGTAGTATCACTCCTTAAAGTTTCTACTTGAGGATTTCACCAAGTTATGCTGCATTCAACGGGAGACTCTTTGTTTACCTAATCGTTTACCCAGGAGTGCATTTACTAGCACTGTTAACCGACTCTGTTGTCTTTATTTAGAGGACATAACCTACCACACCTCTCGCACCAATGAGGTCCCGCGGCTTACAGTCCGGGAAAGCCTTTGAATTTCAAACCTTGTATGATCGCATCTTCAGGTGTAGCGTTGCCACTCGTTCCCAATCTATTGGGATCTGAACCATTTTAACTACCGGTACCACCAGTTTCGTCACTAGTGTCGACTAAATTACTCTCGTGTCATGCGATTTCAGCAACCCTATGTCCTTCCATAAGAACTCTAGTTCGGCTTACCCAATAAGTCATGAATTAACTAACCCCTTTTGGGTGTAGACCTTCCTTTTGGCGCAATGTTTCTTCTTAATACCCAAGATTAAAAGAAGCTAGACATATATTTGGATAAATATAGTCTACCATGCGCCTAAGAATAAAGAATGCCATCGGTCATGGAAACCTCAAGATTGCATTGTTCATACATGTTTGAGACAATGATAATGTGAATAACAACAATCCAAAATTCGTAGTACCTCTTGCGTGTATCGGCCATATGTCTAAGTGGAAAGGAAATAACTCGTTGAGGAGGAGAAACCAAACGGTCGTCTCCAGCCTTATAGCATGTATTCCAAACTTCGATCAACCAAAGTAGGAAAAAATCCTTCGCCACACCAACCCGTGTGACGAATACGTTGATATCCCTTGAGCTCCACGAGCTCTAGCTAGATTGTTATAATTTCCATAGATATCGAATAGAATGCAATGAGGGTGTTGAAGCATGGCTCGTGCCATACCATCCCTTGGACTAAGATAAATGTGAAACGACGGAGGTTAATGTAATCTCTTTCCAATAAATAAGATGAGGTGCCATGGACACCATGGAACCAACCCATGTACAAGAACTCTAGACCGTTGAGGAAATATCCTCCTTGGGTGGCCAACCACTTTTTTTTGTTTGTTTGTTTAGATGACTAGTCTCAATGGACTCGTGATATAGATCGAATGTTAGATGTGAACAAATACGTGTGGTGTTTCTGTATCGAAGGGTGTTATAACAACCACCCCGGTTAGTGTCCCACTAGATAGAAACTCAAACAACTTAACAATTTCGAATGGGTAGTGATCATTAGCTTGACCCGCAGAGCCCACCAGGATTCTCATCCACTGCAAGTTATTATTACGTGGGCCCCTATAATAATAAATTGCCTTGCATGGTCACCCTAGTGTTCTACCGTTCAAAGACGACGATCAGTCAGAGAGAGGACGTTATTGTCTACATACCTTCAACATAGAAGGGACCATCGTGATGGTCCACGTGCTATCGTCCGTTGACATTACTCGCGAAAGGGCACATCGTTAGAACAATTTAGAAATAAAGAGAATTTGCAACAATAACAACTTGAGGGGCACCTTCAAGATGAGTACTTCACCTTCCTTGTCTAGACAAGATTATCGTTATTAATTATTAATATGGGTCACAAGGGCCTCGTCCCGCTAACATAGTTGACGTCTAAGGCTACGACTCCGCCTTTTCGTCACTACCGAAGCCAGGCATCTTTGCATCCGCCAGAAAAGCAACTACCTTATGTGGAATCGATCCTAAGGTCTCACTTAGGAACCACGTTCGCCATAAGCTCCGCAATAGACGCAAGGTTGATATTCTCATTGTGCAAGTCAAGGATAATAATACTAATATCCGTAGTCGAAGGTATTTCGTTCTTGGAAAATATTTTGTACAACACATATATAAATAAGTTATATATATATAATCACCTAAAATCCCATCTAGCTAGGATTTCTATCTTTTGTAACGTGTCCATGACACATAGTCTTATAGTGTAATGTGTCTATTTCTCATAGACTAATCATGTATTGATCCATTTTCGTTACTTATGGCTGAGCTCGTGTGATAGATCCTCGTGTTATCGTGTCACAATGAAAACCTTTTGTCATTTTTGTCATATTTATGAAAATATTTTTGTGATGTTATAAAATTTGTTTTCATGTGGGAGCCCTTAGTGATTATAGACCAGACTTAGTAAAAGTTTTTCCCCGGTTCACTACAATCGAAGCTTTAATACCAATCTGTCACATCATTGTCGTAGCGGAAGCGCAATCGTTTGACTATGAGGTAATCATTGCAACCAATTATGTAAAAAAAAATAAATCAACAAAGATCACATCTACGTTAAGTTGCAACCAAAGTTTACAAGTTCCCAAAAACAAGTTACAAGGTTCAGACAAGTTCACAATGTTATCCAAAGTATAGTTTTTGGGTTACATTACACTTTAAACCAAAAGATTGTTTTCATCATAAAAGCATGTTGAGGTTTTGACCCCTTTATACCCACATGAGGTTGGGATATAAGAGACAAATCCTCCAAAATGACATTCGTTGTCAGGTTCATTCCCACTTCACATAGTCTTCACCGGCTCAAGTTTTGCGTCCTGGAATACATGTAAGTTTGAGAAGTCAACATAAAGTTGGCGAGTTCATGTAGTTATTTTTTCGTATGAGATGTCTTATTTGTAATCCAGTAATGAAATCTTAGTAGGTTATTAGCATTCATGGAGTTTAAGGATCTATCAGTGTGTAGCTAGCACCCTGACATATGCGCCATAAGTAAGTAACCAAACTGAGACAACTCTTGACATCAATTGGGATCACAAAAGCATTCCTAAAGGTTTAACAAACCAGGAGTGGAGCGCCCTCAAACTCGATAGATCTATACCTTTTTGAACCTTGGCCACTAAGTGATTAATGGTTACTCTTCTCATCATCCTACTTACGCACATTGATCGTGTTATCATCTAACCCCATAACCAACATACCATTTGTTATGACATGTATTTCCCCTCAATTGTTTTAAAAACAAAACATTTATCGTACTTATTGGAATCCGAGTGCCCGTACACGTGTGTAACCTACATGTGTATTCACTTCATTAGATACCTAGGTCTCGTTGGACCTTGTACAAATCTTGAATTCTTGTTGTGTAGTTATTTATCACATTAGAACAACTTAAATTTTATTATAGTGTTGGTAGTTCGTTTGTTCGATTATTATTTATATACATATATTTCACAAGTGTGTATATATATATTGTCATTATTTGATCGTGTGTGAACGGGCCTCGCCCTTCACATGTCCTCATGCCGTGCACGCGTGTCATACCATGTCATGTATATCATTGGGCCTAGCCCATGTCTTTATGTGATTGGGCCTAGCCCATGAAATTTACGTCATTGAGCCTAGCCCAAGTCTTTATGTCATTGGTCCTAGCCCATGTCTTTACGTGATTGGGCCTAGCCCATGCAATTATATCATTGGGCCTAGCCCATGTCTTTATGTGATTTGGCCTAGCCCATGTAATTATGTCATTGGGCCTAGCCCATGTAATTATGTGATTAGGCCTAGCCCATGAAATTATATGTTTTGGCCTAGCCTAAGAAATTATGTGATTGGGCCTAGCCCATGTATTTTGTGTCTTTGGGCTTAGCCCATGTTATCATGTGATTTGTGTATTTGGGCCTTGCCTATGTCTTTTATATGATGGGCCTAGCCCAACTTTGTTTCATGAGTCCATAACTTTTATAATCTTGCACTTGGAAATTTTTACTAAGTTTATACTTTTAACTATGTTTATATACTTTTAGAAAATCACTTAGTAATTTTTATACATCCTAACATTTTGGATTTTGTCATCGCTAATATATATATTCGTTAAGTGTCTAAAACATATTATTTTTAGACATGTCGTCGTTGTCGTTTAATATATATCTTAAGGTGAGGTTAGGGTTTTTAAGTTGGATTTTTCTTTACTTTCAAGATGATCAACAAGTACTTTCATAAACCATATACCATAAGGAGCTTAAATTTGGTAAGAGATTAGCTTACAAGTTTGCACAAGATTAAGTGAAGATTAAGAAGAAGATGAAGCTCCAAAGAAAGCTCTAATGCTCCCCCATGCTTGCAAACTCCATAGACGATCTTGTGAGGGCTTGAAAGGGAATAAAATGTGGTGTTTAATGGTGGAAAAGGGATGGATTGTGGTGGTAAGATGTAGCCATGGATGAGGGGGAGTTCAAGGAGGTTTCTTATAATTTTTTTGTGAAATGAAGTAATGAGGCATGATGATGATTTATATAAACTTTCAAACCAACTTAAGATCACATCTTTCTACCATGCCTAAATCTTCATTTTTCAACATAAATCAAGTGGGTGGGGCCCACATGGGGGATTAAGTGTAAATTATATTATAACATGTGATAATTTATTAGATATTTAGGTGTTTAAATTAAGTATGATAATTAGGGGTTGGTCTTGCATCATTAGAGAGTAATTAGGGTATAGGAAGTTAAGTAACATTAATTAGTTCCCTTGAGTAGTTGGTACTAGTTTTTGGATGGTAAATACACCACTAGTTCGCTCATCGGTGCGTTACCGGTTGGTATTAGGAAAGTTATTGCTTCGTACCGGAAGCTTTGGTTTTTGTTTGCCATAAGTGCTATGACGTTTATTTAGGACACTTCTGACATCAAAATATGGTTAAGTAGTTCACTAGTCGAGTAAACGTTGAGTTTGGGTGGCTGAAATGCTTTCCGTTTCATTATTCGCTCAATATCAACACTTATATATTTTATCACCTAATATTTCCGGGAGTTGTTTTTTCCATAACCTCAAGATGGTTGAAGGGATTACGGATCCTAAATGAATCTTAACTAGCTCTCTGGATCAATGTATGAGGTTATCGGCCATTGAATCTTTGTCGGTTCTACAATCGGTCGCTTTCGGGTCAAGTTGTGCTCGCTTGTCGTACGACCAGAAACGATGTCTTTTATGTATTTTTGATATCCTCATGTTGTTTTAAGGTGTTTGTCATTATTTTGTTATAATATTGTAATCCGGAAAATACCTAACTAACGTTGCGAACGAATGTAATTGTCACATTTTTAGTCAAACGGAAAATTTTGTAATTTAGGCGTTGCACCGGAAAGTTATGTATTATTGAAAGATATGTTCCCACATTAGTGTTTTCATGTATATATGGACTCGGTTATGTCATTAGTATGCCGTTATTCATTGTTCTGTTTCATTTCAGCGGTTTTGCTGACATGAATAGTGCAACCGCGAATAGTGCGCCCACACTTTTTTACCAACACTTTTAGGGCATAGTTTGTTTGTTTCGCGTCGTAACGAAAACCTATATATGTTATGGCATGATTCACTTGTCCTACACTTATGATATGACGTACGACTCAGTTACGTAATCAAATTACAATAAAATGCATGAGATTATGTACTAAAAAAATAGTGATTAGTTTGTACAGAACTACCAGTTAATTGCCATTTGTCACATTCTAGAGAGCGTGGGAAGCATTAGAAAAATATTATCAAATTTCTTCAACATAGGGTACATGCGATCAAGCATTTATACCTGAGATTGCAGCTGTGAAGATTAGCGAAGCAGCTACTGAGGTAGAAGAGAAGAAGTAAATTGTTTAGGAGACTATGGAAGTCAAAGATGCAGATGAGCTTACTGTATAGGTACTTGTACAATCATAATCAGTAAGTCATGTTCGTCATAATTGCATTGAACTGTCAAGTAAAGTTGACAAGTTATCGGAACATAACCAAAGTCTGTTAAATGACTTACCGAGTCTAAAATAATCAAATTTTTGGCTAAAGAACAACGAGTCTCAATATTTGAAGAAAATAAAATCATGTGAAGCAGAAGTTAATACTTTAAGGTGTAAACTTAATAAAAAAATCAAGTCATTGATTAAGCTTATAAGACATTGAAAGATAGAACTAAAGAAGTGTTAGAAAAATGCAAAGAATTGGTTGATACCAAAGTTAAAATTGTTGAGCTTAATAAAAAGTTAGAACAATTTAGGAGTCCATCTTTTGTTTTATCTCAAAAGATACGATATAAAAAGTCTAATCAAGAAAATAAGGGTGTGGGATATAATGAAGATCCACCACCTTTGAATCATGATTATGCCTTTTTGTCTCGTGAAAAGAATTAACAGATTATGTACCCACTGCACTTGCTAAATTGGATTCGATAATAGTTGACATACCTAATACTTCAGTTTCTTTGAAAGAATATGTTGGGTCTAACAGTACACCTCCTAAACAAAGAATATGTTGGGTCTAAAAGTACACCTCCTAAACTGGATGAGGATACTGAAGACAATAAGGTCAAAACATTTAAAAAGGAATCAAATAAAAAAAGTTTATTAGAAAAGATCATGTTTTAAATGTCATAATACAGGACATATAGTGAGTTGTTATCCTTTCAAAAAAAAGTAAGCAAAAAATTGATGAGGTTAAGGATGATGCTGAGGGTCAGGTTAACGATGGGAATCGGGTCGGTTCAAAAAATAATGTAAAACCAAGTTGTTAGACAAATCAACTTAGATTTTAACATAAACCTTCAACAACGGTAAGATTTGATATACCGAGAAGCAAGTATCCAAAATCTAGTCATCTTAATGGTAAATTAAATCGGTTGCAAAATAAAAATTTAGGATATCAAAATCGATACCAGGCTTCTGATAATTGAAATTTTCAAAGAAGAAACAAATATAGGTGTTTTAGTAACTTAAATATTCAAAACAATCCAAAATTTATAGGGGTTTTAGTAACTCAAATATTCAAAATATCCAACATTTTTCAAAGTTCAGGTTATAATAATGGGAGAAGAAGGCTACAAAAGAGTAATTTTCAAAGGTCGGAAAATAGAGAGTTTATTGGAGCTCTCGTAATCAAAGACCTAGTGGAAATTATAAATCTTATTTAACAACAATGAATACATCCAAGACACTAGTCAGATGTAGTGGATCGTGGAAAGAAGTTTAAATTTGTAATGAATCTGGACAACCCAAGACTATTTGGGTTTGGGTTCTTCATTCAAACAAAGTCATTGAGTGAGTGAAGGATGACCAAAAAGGACTATTGATGTATTCAACAATGGTTATTCATGTAAAGCATCTAAAGCATCTAAACTTACTTTAGTGATGTTTTTTTATTATTCTAAACTTCAGAATTGAAAAACTTTTGTCAGATTTAAGTTGTAGTCTGTCTGTTTATAAATTTTAGTTTTATTATTTTCTTTTAAACTTACTCCATAAAAATAAATTTAGTTTTGTTATTTTCTTTTAAACTTACTCCACAAAAACAAAAAATTTGTGCGAGAAATTTTCCTAATCCAATTTGTAACACCCCAAAAACGGGTTTGGTAATTAAACCCCTTTAATATTTTAGAGCGGGTAAAATATCACTAGTGGTAAAAAGTTGACCAGATAAGCGTTAGGATTTTAAATAATCAAAGCTAACGCTAATTAAAGTGAACAAATACTTAGTAGTAAGTAAAGGTTTATAAAAAGAGAGAGAAAAAAGAGCTCGGGTGAGCGGGACTTAAATTGAGTCGGGATGTAACACCCCAAAAATTTAGTAATTTGACTAGGAACAATTAAACCTAGTTATGCGAATGGAATATTACTAGTAGTGTTATATGCGAGTTTAAACCAAACCAAATATCTAACTAAACCTAAGGGGCTAAAGTTGGACAATTGAATGTATGGAGATTAAAAAGGGGCAAAACTAAAAGAACACACACACACTGTGTGTTCTGGTCGACCATGGGAAAGAGAGAAGGGGAGAAACCCCTTAATGGCTTTCAAACACAAAGAAAATCTGGAAAATCAAGGGTGAAATCAAGTGGGTCTTGATGCATCTTTGAATGATTGAGTTATACAACACAACTAAGCCTAAGGTATGTTACAATTCACTTTTGTGGGTTTTCTAGTTTAGAGAATCCATGATTTAGAAAAGTCTAATGGAAATTATAGCAAGATAATGTAAATTTGATGTTGTATTGGTGTTTATAAACACCATACTAACTCATATGTATGAACTACTTGAAAAAATTAGGAATTTTATTAAATTCATAAGTGACTAGAACTGGGTTTTACCATTAGAGTTGAACCCATGATTATGATGGTCAAAATTTGTGTATTTTCTTATAACAACTAAAATTACATGTTAATTGGTTGTTACATGAGGTATAGAATGTTGAGTTGTAATGAGGTAGTAGGATGATGACAATTTGAGCTAATAGAATAGCTCAAAAATTATGTACGTAAGGTGTTCGATGAAATACCTAAATGAGTTTTGGTTGAAATGTTAATGCATTCATAAGTGTCAAACGGCAGTTTGACTTCTAAGAGTCAAACTGACCTATGATAAGATCAAATGGTAATTTTGATATAAAGTCCATAAGGTGGGATAGTCATGATAAATGATAACTAAGTGATGGTTTCACACGAACAAGTCAAACGGGTACATAAAGAATAAATTTTAACTGTTCATAAGTGATGGATTTCACACGAACAAGTCAAACGGATCAAATAAAGAATAAATTTTGACTGTTCATAAGTGATGGATTTCACATGAACGAGTCAAACGAGTCAAATGAAGTATAATGATTGAATATAAGCGAAAACGCAAACCAGGTAACGGGAGCGTTAAAACATTAGGATAAAGAACCCGGGTAATGGGTTGTAAAGAAAGATAGGCGTAAACCAGATAACATTAAGCATGAGGTAAACCGATGCATAAATGACATATGAAGTCATAGAGTCGGAAGAGTTTTCCGAACAGAAAACGATCTAGTTATAAACTACAATCGCGCGGGCGCGCACGGATTTCATAAAAGGTGCCTGAATTGTCTGTGAGAATGAGTGTTTTAGGCAACATACACAAAATATTGTGGTTGCTACTAAAGATGGTAGTTGTGACTCGGTGGTGACGAGCGGTCAATGTCATTTGACCATTGCGCAAGGCATAGACGCAAGGGATCATCACCCAGTTGGGATAAAATGACTAATAGATCTGGCAAGCAAATGCGACACATAAATGACTCACAGGGTCATAGAAACGCAAACCTTGTCAATACGGATCAAACATGGTCTAAGGGCCATAGTATGAATAGAAATAAATTAGCCATCATGGTCAAAAGGGCCATGATTGGCGGATAAAAGAAAAGACAAAGTAAATGATAGTTTGACTTATTTTAACCATAAATGAGTGTGTTAACACCAAATACAATTAAAGAATGACAAGGGTAAGGGATGATCTACGGGATCACCACGACCTTTGGGTTATAAATAGCGTAAAGGTCTATGGAACCAAAATTACCTTCGGGTCACAAATCGAGAGGAATGATCCTTAGAGTCACACCTTAAAAGGTGAAGGCCTAAAGGAATAGCCTACGAGGCTAAGTGAAGGGGCTTATAGGTTACTTAGGCAAAGCAAGGAAACCGGCTACAATTCCCCGCATAAAATGAGAATAGAAAAAGGAGAAATGCCAAGTAATTGACATGAGTTAAAAGAGAAAACGTTGAACCAAAATTCAGTCTTAGTTAGAAACAACGTATAAATATATATATATATATAGTATGAGATGAATTGGGAGACGGTTAATATTAAAAGAAACAGGTCTTGACCAATAAGTGCAAGATGATAAATTCGAAAACGAAAAGAATGATATAAACTTAAATGTGACGTGATGCAATCACGATCAAAAAAAATAATAATAACATAGTATATGATCACACTGTAGCACGAGCTACGGGATTGGGGGTCATAAATGCTTGTAAGCCTCGGGGAGGCAATGCTGGTATACTTGATCGATGGGGTATAAGGTAACCAGTGACCGATAAATCTAACCGGCAAGACTGGTCAAGCTCAAATTTAAATTTAAATTTGAAACTTGTTTAATGCGCTTGTCATTATATGATTAGCGTGAAATAAGCATGATTGACAGATTCATATGATCGAGTGGCCAAATGGTGACTCAATCAAGTAAACGATAAAGATAAAGGATACAAGATGAAAGTAACGGCTCATGAGGCCTTACATGTGAAAGGCGCATGCACCTTGGAGCCCGAAAGACACTACGACATTTTCCTGGTAAGATTATCAAATTATTAATGTGAGCAATGCTCAAGTCATTGTCGAGTCTAAGTTCATTAGGTCTAACCCAATGAACTACGTAAGAATGGTTTCGGGGACGAAACCTCTTTAAAGGAGGGTATACTTATAACACCCCAAAAACGGGTTTGGTAATTAAAGCCTTTTAATATTAAAGAGCGGGTAAAATATCATTAGTGGTAAAAAGTTGACCAGATAAGCGTTAGGATTTTAAATAATCAAAGCTAACGCTAATTAAAGTGAACAAATACTTAGTAGTAAGTAAAGGTTTATAAAAAGAGAGAGAGAAAAAGAGCTCGGGTGAGCGGGACTTAAATTGAGTCGGGATGTAACCACCCAAAAATTTAGTAATTTGACTAGGAACAATTAAACTTAGTTATGCGAATGGAATATTACTAGTAGTGTTATATGGGAGTTTAAACCAAACCAAATATCTAACTAAACCTAAGGGGCTAAAGTTGGATAATTGAATGTATGGAGATTAAAAAGGGGCAAAACTAAAAGAACACACACACACTGTGTGTTCTGGTCGACCAGGGGAAAGAGAGAAGTGGAGAAACCCCTTAATGGCTTTCAAACACAAAGAAAAACTGGAAAATCAAGGGTGAAATCAAGTGGGTCTTGATGCATGTTTGAATGATTGAGTTATACAACATCAACTAAGCCTAAGGTATGTTACAATTTCACTTTTGTGGGTTTTCTAGTTTAGAGAATCCATGACTTAGAAAAGTCTAATGGAAATTGTAGCAATATAATGTAAATTTGATGTTGTATTGGTGTTTATAACCACCATACTAACTCATATGTATGAACTACTTGAAAAAATTAGGAATTTTGTTAAATTCATAAGTGACCAGAACTGGGTTTTACCATTAGAGTTGAACCCATGATTATGATGGTCAAAATTTGTGTATTTTCTTATAACAACTAAAATTACATGTTAATTGGTTGTTACATGATATAGAATGTTGAGTTGTAATGAGGTAGTAGGATGATGACAATTTGAGCTAATAAGAATAGCTCAAAAATTATGCCCGTAAGGTGTTCGATGAAATACCCAAATGAGTTTTGGTTGAATTGTTAATGCACTCGTAAGTGTCATACGGCATTTTGACTTCTAAAACTTCAACTGTCCTATAATAAGATCAATGGTAATTTCGATATAAAGTTCTTAGGTGGTATCGTCGTGATAAATGATGAGTAATATAACCATCTTACGAATGATAAATGATAATTTGACGCTTGACAAGCTAGATGGAAGCTTGGAAGGAATGGGTCAAGTGGGTCAAAGACGCGAGAAACAATGATCGGATGCAAGGTAGTAAAACTTACATCTCCTAGAATAGAACCGTTACATAAGTAATAGGAAGTTTATGATAAGTACATTTGCGGTTAAACGGCTAGAAATGTCGAAATGAGACCACTGGTGTAAACCATGAAATGGGTCAAAGTAGATAAGTTATGACGAACTAATGTTCGCGACAAAGGAGAAATGTTAAGATGAGACCTCCATGTTGAAAGCCATGAAACGGGTAATAAATAAATAATTATAGGAATAGGACCCCATGGTGTAAACCATAACGGATCAAAGGAACGAAATAATGAACAACCATATATCGGTCATAAAGTAAATGGATTTTAGAAACGGGACCAAATGGTGCGAACCATACTGGGTCAAACGAATAAAATGAGTTTTTGATGTACATCTTTGTTGACGCGAACCAATACGGGTCAAACGAGCATAATGGCGAATAATTATACATTGGTTATTAATTTAATAAAAAGATTATAAACGGAACTCTATGGTGCTGACCATAGTGGGTTAAACGAAATAGAGGGTAAGTAAATATCCTTTTCACAATAAACAATGTTGGTTACACCGATATGTAAAAAGGGCGAGCCAAGAAACAAGTCAAATGGACTAACGGGTCAAATGGTGATGTTATCACCATTTGAAAAAAAAATATTTTGTTTGTTAAGTTTCATGCTTACTAGGTAAGCATGATTTGTGAGCATGCATTGCCACGAGTAGTGAATATATATATATATATAATATATATCGCAAAGCATCGCTAACAGGTCAATACCTTGACCCGCCAGGTATGTGTAATGGTTATGCTCTCAATGAGGGTTTGCGGTACGACGAAAGTTAGTCGAGTTAAGGGTGGACACTAGATCACCTCAAGTAAGCTATATCTAGTGTTTGACGTAAAACGGCCATTAGAGCCAAAAACATGTATTTTTGCAAAAAGTGCATCTAAGTGAGATTATAACACTAACAGGGAGACTTTTATGTTTTAAGAACATAATAAATTTTAATGGAGTACGGGTTAAAGGTGTTCGCTTGGTCAAAACAGGCTTTTAATTGTCCTTCGTAGTTATAAGGAATAAAATTGACTAAACACCTCCAGACGATGAATCGGGTAAATAATCATTAATAACATATTATTAACGAGTTCAATAATAAGTTAGACCTTTCCAGTAGTATAAAAGTGAGCTTGCTGCAGATTTTCCCAACTTATCTTTTAATATAAAAAGTTTCATAACTTTTTCGTTTCTCATCCGTTTCGCTTCAAACTTATTTCTACATGATCATAAACCATTTGTCTACGTATTTAATCCAAAATCCTCAGCCCGGATTCATAAATTTTATGGATTGGGCAACCAGTACCCGGTTTATGCACATAATTACTTTTGACCCGTCATGATATTTAAACCAAAAAGGCTTACGGCTTAGTGCCGTAAGTTATGGCCAACAGCTCTGGTCGGACCAGGAAACGCCAGCCGTAAGTTACGACAGTGTGACCGTAGCTTACGGCAGGTTTCCTCACAAGATTTTGTTTTGGTTGTTTTTTGGGCCATCAGGTTCAATTTGCTACGTTATAAACTTCTTAACACTAATATATTTCATAATTTATGAAATATAGGTAATGATTTGAAGCATCGGATAATGATCAAGCTCAACAAAGAACCGAACACGATCAAAGTTCAAGCTTCCGCATTATGTTTAGTCGTTTAGGAAATTAATCAACGATAACATGTTGAAAAGTTTTAAATTTTAAAAAGTTTTACGAAACTCGAAATTTTATACGAGGTGTATTTGCATATATACATTTATATGCGAAATTCTTATAGAATATTAATTTATTAAGCAAGGGTCTTACACAATTAGTGCGTGAGTTTAGGGGAGTAAATTAAAAATTTTTAAAATCTGAAAACTTTGAAAAATAAAAAGTTTTAAAAAAACATGAAAATTAAAAAAAATGATATATCATGGTGTGAAAAAGAAGAAATTATAGTATATCAGCATGTTAGATTGTCACATTGAAAGTGAATGTAATATTTCTTGAGTGTAATAGTAGCTTCATCATATGATGTACCAGTAAGCAAAATGAATGAAATAATCAACTTTCCAAGGTGATGTGAAAATAACGAATTATGTACAAAGTGGGTAACATATCAGCAGGTATGGTTTATAACCTTAAATCTAGCGTTGATAGATTGACAAAATCCAAGGTTTTGAGGTCTTTATACTGTTATTTCATCTAGAGATATCAAGGTTGTCCTTTTGCTGCATCTAGATATATGCTTTACTAGGCATAACCAAGATATCTTAAAAAGATAAAATGCCAAAAAGCTAGAAATTGAAGAAGCTCTCATAGAGAGTCATTCAAATGTGCAAAAAGCATAAATCGTGCCAAAATTTGGTATTTGCCTTACCCCCGTTGGATATCAGTCTCTTTTTTGTATGAAAGTACTGACTTGATCACCAATGTTCAGACGTTGTAAAACAAAAGGGATGAATTCGGTGTACTCACCTACTACGAGGAAGCTTTGTGCATACCATGATCTCAGGGATATGTCCTGAAGTGGGACACGCTAATACTACAGCATAATAAAACACTTAATCATGTCACAAGGTAATGGTGCTTTAAATGTTCATGTGTTTTGCTTAAATGGATAAACATACTGGTGAAACACAAAGTATTCACGTAAAACTAAAATAAAGAATTAACAGAAAGTGTGAAACAGTTTGACTTGGCTGATGTGATCTTCTTGCATATGATACTCACAAAAAGATGCATTGCAAATATTTTTGAGTTTTGTTTAGTTGTATAAAAAAATTCAAAGTACCAAAAAGATCTAATTTTTTTAAATGTCTGCCATATTGAACTGACAGTTTGTTGTTTTTGCATATCCAGATAAAATATCAGTTTATCTATAATGTGAAAAAAACTAATGGTTTTTCGAGATATTTGCTTGTGTTTCTAAACAGATTGAGGCAATTATCAAAATGAAGTGTAGAACACAAGTGAAGGGCAAATTAACATAGAAATGCAGATTGGGAGTGCAGTGCAGAATGTGTGAGGATGCATGGTATGATCTTTCTACTACATTACAAAGAGATATGGAAGATTTGTGAATAGTTTGTCTAATCAGAGATTGCTAGCTCGCTGATCTACATTGAATAAAGATTTTGGGGGTTGGAAGCATCAGCAAAGGAGGAGTCTGTTGATGTCAACAACTACGTGTAGCTGAAGCTATCAAAAGACCAAAATACCACAAGATGTTTGAAGACAAAGTTACACTATAAAGCTATTGTCAAGGGGGAGTCTATTAGTGCATATTCTGTGACAGCAACTTAATAGTTAAATAGTTAGTCTTTGGATATTTTGTATTGTGCTTAGCATTTGTGTTTAGCTTGTTTAGAATTGTAATGGGCTTGGAGAATGGCCTATCCTAGTCTAACGTAGAGTATGCAAACATGTAGTATAAAAACATGTTTTACATTAGGGTTTTGGTTAATCCCTAGAGTTAGTTTTCCTAGAGTATTCTAGAGAGACAAAACGCATAGGAAAGAGTGAGAGTGATTGAGTTGGCGTCTTGAATTGATTGCAAACACTTGTGTTAGATAATCAATAGGTCTGTGTTTGAAAATGATTTCTGTATCCGTTCATCTGATAAACTTGTTTTTGTATTCGTCTAATATATTAAGGGGATTCTGCACCCTTTGTTGATTATAAATCTCGTTATCTATCCACGTGTGATAGAGACCTACACAAGTACTGTTATATTAGGAAACGTCTATTTGGACTATCCTCTGTTGCTTTGATCCATACATATGTTTGGCCAGACAGATGTTTAATCTTCTTCATCAGACCTTTGGCTTTAATAGACGTTAGGCTTCAACAGCCCTTGTTTCTTCTTGAACAGTGGTTCCAACTGTCTTCAACAGATGCTCTGATTTATGTGTTCAAGATTCACTATATTTGTGGAAATAATTGTTTCATCAACTGTTTATATCTTGATCTTTGTGTCCTGTTTTGGCTTTTGTATATCATCTGTACTTATGTTGGCCAACATGGCTCTACCTTTTTAACACTACACCCTCGTCGCTGGTGTCAACTATGAAAAGCTTTTCATAAGAACCATAATCAAATATTTCGCAAAAGTAATAAATGTACGAACATGACTTGTTATTTTCTCTTCACTTTTCTAAACTTAATCAAATAGGTTGTTTAGTGTTTTTTTATCATGAAAAAGTTACTTAGATTAGATATTACGAAAAAAGATAGATTAAGAGATCTTAGTGTCCACAGATTGATACTTGGGTACTTACCTAGGCTATACTACATATTGATAGGTATGCTTCCCCAGAACGTGTGTAGTTAATATTAGTGTGTTTATCCTTTAAACTTGGTTGTGTTCTGTGTCAAATTTATTGTTATCATCTAAGCACATCAGGATCCGTCGATGTGGAACCTGCTCGCCAGTAAGGATTGCAATGTATCAGGTTCCGGTCGGGTATTGGTAATCCCATACCTATACCCGGTTATAAAACCATGTCCCCGACCCAATACCCGTAAGGTATTTGTCAGGTAATTAACCGTCGGGTATTGGGTATATCCACAAGTATCAGGCATACCTATTAGTTTGTTAAATATAATACGTTGGGATTTTCAAATCCATTTTTTTACTATTATAATTATTATATAATTTATTTATGCAACAACTATTATAAATTAAATATGTATATTACATACATATAAGTTTTATCATGAATTACTAATAACTTTAAAATACTTATAACTTATATCATATGTATATACATCACTTCATACAATATATAAATATTATTATCAAATACATAGATTAAAAGATTTTTTCACATTTTGTTCATACTAAAATAAATCATTAATGGACAAGGGTTAATGAAAAATAAAAATTAAAAAATTTGGATATAAGATTGAGTATATAGTTCGGGTAAACGGGTATGTGGTTTCGAGTAATCCGGTCGGATATCACCTAATCCCGTACCCAACCATACCCGCGAATTTTTTTAAAACTAATCTCATACTCGGCCCAATACTCGTCGGATATCGGGTATGCCCGTCCCATTTATGTCGGGTTTCGGACACACCTGTTGGACTCAAGTATTTTTGTCATTCCTACTCGCCAGAGTTTGTTGTTGTTTCGCGGAACCTGCTCGCTATGAAGAAACACTGGTCTGAACCGAGAGGTATCTGGAGATATCTTAGTTACAGCCTAGTTTTTCTACATAAAAAGTTTTCTCTCGTTCGTTCTTCTGGGTGATCTCACTTCGAGCTAATCTGCAAAACTAGCAACGCCGTTAGTCTCGTCACGGGGAAAGGGGAGGGTTTTCTCTGTGACCACCCTCCGGCATGAGAATAAGTATTTGTACATTGCAAAGTAAGTAAGTAGTGAGTGGATGAAGATGGTTTTACCTTGTGGTTCGATACTCATTTTATAGCCGAAAATAAGTGGGTTTAGGAGATGGGCTGATGGACCTTGGGCCCGGCCCAGACGACCAGGGTTATCCGTTCTGTCCCTCTGCAGCGATCATTAAATGATCTCTGGCTGGAGGTATGCTTTGTCGGATGTTGAATGGTGCCACGTGTAAAGGCAGTTGTCCCTGGTGTCGGACCTGCTATCAGCCGAAGGTGGAGCATGTGTGACAGTCACTGGCGTGAGTATGGTTGGTGCACTGTCTGGCCTCTGCAATACTGTTCATGCGACGCAGTCTGACACAACATGCCGAGTAACCATTGGTCACAGCTCTGCCACTTTGTACCCTTGTGTATAGTCAACGCCTCTTTAAGCTTTTTCCCTTCCGCGAGGCTTTCAATGTTTACTAGCCAGCGCAGAGTTGTAGGGGTTGTCCTTTTGTTCCCAAAACTATGAGTTGCTCTAATGTTTGTCTTGTCCTCTGCAAGGTTTGGGACTTCGCGGCTAGAGGGTTGTTTAGTCCGCGCAGGGTCAAGTAGCCTGCGCGTCTAAGTCTAACTCGCCGTTGTGCCAAGTACACAAGGTTCGTTGTGTGACTTATATTGTTTGGTCTAACTTGTTGTTGCGCTGAGTGCGCAAGGTTCGTTGTATGGCCTATATTGTTTGGTCCAACTTGCCGTTGCGCTGAGTGCGCAAGGTTCGTTGTATGACCTTTATGAGTTGGTCTAACTTGTCGTTGCGCTGACTGCGCAAGGTTCGCTGTGTGAACTGCTAGCATTGGAGTTGTAGTACCATTGCGCATTGCGCGCAAGGTTTGTCTGTCAGCACAGGGTCAAGGGGCATGTGCTTACAGGTCTAACTTACGTTGCGCAGGCTGCACAAGGTTTGTTGTATGACTTGCTAATTCCAAGAAAGGTGCACCGTTGCGCATTGGGCGCAAGATTATTCTTCTTAATTGTCATTGAGGGTATGGTTCCTTGTGCAGGTGCAGAGTTTTTGAGACCATACCCCTCCAGTTGATGGGTTTTATTTTGAAGGTTTTTTATGGAATTTAGAAAATAGCGTTTAATTTAAAAAAAACAGATGTTGTATTTTAATTTAGTTTTTTTTTTTTTTTGCTAGATTTGTACTTAAGGAAGAAACGTTGGTGTTTTTGAGATTTAATTAGCACTTGGTTTTATGGGTGGTGATGGTAGTTGGGATTTGGGAGTGGTGGTTTGAAGGTGCTATGGTACTGGTGGTTTGATGGTTTAGACAATAACTAGAAAGAGAGAAAACGAGAGAGGGGTGGGGCGGATATGTGGATAAAAGATGAGCCCTATTGTTTTTTAAATATTAAGTTAATTAATAGATAATAACATTTTTATTAATTTTTTATTAGTAAAGACATTTTAGTCACATGCACGTAATACCAAAAAAAAACACTTAATCCCCTTCCAGGACTATCCGAGAGAAACGTGCATGCAAAAGTTGGTGATCAAAGTTGTATTTTTAAAAATGTTAGTACTATAGGTGAAATTTCACCAAACCATATTGTAATTGTTACATTATTAACATAAGAGATGGATCATTAGAAAACTAGTTTAAATAAGAAAACAAAAAAGTTACCTAAAAAACACACCAATTCTTTTTTCCTAAATTTCATTATTTTTAATTTACAAAAAAATTAAAAGTATCACATATGTATATTAATATGAAAACATTTAAACCTCCTAACCCACTCTCCACCCCACACTCCAAAAACTTTAACCCACCCACCCCCTGAAAAATTTAAAAGAAAATAATATTATGATGTGTTTTTTAGGTTTCATTGATAACTTTTTGGTTTTCTTATTTATATTTAATTTCTGATGAACCCCTCGTTAATAACATATCATTAATTATACTATATGTTATCCCTTGTGATTACGAGTTATCCTTTTTGTAGGTATTCAAAACCTTAATATACAAACAAAAACGTGAAAGGACATCAACGTTCTAATTGAATGATATAGATAGTTGTAACCATTCATATTCGAAGTGGTATGATGTATTGGACCTTGAAAACAGTTAATTGAAGTGAGGCGATGGCCAACTTATTTACAATGCAGAAACTAATTTACACCACTCCTTTTAGAAAGCTAGTTATATATGCTCTTTTGATTAATTCACATCTTAACTATTCGACTTCTTTCAAAAAGGTACTCTTCTATTTATTATTTAATCCAGATACTATTGATAGGACCTTTCAAATTAACATGACCTTTCCCAAGTTTCCAGTTTCATTTGAGCTTTCCATGTTTTCAGTTATAAGAAACTCGGTGTGGGGTCGTTCAAGCCAGGCCTGGCCTTGCGACGCCCCCCAACACCGTCCCGGGTGGTCGGTCGTCGTTGCGGGGGTCCTCTAGAAGACGTTGGAGACGGGGCTAATATTTAAAAAAATTAGTCATTGAACTGCTATAATATTAAAATAAAAAATTAATTAATAAATTTACATATAAATACACCAAAACCATCCTACTTTTTTACACACTTTAACCACCTCTATCTCTCAAATTTATAAAATTATTCCCATTTCTTTACAATCCTTCAACCTTTTATAAAATCATCCAACTTTCGCCATGGATCAATACAACCGGAACCCGAACCCAAACGCGAACCTAAACCCAAACCAAAATATTTTCTCGGTACCCGGCTACTATCCTAGTATGGAACCGAGTTGGTCATCCTCGCAATTTTCTTACAACGCTTTTGGGGGTTTTCAACAAACCCCCAACGCGTTTTCGCAAATGAGCCAACTGCAATCAATGCAACAAATGCAGTCGATCCAACAAATGATGATGCGAAACCCGTTCAATTTGCAATTTCCATCCCAACCACAATATTCCCCAACACCAGAGTCTCCCCAACCACAACCCGAAGAAGATGACGTTCAAGAATTTGCGCCGGAGACCCAACCGCAATCGTCTAAACGAAAAAAGGGAAGCAACATTTGGTTGAGAAAGATCAACCTTCGAATAAGAAGGAAAAACTTTGGACGAAGATGGAGTAGGAGGCGTTAGCCAAGGCGTGGGTTAGCACTTCCAAAAGTCTCATTGGTATAAAAAAATATATAAATTTTATACCAAAAATTTATTGATTATACTTTTTTAATATAAATTTTGCTACATTTTAAAAATATAGGTAACAACCAAACCGGCGAAGGGTTTTGGAAAAAAATACTATCGAAGTTTCTTGCGATAATGGAACAAGGTCATTATCGCGACATTGATTCCATCTCTTCAAAGTGGCGAAAGATGCATCCGGTCGTTAACCGGTTTTCGGCGATTTATAATAACTTGTATACTGGTCGTCGTAGTGGGATGAGTGATGAAGACGTTTTTAAAGAGGCGATGCGTAGATACGAAGATACGCATCGGACCGTTTTCCCCCACGTACGTGCTTGGGAAGTTTTGCGAACCAGTAACAAGTGGGCGCCGGTTCCAAATGAGGTTGCAACGGCTAAACGAACAAAAACCTCGGAGATCGATAGTTATGGTGCGGGGGATCGGACGCACGATGCCAAATAAATATAAACGACGAGCCCGAATTTGGCGATGAAGAGTTTTTGGTTAGAGAGGAGGAACGTCCCCCGGGCAGGGACAAATCCAAAAAGGCGACAGCTGCAAAAAAACAAGCCGTAATGGGGGCAGTTCCAAAATGGACGAGTTTATGGCTCAGTTCAAAGCGTTCACCGAGGTCACAGCCCAAAAGGCAAAGGCGAAGGAACATGAGGTGGAAAAACGGGTTCGGTTGAAGAATGAGAAAAACGAGTATAAAGAGTGGGAGATAATGACAGCCGACATAAACTCGTATCCGGAAGAAGATTGACCGATTTTGCGAAGAATGAAAGAAAAAATCGCAAAAAAGTGGAATTCATAGGATTCTTTTTAGGTTATGTTTTTTTATTTTTTTTCAGTTATATTTTTATTTTTAGGTTTTTTTATGTTATGTAATGTGTGGTTTTTAATACTAATGATTTTATTTTATATTAGTAAATGTTAAAAACTAGTTTAATTTTAGAAAAAGAAAAATAAATTAACTAGGTGGGGTCGGGTCGTCACCCATTTCCTTGGTTCCATCCTTGGAGGACTCTGACATGAATACTGACGTAACGGGTTATCCTCCAGAAAGGCTCGTCACCCACACCAAGTAGTCTAAATAACCTTTCCTGTTAGTTTTTCAACAACAAAACATGTTAAAAAGAAAGATTGTATTATATACATTATATATTATATTGTATTGTATATCTTACATTGTATATCTTACAATCATAAAGAAGATACACAGTATTTGATGTCTTAGGAATATATTGTAGTTTTCTTCTTTATTAAACTTAATTTGGGTGGTAGGGACCATCTTACTTTAATATCAACTTGGGGAAGTTGATAAATGATACCATCGTCAAACGATACTATCTTACAATCGTAAAGGAGATACACAGTATTTGATGTCTTAAGAATATGTTGTACTTTTCTTTTTATTAAACTTAATTTTGGTGGTAGGGACCTTCTTACTTTAATATCAACTTGGGGTAACTGATACAGTGAGTGAAGAGGACAAAGTTGTTTTACTGGAAGGGGTGTGATCATTGTCATTTTCCCATTTAAATTTTCTAAATCAAGAAGTTTACAACCCTTTCACCAAACTTACCATTTTTCTCTCTTTTCATTTGCTTAGTAAAAGTCATTTTCGTTATTATATATATATATATGTGTGTGTGTGCGCATATACTTTATTTCACCATTGTCTGATGATGCTTCTGCAGAATGGTGTGAGAGGTTGATGCCTGATTTGTACAACTTTGAGAATCGCATTTGGTTGTCATTCCTTTGGTGGCAGATGCTTCAACTACACAGCTTTTGTAAGCGATTCATATATCTTTCTTCTACCCTTAATCATATCAATTACCAATAGGAACTGCAGCTGTACCTTTGTGGCAGTAGTGCTAATGTCATGAGCTCAATAATGTTTTGTTTTGTATAATTAACTTTCATAGTAGGCTTCTTTAACCACTATTAACATACATGTTTTAATTGGTGTGCTTATGTACTTATACCTAAACTAATACAAAATAAAGGTCCCGCTGCCCAATCTATGGGGTATGTAAGACTTTAATGGTATAGTTGTATTTTCGGACATAACCCATTCTTACCTGAACTAAATTGACCATTTTTTGAAAAAACAAAATCTCGCCGTTTTAACCTGTAGTTGTATTTTAATTGTACCCATTTTAGTCCAAAACCATCTAGCCCATTATGTTGTCCGACCCACTCACCCATTTTAGTCAAAAATCATCCTAGCCCATTTATTGATGATTTTGATAAGATAAATGGGTTGATGTTTTAAAACATTTGTTCTTTTTCATTAAAACTATAATGATGATTGGATTTGAATAACATTAGTAGCCAAAAACATTGTACGTGGTACACTTGTTTTTTACAGGTAATTGTAAGACTCTGCGGTAACGCATAGGTTCCTTACTAGTATATATTATATATCTTACAATCGTAAAGGAGATGCAGTAAGTATATTATTGTTATATTCAAAATTCTTTTATTATTATTATTACTTATAATAATATGTAATAAAAGTTCCTTTAATTATTTCCAAATGAGTTTTGAAATTCATACTAACTCGGTTCGTTTTGATTACTCCTGTAGAAAATTAAGCTTTTCTGTTCGATTCCTGATAGCTAGACAATTTTTATCCCATTTGTTGTGTTCTTGTTAGCTTAAATAGATAATTTGTCTATTAAGCTATATTATATTCGTATGCTAACCCTTCTTAAATTTCGTTTATTATTTCTTATACTCCATTTAACCTATTTATACTTATATTTAAAATTCTAAATCAAGTTGTAATTAAGAATGTTATTTTTTGACAATATATTTGTTCGTTTTTATGGTTTTTTACATAACTCATTGAAAACAAAGTAGTATACGCAATAGAGTATCTCTCTTATATCGTAAGTTGTTGCGGGTGTTAGTATTATACCGACACCGTGACGAACGAAACTGATACCTTACCAAGAATATCGATACGACGTGGATTTCGACTAAACAATAATGAGGTTGGTGTAGCTACTATTAGAACAGTTACATACACACATTGTGACGTGCTTATTTTTATTTTAATATATATCTCATTGAAAATGAAGTTTGATTCACAACAGAGTGTTTTTGGGATCGTAAGTTATAGCTAATGTGGGTATGGTACAGACTCGTGACCAACCAAACTAATATCGTCTTTAACAATATCAGTATCACGGCGATTTCGACCGAACATCAGTATCACGGCAATTTCGACCGCACATCAGTATCAATATCAATACAATGTGAACTGTTAGTAATATTAATTTTTTTACAATTTTGGTCAAAGTAAAACACGTATCGCCATCCTTTTGGATATATAATCTTTCTATTGCTATATTGAGTGCTAGGTATCATATCTGTATCGTAAGTAATTAAACCGATGTCGACTGAATTTCCGCCGCAACGTGCGGGAACTCTTACTAGTTTACTAACAAAGCACAACTATATGAATAATGAATTTAGTGAAACTACTATTTTCTTAAAAAAAAAATTTCAAATTTAACCATTTATACTATATATATAACTAGTATTAAGTACCTCCGTGATACGGTAGAGACGTAAAACCGTGTCAAATAGCAACAATGTCACACTACCATCAATGACCACCAACACTAAAGTTGCATCGTATTCATGCAAAGAAATTCGACCAAAATGTAAAACACATAAAATAATAACTAGGCTGATTTAGGACCCAAGCGTTGCGGCGAACCTGTCAAACGGGAAAAAATAGACTTAAAACGTTGAAACACACATGCATCTTGTGTCGTGTTAACTCGCAAACTAACGTAAAAACATTAAACCACACACACGTTGCGCCATGTTAACTCAAATAAATTAGAATTAAACATAAAACTAAAGTTTGCGAAAAATAAAAAGTACATGGAACTAAAGTTGAAAGTAAAAAAGTTGTCATGTGTATTTCAAAAGATGATAAGTTTTTGGTTAAAGTTAATAACAAATTTGGTGAGATTAAATTACTATAGAAGAAAAGTCTTGAGTTAAAAGTTGTAGGTAACCTAACGCCTTAGATCTTGACAAGATTGACAATCCAATCATCGGTACGAAATCCTCTTTATTAGATAAACACTATAAACAGTAAAAACAGAATCCCGGTTACATAAACAATCTTTTATTGATTATCTATCAATCAAAGACTCTAACTCTCTCTCTCTCACCAAATTCATCTCGCTCTCTCTCTCTACGAATTCTCTCTCTAAGTCTGTAAAGTATCTTCAATTGTGTAATCTGAACTTCTAATCTAAACCCTATTGCAAGACCTTGTTTATATAACACAAACATACATAATAGGTTAGGCTAACATGGGCTGCGACCTAGGTCAGGCCTATTCACTAAGCTCGCCATACGTGTGTCTAATTTAGCCCAAGCAATGCTAACTAACTACAAAATGCTAAACCCGCTAATTATTAACGTTTTACTAATTACAAATTATCCAAATAACTGAATTATTAAGTTGTTGCCACAATATGTACCAACAAAAGTAAAAGATCATTTTTTTAGAGTTAAATGCCATTTTAGTCCCGGTGATTTGGCCATTTTGCCAGTTTAGTCTAAAGGTTTCATTTTTCGCCTGTAGGCCCCAAAAAGTTTCATTATTGCCATTTTAGTCTATTGAGTTAACTTCATCCATTTTTTATGTTAATAAGAAGGGCAATTTGGTAAATTTAAATGTAATTATGTTAACTAGAAGGGCAATTCGGCCATATGCAATGATTGAATTGCGCTTCTCGTTAACATAAATAAAGGATGAAGTTAACCTAGTAGATTAAAATGGCAACGATGAACCTTTTTGGGCCCACATGCAAAAAATGAAACATTTGGACTAAACTAGCAAAATGACCCAAGCCACAGAGACTAAAATGGTATTTAACTCTTTTTTAAAAAAACACTCTCGGCATAAGGTACAATACCATTATGCATAGAAAACATGCAAATTGATACTATGTAAATATACAACTAAACAATTATTATTTGCAAATTTAATTTTTGTTTGCAAACTTTCATTAATCAATATTAAAAAAACGTAAAAAAACAATTGTGCTTATTTATTTATTTTTTTTAATAGGTTACAAGAGATAACTTTTGTATGATTAAACTGTTATATATAAGCTTTCTAATTTTACAATACGAGTAAATTGCCATTTTAGTTCCTTAGGTTTGTCTTAAATTGCCATTTTAGTCCAAATATAGTTTTTTCTCCCCTGGATCGCTGACTTTTCCCATTTGTTACCATTTTGATCCAAAACTACTAACTTTGTTTATTTTTAACGTTAAGTCAGTGTTTTTCTTTATTTTACCTTTTATACTTAGGGCATACGGGGCACATGTTGGGAGTGGTGTAGTGAAGTGGTTTGTCGCTGGGGCACACCGCCGCCATCAATATTCACCACGTGGGGTGTTTGAATTCGGTGGATGTTCACTGCTTGGAACATGGACGTTGGAGGTGTGTCGTTTGATGCTCAACGGCTATATAGCCGTAAAAAAATGTTTTTTTTATATTAAAACTATATACACCCAACTCCTTTTATTTAGTTTAATCTAGTTTAATTTGAGTATTTTTAACTAATGTAATGTTTTTTTAATTTTTTTAATTTAGTGTATTGTTTTTTTTTAATTTATTGTACTTTTATTTTGGTAAAATATGTTTCATTTATTAATTAAGTAGTTTAAAAAAAGGAAAAAAATAGTTTCCCCCATCTCATGAGGGGTGCATCATATGTTTTTGGACAAAAGGGAAGTTAGAGAGGAGAAATGACATGGTAACATATAATTGGGTGGGTAAAAATTTTCCCTCATCTTATGAGGGGTGCACCCCTTTTACCCTTATAAAAAAGTTTTATTATTACAAAGCCTACACCCTTCTCTCTCTCTCCCCACTTTCTCTGTATCCAACACCACCACAAACCACCACCTCTTAACACCCACCACCTTCACCGACCTCCACCACCGTCACCCACATTCACCATATAACCACCATCAGCCACCTCCGATACCCGCCTCAGACCACCACAACCTTCTGAAAGATCATCAGACCACCATATAACCACCATCTGCCACCTCCGTACCCACCTCGGACCACCACAACTGCTTGAAAAATCATTGAACCACCACCAACTACTCTAATCAGAAACCTCCACAACATTTATTCGATTCGGTTATACATTCATCAGCCACCTCTCAACCGTCGGGAAATCATCGGAGAAATACAACAAAGGAGGCTTAAATTGATCAAAAGTCGTGTATCTATTAACCGATTAACCGCATATGAGATCATATTACATAGATCTAGTACCTTTAGACTATAATCCATACACAAATCCTGAAAATCATCCACTTCAGGTTTCAAATTCAACTTCAAAATCGAGATCTAAAAATCATCCTCTTCAGGTTTCAGATTCAGTTTTAATTGTCAGTAATTGAGGATAAGTGTCACAACCCCCGACCATACCCTGGACGGGAGCCATGAACAGTCAAGTGGTACCGGTGATTATTTTGAAAATATTGCAGCGGAAATTTCATCAGGACCGTGAGTTAGGAAAATATCAGAGTTTAGAAACACCGAAATTTTATATATGACAAATGGGAATAAACCCATGTTTTACAAAGGTAGCTTCATAAAACAACGTTTCTTAATTTAATTGATAAAATAAGTCACTTCTTTAAGCTTTCTGGTGTCATATCACAACTCTTATTCAGATCTAATCACCTTAAACGTGTTTAAAAACATTTTACTGATGAATTCATTCCATTGTTACAAAAAGACACAGTATTGTAATTTCAGCAGTAAGAGTTTTTACATTTGTTTACTAACTATTAGCTACCTCGTTGTCCAATAGTAAAAAAATTACTTTTAATAGTATTTGTCACTCGCCCATTTCGGTGAGTAGTGGTCATATCACTGATTGGCTAACTCGTTGTCCAATAGTGACGCATAACAAGTAATGTATACAAAACCCCACATAATGGCAGTAATTTCAGAATACAAAGACTTAATCACTGTAAATACAACTGATAAAACATTTAGGGTTTTGTAAAAGCATTTGAGAAAAAGAGAATAACTCACCTTGCAGGTCTATAGTTCTTGATTTAACAGGCCTCCTGATTCTAAGCCTTTAGATAGTTAAGCATCTACTTTTATAATTCTAAAGCTTCTGGTAATTAATCATCTATTTGATTGCAAGTGTATAGTTTGGAGTTTTCTGTTAGTTTAACAGAGTAGAATACGTATTAGTGTAAAACCATATCAAACCTAACGATGGTCACGAGATCGGAACCATAACGTAAGTCAACAAAGTATAGTCTTATTTAGACAGCACTTTGGTATTCATTGGTTGGTTCCCGGATCGATCGGACATAATATCGTATTGGTGATTATTGATTAGAACACCAACATATAAAGAGAAGAATAGAAGGAATGAACAAAGAAAAATGAATTCTAAGCTTCCTTATATATGTAATGAATACTATTACCCCACATAGAACCTTCCTCAGATAAACCTTCCCTAGATAAACCTTTCTCAGATAAACATTCCCAAGATAAACCTTCCTCAGATAAAACTTCTCCGGATAAATCTTCCTTAGATATTACTTCCTTATATATTACATGCCCCATATATACACATTTAGATGTTATCTACCTCATGTATATCTATTTGGATGTTAAGTTATTAAACTTACTTAAGCGATTAATTAACTTACTTAGCCTTAAGTTTTCTTACCTATTAAGTTTTCTTAACCGCTAAGTTATCTTTACTACTAAGTTTTATGGTTTAGTAGCTCCCTGGTTATGAGTTTTGATTTCAAGATTCAATGGAACTCGTATTAGTGTGTTAACTCATTTAAACTTTAACGATGAACACGAGATCAAAACCCACAACGAATGACAAAGTATAGCCTTATTCATGTAGCACTTAAACATCCGCTGGCTCGATCTCAATCAATCGGATAGTGTATTGTATCAGTGATCAAGGTTAAAACACTTACTATGGAGCAGAGTTTCATAGTTTAGGGGGTATCGGGCAAAGAAAAGTAGAACGAGAGAGCAGATGATCACGAAATTGATCGAAATGTGAGCAGAAACTTTAGTCCCACGCTGCTTCTTATATAGTCCAACTGGGCATCCCCAGCGCGTCGCGGAGGGGACAGGGGGATCCCCACGTGTCGCGATGATGGTTGGCCTGGCATAGGTCTGCCACGTGTCTAGGTAGGTTGGACACGTGTCGGGCCGTGGTGACACATGTCCTAGGCCGCCTTTTCGCCCAATCATGCATTTTTTCTCGATTTTCGTGTCGATACTTATTGCGTATGCTCAGGTCTTGATTTCAGTTGGTTCGGTTTTTAACTGTGAGTCTAATAAGGATACTTTTGTGTGGGTTGGTTCATCAATCGCCAAGTTTTGGTTCACGATTACGGATTGTTGTGCAACCTATTTGAGGGTTGTTATAATAGGGTTTCGTATGGTGGCTCTCTTCAATAATTTGTTGATGTGTTGCATTAATAGAGCTTGTGAAAATGAACAATATTAAACAATTTGTAGAGAGTGAGATAGAGAGATAGAAGGAGGAGAAAGGGAGAAGGGGGTGGGGAAATGTTTTATAATTATTGTTTTTGTTTTTCAATTTAAAATGAAAAGAAAATAAAAGAATTAGTGAAAGGTCAAATTTGCCCTTCATTTAAAGTTGGTTTTTAGATGGAGTTAGTGGTTTGGATTAAAATGGCAACAAATGAGAAAAGTTAAGGACCTATGGGAGAGAAAGCCTATTTGGACTAAAATAACAATTTGGAACAAACCTCAGGTATGAAAATGACAATTTACTCTTTATGATACCCATATTTTTTATCGAAACTAGCTGATACCACCCGAACATCATTACCGTTATTCGTGTTTATGATTTTTTTATATTAGTCGGTTTAGATATTTTTCGATCATCTTTTACCAAACTGATATCGAGTAGTTTGGGGTTACGTGAGATAATTTTGTGTCATTAAACTATTATAATTTGTAAATAAGTTTTTTTTAATTTTGTAATACACATATTTTTTTAGCAAAACATGACGATACCATCCGAACAACATCGATATCGTTATTCGTTTGTAATACACATATTTTTTAACCAAAATGAGACAATACCATCCTAACATTGGTATTATTATTCATGTTTATGATTTTTTTTATACAAGTCGGTTTTAATAATTTCTCATTATCTTTTACCAAATTGATACTGATACCTAAGTGATATCGTCTACAAGACCACAACTTATTGAAACGCAAGACCACAACTTATTGAAACGCAAGCATATGAACAATTAATTTAGTCACTTATATTTTTTTTCTGTTTAACCATTTACAATATAATATACAACTAACCATTTAAATTTTTACATATTTAATTTTTGTTAGCAAACTTTCATTCGTTAACATTAAAAATCGTAATACATAGTGGTGTTTATTTACCTTTTCTTTTGACATTTAGGTATAAGCTATAGCGAGTACTTTTGAGTCTCATGAGACAAATTTTGTATCATTAAACCATTATAAATATATATATATATATATTAGAATACACATGGTTTTTTTTACAGAAACTAGTCAATACTACCTGAACATCAGTATCATTATTCGTGTTTATAGTTTTTTATACTAGTCGATATCTTCTAATCATTTTTTACCAAAGTGATACCTATTACCGGATTACATGAGGTAACTTCTGTATGATTAATCCATTATAACTAAGTCTTTTAGTTTTGTGATACACATTATTTTACTGAAACAGGACCATACCATCCGAAAAAGATCGGTACCATTATTTTATTTGTGACACATATTTTTTTACCGCAATGAGACCATACCATCCGAAATTTTTTACCAAAGTGATACCTAGTACCGGGTTACATGAGATAACTTCTGTATGATTAATCCATTATAAATAAGTCTTTTAGTTTTGTGATACACATTATTTTACTGAAACAGGACCATACCATCCGAACAACATCGGTACCGTTATTTTATTTGTGACACATATTTTTTTACCGCAATGAGACCATACCATCCGAAAAATACTGTACCGTTATTCGTATTTATGTTTATAAGACAATTTTGATATTTTCCTATCATCTTTTACCAAAATGATACTGTCCGCAAGACTACAACGTAGTGTAAATCACAACTTATTGCTTTTAACTTTTATTTGATTAGGTGGATGCTAATATTAACATTATCTTATGTTTCATGCATACATAGAATTCCCGTCGCTATTGAGCGGCGAGTTCCACAAGTTTTTAAACAATCAGGAACAATTATTTTATAAAATCACAAATAAGGAAGGTGAAAACGTCAACTCAAAATCACTTTTTTTTGAACTGACATCAACTCAAAATCTCTTTAGATGGCGAGCCGAGATGGGGCGTTTACCTACACTCAAGGCATTGCAAAAAAAAGGTACATCCAAGTTACTTCATAGCTATGCAGATTGTGTGGAGACAACCTGGAAACAACGGAGCACTTGTTGATTGGTTGTCATGTAGCTTCGGATATATGGCAGTGGGTGTCGGCCTGATGCAACATCCCACACATCTATGGCTTTTCAATCTGTGATATTCTCCATTTCCATAAACATGATTGCGTATATAAAGTTAACGGGGAAGGCGGTCCAAGCTGTAATACTCACAACCTGTTGGAGTTTATGGAAAGTACAGGATAACCTTGTGTTCTCAGAAAAACCGGTTTCAGTATCGCTTCTAAAAGAGGAAACATAAGTTCTTGCATTCCTTTGAATATTAATGTCTTTAGATTGACGGAAATGGTGCAATTTTGTTATTGACCAGTTGTAATTTTTCTTTTGAGATGTAACTGGGGCTGTAACTATTGGGCAGGTTCATAACAACTTGATATGGGGCTGTAACTATTGGGCTAGTTCATAACAACTTGCTATGGCTCTCCAGTATTATCATTATCATTATCAATCAATATATTAAAACACAAAGCCAATAAATAGTAGTTGCACCATTAAGAGGTTTCCACATGGCAATTTTTTGTTTATTGTTTTTTTATTATGCTATATAATTTTTCTCCAATAACTCGCGTTTGTTTACTAAAAAAAACTAAATTCCTAACTATGCATTATTTTTCAGGTATTTCATTGTAAATTTTGTTGAGAGCAGAGTTTCTTTAAAAAATAGAGAGTAAGTTTTGTTTATATATATATATATATATATGCTATATGAGTGCATGCCAGTATCATAATGGTACCCTGGCGAACCGAACAAATGCCTACCAAACAATTGTTTTCGATAAATGTAGATTACATGTTCGTCTTCTTTAGGTCATATCACGGTTTTATTTATTTGTTTTTCCTCTTTCGGTTGCTATAACGAGCGTCGGTATTGTAAGGTAACAAGATGAACCGATACCTGTCGCGTAACATGAGAATCCCCCGACAAAACACACCGATTTTGATACCACTAGTTGAATGAATCTTGATGTCGTTCAAAAATAAGGAAAACGCTAAATCTTTAATGTATTACTCCAATCAAATTTATTAAATTCAACGTGTACTCCAATTGTGTATAGTATTGTCAAGTCATTATTTTTTAAAATATAAAACTTTTGAATTATTATCGTTTCAGCTAGTACTAGAGCTTACAATTAGAAATTGTTGACACTTTAACTACTATTATTCTATCCTTATTCATTCTTGAATTACACTAAATTAAACATAATCTACTCCTTGTATAAGATTAAACTAAAACATCCTACCTAAAACTCCGTTTATTTTTTAGATTTTAAAGAAATTAGAATTGAAATTTGAATCAATTACATCAAATATCAAATATTGTGTTTGGTTAGTATTAATTGTTTTGCATTTGGAATTAATACCCATTTTTATTGGATTTTAATAATACTTCACATAATAGAAAGAATTCTCAACATTTCATTAAAACGTTTATTAATTACCAAAAAAGTAAGTTGTCATTTTAGTCTCTAAGCTTTGTTTAAATTTGTTATTTTAGTACAAATAGTTTTTTTTTTTCTCACTGGATTTTTGACTTTTCCTTTTTATTGCCATTTTGATCAATACCCTAACTCGGTCCAAAAACTCTATTTTTAACCACGGGTAATTTTTTGAGATTTTCAATTTAAATCTTTTCAGTTGCCATTTTGATCAAAGTTTATTTTATATTAATCAAATTAATGTTTAAAAAAAACACATATTTATTTATATATAGAAAAAACATATTATAAAATCTATTAACTTTCATACATATATATGTATAAATCGTCGTATATCTCCATCTTTATATACAGAAGCCAGTCTATGGCACCAGCACTAACCTTCATCACCATCAAATGCCCAATAATCTAGAAACCCCCTCCACCGTAATCTTTCGCCGTTTGCAGCTGTCTCCAGCAACCGCATATCTCCTCTGTTGGACCCAGCTCGTCTCCGCCATCAACCATCATCCCCACCATTTGCGCCACTATCTCCTCTGCTCGGCCCAATATTGTACATTGCCCACTCACCGACAACCTTTTCCGGCCACCATCACTTCCCCTCTAACCAAATTGGTCTTTCCATCTTCAAATCCCCACCATCCCCACTGTAAACCCTTTAATTCAAAGACCTCCGTCCAAAAATCTCACTAACGCCACCCCCACCCCATCCTCACCGTTTACCTGATCAAAACCCACCACCACCAACGTTCACCACCACTATCACCGTCGTTGATGTTCTAAAAGTAGTTAATTAAAAACAACTCAAATTACCCTAATTCTAAACTCAAAGTAAACTCTAGACTCCTAAAATATACTAAACTACTAACCGGCAAGTGGACCGATTAATTGTAGAATAGCATTAAGCAAGTCCGGATTATCGAACCCACAAGACTCTCTAATTACTATGACTACTAATTTAGACTCAACTACACACTTTGTATATTTTAAAGGGGGGGGGGGGTTGCTAATAAATCTAAATTATCAATTAGACTAAAACTACTAAATTGAAATGACCAAACTATAAACTTTTAAGAAATTTGAGATTAAATCAAGAAATAATGAACTAGTCACCTAGGTTGAATTTTTAGACTACTACTCCTTTAATTTAATAATAATTTATTAGGTTGAATGTTTTACCGGGATCTTAACATATGGAAGTCTAGGTTTACATAACAGACCCGACCTTCAGGAAGACACCTATGATACCACCTTTATTGTACCGTACTAAGATTTTTCATATTTAATAGCAAAGTCTAATTAATTACCTCTAATAATTAACTGACCATACAATTTTATGTAGCTTAACTGACTCATTATGACAAGGAAATTAGATTTGGAATTCTCAAAATTAACTACATTTATCTAATTAATTTAGCCAACTAATTGTATTTTAAATTAGCAAAGTGCCTAATTAATTAATTACCTCTCAATAATTAACATAGACCAGCTACAATTTCTAGTGTAGCTTAACTGACTCAATTATGACAAGGAAATTAGATTTGGGAATTTCTCAAAATCTAAACCTAACAATTTATCTAATTAATTTAGCCAACTAATTGTTATTTCTCAATAATCAATTTAGGTATTATGACAAGATTGATTTTATAATTCATTCATTGTTTTCCCGGTTTTATTGGCCAATTTACCGACAACTTTCCGAATCCCTAAAGACACGAAAAGTAACATAAACCTATTCTATGGAAGACATCCCACCTACGTTCATACAAAACAATTCAAACAATCACAAATCAAGCAAAATCATTTAAATAATCTAAACTAGATAATTAAAGTTGTGACTTTACCAATTAAACATTAAACCCAAATTAAATTAAAACAAATCAAAGTTTCATAAAATCCATCATCCAAAACCTAGGCAACTGAATCAAATCTAGCCTAATAACATGTTTGAAAAGCCAATTAAACAAGGTTTATAACAAGGAAGAATAATCAAGTAAAACAAGGATGCAAAGGTCAAGAATGGTATGATAAAACCGTGAAAAACTCCTGCCTTGAACCTCCTTGATCACCCAAACACCTCTTGCAGCTAGATCTCTTTCTCCTCGCTCAAAATCTCCAGAAAAGTGCTCCCAAAAGCCTCTAGTCCGTCCAAGTTTTTTCCAAGATGAGTTTTACTTCAATTATGATTGATTAAATAACAAACAAAGCCAAACAAAATCTGATTTCGAAACTTTCTGGATAAAACGCCCTCTCGCCGGCCGCGAGAGGGTTTGAGGCCTCCGGTCGCGCCCCGCGACCGGGTAAGAAACCCTATTTTACGTTTTGTTTCCTCATTTCTGATCCAATCACGTCCCGGCTCGGTTCTTTTCACCATTTTCGCTTGTTTTCCCATTCTTCCAACCGTTTTCACGACCCAAGACCTGCAAAACGCATTTGGATTAAAAGTATATAAATTCTTGACAAACCGAAACGAAAATGCGCTAAAATTATACAAACTCTACATGATAAATGAATGTATTATTCAATACATCAAATATCCCCACACTTGCTATTTTTTCGCCCCCGAAAAAGAATTGTGCATAAACGGAATCATAACCAAACAATTACTCGATTTCAAAAATTAAAGTTATTTTCATTAGGGAACAAGATTTATGTTAACCGCGATTGCAAGTATTGGATCCACTTAAACTCAAAATTCGGTTCAAACCTCTTATCATGTGAATTTAGTTTAAGTGTGGTCACTCTACATAGGGTCTCACACTAGAGTCCACAGTATCCATAATCTCACCTCAAGCTTATGAAACAAAATGAACGAATAATTTAAACCCTTCCTAACCGTTTTATACCAAAATATAAAGAATTTAAAATCAAGCAATTTTTCTTTTTCTTTTCATTTGAGCATTTGATTTCTTTTTTCCATATCTAACCTAGAGGCTGTCTCAACCAGAATCACCATCCCCGAGAGAGACAACGTGGGCTTCGATACTTAAAATTTCAACTAATCCTAGAGGGATTCTCGATCAGAGTCACCATCCCTAAGGGAGATTCCATAGGCCTCGTCTACTTTTCAATCAAGCACATTTTTTTTCTATATTTTTTTTTCTTTTTACATGATTAAAATTTCTAAATATTTTAGCTTATAACGGCATTCCTTATACTATTTTTTACGGTTTCAGTTTCCCATTTTTCCTAGATGAGTACCCACTAGTAGACCGACAATTAAGGTATATTAATCTCAAAGAAAATAAGAACCGAATCAAGCCTACTCACATATCCCAAGTTAGACACAAACTCACCCTTTTATTTCTCATATTATTATTATTTGAAACCGAATAAAAATTTAATTTTTCTATCATTTTCTGTTTGATTTCATGCAAACTTCTTTTCCAAAAGACATTTTCGGATTTTTGTTTTTTTATAAATCAAAACTACTACACTACTCACACTAACTACTATCTCATCCCCACACTTAAATTTTTGCATTGTCCCCAATGCAAAGATGAGACAACCTACCACTCAAAATAAAACTAAACTAAATAACGAAAGAAAAACAAAGAAAATACAATACAAAAGGGAAGCGACTTAGCTGGTAGTGCAAGACTGTCGATGTGCCAGTCAAACCACTCGTGCTCTCCAAACCGAACGCCCTCAACGTACCATTATCAAAGCTCTCATGCGAATGGAACAACATACAACATCGACCTATCACCATGCACTTACAAAACATAATAATGATAAAGCAAGATAAATAAACTGTTTTGAAAGATTGTTCACCAGAATACCCAAACCAGCCATCACCACCCACAAAGTAAATAGTTAAACATTACAGACCATTAATAAATTAAAATTGCAGAAAAGAAAAATAAAGATAAAGCTCCTCAGCTGCTTCAATTGTCCTCTTCCGACTCTTCCGACGCCTCAAATACCTGATATGGTTGACCGTCCTCCATCCCCGCAAACTGACTTGACCTGCCTGACCACCTGGATGCTGAAAGTAGAATGGGATTCCCATGTTTCAGATTCTGCATCATATACCTCATCCCATCTTCTAGCCTCCTCTGGCTAGTCTCATGTATGCGCCTACTCTCTAACATGGTCTGGCGAACTCCACCAAACTGCTGGTCAACATAGTTACGCAAGTCCCCTAACCCCATCTCCATCCTGTCATAAAGAGAATCTAAAGTCAGTGGGTCTGGGCGAGGCTCACTAAGAGGATACTGTCGTCCTGGCAGTTCTTGGCGCGTAACCAGCCGCTGATATCGAGTGGGGATGCCAACCTAGCATAGATGATGCAGCTTCGGATCCGGGAGGCGGTTGCACCTGAGGTCCCTGGCGGACTGGCAGCCAGCTAACAAACTCTTGGGTCGTCAGAATTCCAGCAGCCTGGAGGTCTCTAATGCTCATGACGCAGGGGGCGGGGCCCTCTCAAACTGTCTTGGAGATATCTGTCGAACACCCCTAAACTCTCGGCTAAGCACGTGATCAAGGGCCCGCAATAAACCCTTACCCCGGGCCCCCCCTCCACAGTTCATCGTGGCCAGGTTTGTCGGCCGTCCCTCCACCATACACATCAGACAAACAAACTCACCTGGTTGACCTTGTTATCCCCCTGCCTCTTCCAACCAGCGTAGCGACAAGAATCTTATGGAGAAACCAGTGAATTGGATTAGTAATATCACTTGCCACCATGTTGTTTGAATATGGAGCAGAAGAGATTGTACCCCAAAATCTGGCGAGCTCGTCCGCCTGAACACTATGGGGGTGCCTCCTTTTGAAGACCCCATGAAGGCTAGTGGCGAAATCCGGTGCCTGAACCTACTCTTCCGAGTATATTTGCAAGGCCACCGCAAACTGTGGGATCGTCATCTCAAAAACTTGCCTCCCCAAGGGAAACGAGACAACATCACTCTCGTTGAATTTACCCTGCTGGTATTCGAATGTAGAGTGAAACTCGTAGATGATCTCTTTGAATTGTCTAGCTCCGCAATCCAACACCCTTCAGAACTTGTCACCCAACAAATGTTCAATCCGACCTCTTTGACCTAAATTGTTAATCAAATCTCAATCGATCCTCCTATAGGGTAGCAGCTCACAAGTGACCAGGTTAGAAATCCGTTCCCACTCGTGGGAGTCTAGATCAAACTGCAGAAGGAGACTGTCCACTATTCTCGTACTCTACCCATGGGGAACACTGTCCCCCAGTATCTGATTCTGCGTTGGCCAAAGTATGAAGGTTGCTGTGGCGCATCAGCGGGGTCACCTCTCTGACAAGGTGTTGGTCCCCTCCTCTTTCGTCCGGCTGCTCGAACTACCCTCTCCTGACATCTGCATAAAGCACAAGTAAGACAAGCACGACATTAGAAAAAGGAAACCACATAAAACAAATGACCGTATAGCATTTCATTCGCGGTTATGGTCTGCAAAAGATAAACAATTTACCACATAATTTAAGATACATTTGAACAGTGTGTAACATTATTAATTAATAAAAACCGAATCTCGCCCGAATGGAGATTGAGTACGGGCGAGACCGGATCCTATATGCATGACATTCCAAATGTTACTAACCCCCCCCCCCCGAAAACATATCAAAAACATTACAACTACCCCCCTCTCGGCACTTTAATTGCCCTCAATTAAACCGATGTGCCGAAACATGAGCCAACATTGAGTGGAAATCTCCAGATAACAAAGGTTGAACATAGTAGAAATAACAGGTTGACGATCTTAAAAATCTGATTTTTATTATCAATGTTAACCAACCCGCATCCCCACACTCAATGTTGGACCTCACCAAATCCGCCAAGAAATACCCTGCATATACTTAATCTACCCACATCAAGTAGCACCCATAACCATCAAAAGTTAAATCAAACCAAGTTTACCCCAACCCGTAAATTAACCGAACATGCAACTGTCATAGTACAAACACCAAAATAAATGCAACAACTATATATATGATGAAAATGTAAGCATAAAAGTTGCGAAAAACCATACCTTGGTGCAGATCTGTAGAACTAGTGCACAAAAATGAAAAGTTGAAACACCGGTAAAAAGCACGGTTGAAAGGGAAAAAACGGATGTTTTCACTTAAAGATGGGTGGGGGTTGATGTATTGAAGAAAAAGTGGAAGATTTCAGTGGATTTGGGCTAAAAATGGCGATTTTGGTGATAAATGGGGGTGTAGCCGAAATGAAAGTGGTGAAGAAAGCGGGAGGTAAAAAGTGGAGTCTAGGGTTTTTAAACTGCAGTTACGGTCTCTCGCGGGCCGCGAGAGAGACATCTAAGTCTCTCGCGCCCCGTGAGGGAGTGATGGTTCCGGAAGTTGTTGGCCTCTCGCGGGCCGCGACTGAGGAGGCATATGCGCGAGAGGCTTGTTTTCACAGAAAGTTTCTAATTTTTTTTCAAGTTTCATGCCTTAGAAAATTTTTGAAACCTTAACGTTGTCTATTATAGCTTAATGAACCACCCTCTCTTGACCGAATTTAACCAAACGTACCTGCAATTGTCCGCTCTCCATCAATGATGCGTGATATGACCTGCAAAAACCAACTAAACCGACCCACACACAAACACACAAAATACGAAAACATGAATTACATAAAAACACGAAATGCAATTAACTACCAAATTGTACATACTCTACACTTGAGCCGAGACCCAAGAATCTACGCGGTATGAGGTGGAACTTCGAGAGGAGTCTCCTCCGTCTCGATGGGATCTAATGGTCCTCCTAAATAGTTTTTCAAGCGATGCCCGTTGACATTCCACGTCCCTCCGTCAGCTTCATCTTTTAACTCGATAGTTCCATACGGGAATACCTCATTGACCACATATGGGCCGGACCATTTTGACTTCAGTTTGCCCGCAAACGGTTTCAATCGCAAGTTATATAAGAGCACTCTGTCGCCGATTTGAAACTCTTTCACATTCTTCAATCTCCCGTCGTGCAGCACCTTGGTTTTCTCCTTAATGCTCCATGAACGCTCATACCCCGCGTCCCGAAGTGCCTCCAACTCGTGAATTTGGAAGAATCGTGGCTTAGCAGCTTCGGTGAGGTCCAAATTCACGGTTTTCAATGCCCACAGTGCCCTATGCTCAAGTTCGACCGGGAGATGGCAGGCTTTACCGTAAACGATCATGAAGGGCGTGGTGCCTAGCGGTGTCTTATAGGCGGTGCGAAACGCCCATAAAGCATCATCTAACTTGTCGGACCAGTCCTCCGACTTTTGCCTACCGTCTTCTCAAGGATCCGTTTTACCCCATGTTCGCATTCTCCACTTGGCCGCTCGTCTGAGGATGATAAGCGGTGGAGAGGCAGTGAGTGACACCGTAGCGCACCAATGCCTTTTCCATGACGGCATTGCAGAAGTGCGTGCCACGGTCACTAATAATGGCTCGTGGGGTACCAAAACGGGTGAACAGCTTCTTCAAGAATCTCACCACCACTCGGGCATCATTTGTGGGTAAAGCTTGAGCTTCAACCCACTTGGAAACGTAGTCAATAGCCACAAGGATGTATCGATTCCCGCTAGAGATGGGAAACGGCGCCATGAAGTCAATCCCCCATACATCAAAAACTTCAAGAATTTGGATCGGATGTTGGGGCATCTCGTCCTTGGAGGAGATGTTGCCGGTGCGCTGGCACCGGTCACACGTCTTTACAAACTCTAGAGTGTCTTTCACTACTGATGGCCAATAAAAACCGCAATCGAAGACCTTCTGCGCGGTGACGTGCGGACCATGATGACCTCCTGTTAGTCCCTCATGCACGTGCCTCAAAATCTCCGCCCCCTCTTCTCTACCAAAGCAGCGCCTCAGAATTCTGTCTCCCCCTACCCGAAATAGAAATGGATCGTCCCAGATGTAACGCCTGACATCGCGGAAGAATTTCTTCTTCTGCTGCGTGGTCATCCCCTTCAGTACCACTCCATTCGCTAGATAATTCGCGAAGTCGGAAAACCACGACATTCCCTCCTTCTCCGCTGTCACAAACTCTACTTACTCGTGGGGAAATCTATCACCAATCTCTTATTCCCTAATTTCTTCTCTACTAGGATCCTCTAATCGGGATAGATGGTCAGCGGCCATATTCTCTGCTCCTTTCTTATCTCTAATCTCTATGTCGAACTCGGAAAGCAAGAGAATCCACCGAATGAGACGAGGCTTTGCGTCCTTCTTCTGGAAAAGGAAGCGTAGAGCTGCGTGGTCCGTAAAGACGATGGTTTTGGACAGGACAGGGGAGGATTGGAATTTATCAAACGCGAATACCACTGCTAAAAGCTCCTTTTCTGTAGTGGTGTAGTTCTCTTGAGCGTCACTAAGGGTTTTACTAGCGTCGTAAATAGGATGAAAATGTTTGTCACGTCGCTGACCCAAACGGCGCTCACAGCATAATCGCTCGCATCACACATGAGCTCGAAGGACAAGCTCCAGTCGGGTGAGACGAGGATAGGAGCACTCACCAGTTTCTCCTTAAGGATCATGAAAGCTTTCAAGAAGTCATCATCGAAGATGAAGGGTACATCTTTTTCGAGGAGTCGAGTCATGGGGCGGGTGATCTTCGAGAAAACTCTGATAAAACGTCTGTAGAAGCCTGCATGACCGAGAAAGCTACGGATGGACTTGACGCTAGTGGGTGGAGGGAGTCAGCTGATAGTATCTATCTTTGCTCGATCGACCTCTATACCTGCTCGTGAAATCTTATGCCCTAGCACTATGCCCTCTGTCACCATAAAGTGACATTTCTCCCAGTTGAGCATCAGTCTCGTCTCGACACACCGTTTCATCATCGCATCTAAATGAGTAAGACATTGATCGAAAGTGTTTCCATAGACAGAGAAATCGTGCATGAAAACCTCCATCAAGGTCTCGATCATGTCCTGGAAGATAGCGACCATGCATCGTTGGAAAGTAGCCGGAGCGTTACATAACCCGAACGGCATGCAGCGATACGTGTAGGTACCATAGGGGCATGTGAAGGTTGTCTTTTCCTGGTCCTCGGGAGCAATCGGGATCTGAAAGTAACCTGAGAACCTGTCAAGAAAGCAATAAAATTGCTGTCCTGCGAGTCGCTCCAACATCTGATCGATAAACGGGAGCGGGAAGTGGTCCTTGCGGGTGGCGTCATTTAATTTACGATAATCTATGCACACCCGCCAGCCCGTGACTGTTCGCGAGGGATAAGCTCCTTCATCTCGTTCATGACCACTGTCATTCCCCCTTCTTGGGAACAACCTGAGTGGGGCTTACCCATGCGGAATTGGAGATCGGATATATGAGACCAGCTTCCATCAGCTTAAGCACCTCTTTCTTTACAACTTCTTGCATATTCGGGTTCAGACGGCGCTGTGGCTGCACTAGTGGCTTAAAGACGTCCTCCATGAGGATCCTATGTGTACAGAAGGTAGGGCTAATTCCCTTGATATCAGAAAGTTTCCATGCGATGGCCTCCTTATTTGACTTTAGGACCTCGATTAAACGCTCCTTCTCCTCCGTTGACAATTTGAAGAAATGATCACGGGTAAGCTCGAATTGTCACCTAGGAATGCGTATTCTAAGTGAGACAGGAGGACCTTAAGCTCTACGGCTGCTGGGGTTAATAATGGTGTACTCTCGGTAGCCGCACTCACCTCACAGAAGTCTAGGGTCTAGGAACCTCTAGGAAATCATCCCCTATATCCTCACTATCACTCTCCTCAGCTTCTAAACTCTCATTCACTAGGTCGGCTCCGCTAATATAGTCTAAACTGTGATCAACGCACGACATGAATGAATTCAGAAAGTATACAGAGTGACAAGGGCCACTATCGATGTCGCCACCGCTCGGTTGTTGCATCGACCTTGCGATTTCCAACGTGACGGTCTCGTCCCCGACTCGAAGGGTGATTTTCCCATCATGATCATCAATGAGCGCTTTCGCGGTGCACAGAAATGGGTGACCTAAGATGATGGGTACCTGCTCGTCGGCCTCCATATCGAGGATGACGAAATCTACAGGAAAGACGAATCTATCAACTTTAACCAATAAGTTCTCTACGATTCCTATCGGCTACTTAACAGACCTATCGGCTAATGACAGTGACATACGAGTAGGGGTGAGCTCCCCTAACCCTAATCTCTCGTAGAGTGAGAAAGGCATCCGATTTATGCTCGCCCCGAGATCGCCTAAAGCATGAGCTGGAGCAATGGAGCCGCCGAATAGGCATGGAATCATAAAGATACCCGGATCAGTTAGTTTCTCGGGCAACTTGTTTAAAACCACGGCGGAACATCCTCCAGTCAACGGGACATTCGAAAGCTCCCCCAGCCTATCTTTACGTTTTAGAAGATCCTTAAAAAAACTTAGCATATTTAAGCATATGCTGGAGGGCCTCGATAAACGGGAGATTGATTTTTAACTGAGTAAACATGTCAAGGAAATTTCCGTATTCCTTGGCATATTTTTGTTGTTTCAGACGTGATGGGTAGGGTAGGCGTGAAGTATCTATGATCGGTGATGGCCTGACCTCTACCGGTTTTCTCTCTCCCCTACTCTCAACTGAAGGTCCACTGGCTAGTGCGGTAATTGCTGGGTCTAGCCTGGTGTACACCCTCCATCTCTATTTCCTCGTCCACCTCATCATCACGCTCCTCTACCTCTACCTCTACCTCTATCCCCTCTCTACCCACTTCCTTTAGAGTCCTACCACTGCGCGTAGTAATCGCTTTCGTGTGTTGGTTTGCGGGGTTGGGTTGGGTATTACCCGCGAACTGGCTGTGTGGCTGCTCTTGCAGCTGCTTAGCGATACTACCGACCGACCTCTGTAGATATAAGAGCGCGGACTGTTGATTTTTCAAGAGAAAATCATGTTCCGTGAGAGTTTTCTGAGTAGCCTGATCCTTAACAACTAATTGAGATAACAACTCTTCGATCCTATCTAGACTACCTCCTGACCCTCCACTCCTAGTCTGACCCTCCTGATTCGAACCCCCTCCACTATACTGACTAGCATGATCTGACCCTCCACTATTGTAGTGACCCTGCCCCCTGTTCTGATAAGAGCCTGATTGGAAACCAGGGGGGTTACCGGAAGATCAATAATTATTATTGTTATTATTTCGCCAGTTTGGATTATAATTAGAAGAATTATTATTAAAGGGATTCTTAGGACCTCGGCTCTGACCGGTGATAAACTCTACCTGCTCGACAGTGAGCGTGGGACATTCTAACGTGTCATGACCCCCCTACCCACTTCACACCTGTCTACCTTCTTTTTCAGTTCCTGTATCTCCTTCGTGACCTCCCTCTTAAAGCTATCTAAAGCAGCTACCGTAGTTTCCAAGCTAATTTGGTCTAGACCCTGGTTAACCGGAGGTGTACGAGAAACAGGAATTTAATTCCTGTCGACAGTGCTGTAATCGACATCGGAATGGGCAAATATCTCGAAAAGGTCATTACACTCGGCTACAGTTTTCTTTCCCATCAAGTGTCCACCAGCAGAAGTGTCAAAGCGAGCGCGGGTCTCAGGGGTGAGACCGTTGTAGAATTTCTCTACAAGCGCCCAGTCTGACAGACCGTGTTGGGAGCAGCGGGATACTAGAGTTTGGAAACGCTCCCAAGCTAGATGGTAGGGCTCATCAGGTTCCATTCGGAACGAATGGATCTGATCACGAAGGCGGGATGCTTTAGCGGGTGGAAAGTATTTCTTAAGGAAAGCATCCCATAGAGAAGCCCAAGTAGAAAAAGTACCGGGTGGTTGAGAGTCAAGCCAGATGGCGGCTCGACCCCCGAGAGAAAAAGGAAAGACTTGGAGAAAATGGGCATCATTGCCCGCACCCTCCATATTGAACGTGTGACATAGACGGGTAAGGCGGTTGATATGTGCCGGCGCATCCTCATCATCACGACTGTGGAATTGGCAAGAGTTAGTGATGGCGGTCATGATGTAGGAAGGGATTTGCCAGGCTCGATCATTGTTCATAGGGGTAAGGTGATGGGTGAGTTTGCACCGGTGAAGCCGGTGGTGGCCTGTTGGTAAACAGTCTGATTGTTATTATTAGCCATGTGAAAGTTTGGTGGTGGCGGTGGTGGGCTTATGTTTCTATGGACTACGCGGGGTGATGGGGAACCGGGTGGTGAAGGTTTAGGTGTAAAATCAAAATCGGGCGGTATAAAGGAACGAGATGAACTTGAAAAAGTTGAGGAAGAAGCACTTACCTTTGGTGCGGGAGAGAATGGCGTATCCGTCGGCGGCTTAGGCGGAGGTCCTTACGAACACGTATGGGGCATCCACTAAACCTGAAATACGACAAACACGAGAAGTTAGCAAAAACAATTAAAATATATATACAAAAATAAATATTAAACTAATTAAAGAATTTAGACTCCTACGACACAAGCGAATAAAAAAATTAAACACAAGTGTAATAACAAAGCCTAAATCGAGTAATCAACGCAATTGCCAATGAGAGAGTCCCCGGCAACGGCGCCAAAAACTTGATGTTCTAAAAGTAGTTAATTAAAACAACTCAAATTACCCTAATTCTAGACTCAAATTAAACTCTAGACTCCTAAACTATACTAAACTACTAACCGGCAAGTGGACCGATCAATTGTAGAATAGCATTAAGCAAGTCCGGATTATCGAACCCACAGGACTCTCTAATTACTATGACTACTAATTTAGACTCAATTACACACTTTGTATATTTTAAGGGGGTTTTTTTTGCTAATATATCTAAATTATCAATTAGACTAAAACTACTAAATTGGAATGACCAAACTATGAACTTTTAGGAAATTTGGGATTAAATCAAAAAATAATGAACTAGGCACCTAGGTTGGATTTTTAGACTACTACTCCTTTAATTTAATAATAATTTATTAGATTGAATGTTTTACCAGGATCTTAACATATGAAAGTCTAGCTTTACCTAACAGGACCCCCAACCCTTCTCAGGAAGACACCTATGATAACCTACACTTTTTATTTGTTTATCGGTTCTAAATATTTCTTTTCAGTTATCTTTTAAATTAGCAAAGTGTCTAATTAATTAATTACCTCTCAGTAATTAACCTAGACCAACTATAATTTCTAGTTTAGCTTAACTGACTCAATTATGACAAGGAAATTTGATTTGGGAATTTCTCAAAACCTAAACCTAACAATTTATCTAATTAATTTAGTCAACTAATTGTTATTTCTCAATAATCAATTTAGGTATTATGACAAGATTGATTTTATAATTCATTCAATTGTTTTCCCGGTTTTATTGGCCAATTTACCAACAACTTCCCGAATCCCTAAAGACACGAAAAGTAACATCAACTTATTGTATGGAAGACATCCATCTAAGTTCATGCAAAACAATCAAACAATCACAAATCAAGCAAAATCATGCAAATACTCTAAACTAGATAATTAAAGTTGTGAACTTTACCAATTAAACATTCAAACCCAAATTAAATTAAAATAAATCAAAGTTTCATAAAATCCATCATCCAAAACCTAGGTAAATGAATCAAATCTAGCTTAATAACATGTTTGAAAAGCCAATTAAACAAGGTTTATAACAAGGAAGCATATTCAAGCAAAACAAGGATGCAAAGGTCAAGAATGATATGATAAAACCGTGAAAAACTCCTGCCTTGAATCTCCTTGATCACCCAAACACCTCTTGCAGCCTAGATCTCTTTCTCCTCGCTCAAAATCTCCAGAAAAGTGCTCCCAAAAGCCTCTAGTCCGTCCAAGTTTGTTCCAAGATGAGTTATACTTCAATTATGATTGATTAAATAACAAACAAAGCCAAACAAAATCTGATTTCGAAACTTTCTGGATAAAACGCCTTCTCGCCGGCTGCGAGAGGGTTTGAGGCCTCCGGTCGCGCCCCGCGACCGGGTAAGAAACCCTATTTTACGTTTTGTTTCCTCATTTCCGATCCAATCACGTCCCGGCTCGGTTCTTTTCACCATTTTCGCTTGTTTTTTCCCATCCTTCAACCGTTTTCACGAACCAAGACCTGCAAAACGCATTTGGATTAAGAGTAGATAAATTCTTGACAAACCGAAACGAAAACGCGCTAAAATTATACAAACTCTACATGATAAATGAATGTATTATTCAATACATCAGTCGTTCACCCCACCACCGTTCACCAACATCAGAACGTAATCAAAACCCACCGCCACCACCATCCCCAAATCAAAACCCACTACCACCCACCTCAAATAAATGGCGTAGATCTATAAAGGAATCAAATGGATCTTAGTGTGGGAATCGAGTTGAAGTTTCGTTTTCAGATTCAAATGAGACAGAAGCATTAGTCTCACACACTCTTCATCCTTCTTCATAATCAAAGAATGCTTTATCGATGCTCTGTTGATGATGTCTATGCAGCTTTCATCTGTCTCCATTGAAGTTGCAAGTTTTGAAATAAAATTAAGGTTTTTGTGGAGAAGATGAAGATGTATAGCAGTAGAGAGAGAAAGAGAGGAGCTGAGGGGAAGAGTGAGAGCCTAATAGAGAGGTGTGGAATTATGACAATTTACTCTTTTTATCTTTTATATAATAATAATAATAATAATAATAATAAGAGAATAGATCAAAATGGCATCCGAAAAGATTTAAATTAAAAATCCCAAAAATACCATTGGTTAAAAATATGGTTTTTGGACGAAGTTAAGACATGTGATCAAAATGGCAACAAAAGAGAAAAGTCAGGATCCCAAAAACAATAAAAATCTATTTAAACTAAAATAATAAATTTAGACCAAGATTATGGACTAAAATAATAATATACTCTTACCAAAAACTCCTATTCCCTCCCCTTACACGTTTTTGTTCCTATGGACACATTTTTTTCTCCTTGATTACTATCAAAATCTATATTTATATATCTATAATTATATAACATAATAAATGAAAATAATTTGGAATATTTGGTATGATGTGATTTAAGCTCAAAGGTTATTTGGATGAGAAAATGGATGGGTCAAAGATATTTGTTAATAGGTTAGGGGGATCCGGATTTTGACCCGACTATTTAAATGTTCCAAAAAACCCTAATTATTTAATCTTTTTTCCTTCCACCTCCTACACTCCAGCCGTTTCTCCCATTTGATTCATCTCCATCCGTTCCATTTCCCAATCGCAATCATCATCTCAAATCCTCTGCAATCTGAAGAAATATCATGACTAAAAAGGATCTCCTTTGATCGTGAAACAGAGTTAAATCACTGAAAGGTCTTCAGCGATGGGATGCTGATGACGTTAAGATTAGGGCTACAAAGGGACATGCTTCGTTTCTCTATCAAGTTCAAAAGGTAACTTTTTTTTTCAGTCGTTCATAAGGAATGTTTAGGGTTTTTCAATCATTCATCAGGAATTTAGTTTAGGTTTTATTTTTTCGGGTTCTATTATATATAATATATAAGTTTTCTGTTCTTATTACAATTTGTGCAAATGTAAAGTTGTAATTGTGTTGCGTTTTAGGGTTTGTGTTTGTGGATCGATTCACTGACACCTGAAATTATATTCATGATAAATTCTTGAGAAATGTTCTTTTTTGTTGGGTTTTTATAATTAGGTTTGTGGATAAAAGACGATAACAAAATTGAAGCAGATTATCACTCATTGTCTGGTTGTGTTGGATCCATCTCAACAACCTATGACCTCTTCTCATGTAAGCTTGCTGTTTATGTTTTTATTTTGGCAAAATAACGGATGCTAAAGAAAATTATAATCCGAGTGTTGATCGAGTTTTTTTTGTGTTTGAAGCATTGTTATGGGTTAGGGTTTATGAATGAACCTCATTTTGTTGCAATTTGTTTTTCTTGACAATGGTATGGATTTAAAGTTGCTTTATCATGTACAAGTTACGATATTGGTACCAATGATAATGTACAGACTACGAGAAAAGCGATACTATTAGCTACTTGTAATATATTATACTATTCTTTTGTTTTCAGTTTGCTGATCATTGATGACCAACCGAAAAAATCATAAGATATTGCATCTATGCTCCAAACCGTTTTGTGACTTGGGTATATAAATGTTCTAATACCTAAACCCTCATTTGTTTCTCTCAGCCACTCCATCTTCCTAAACGTCGTTAGGGTTTTTCAGTTATTCCACTCTATTTAACATCGCAACCGCCCTGTTCTTCTCGGTGACGGTACAATCTTCTTTTCTTATTCATTTGTATGTTTTTTTCTGTATTGTTGATTATGTTCGTTGTTATTTGATTCATTATGTTTGATTCGATTAGGTCACTCGATTAGGGTTTGTTTTTCTTCTTTTGCGACAATCTGATTCGAATGTTAGGTTTTTGTTTGATTGGGTCTGATTTGATTTCATCTTTCGCTACAGACAACCCTAGCATTCGATCGGTGCTTCCTTCATCTTCAATTTCACAGAGTTGTTCTTCATCTTTTGCTACAGACAACCCTAGCATTCGATCGGTGCTTACTTCTAAGGAGGCGTTTGATGTAATAACGATTTAATGTGATTTTAAGGAGGCTTTTGATGTAATAACAATAGATATGCTACAGACCGACAATTTCAATGTAATAACGATAGAAGAGTCAACTTATTACAGACTTCCTACTTTTGCTAAGTTACACTTCAATAAACATTGTGTAGTCTACATGACTCTGGTGTCATTGTACAACTATTATGGTGAAGGAATATGTGGCTATTAAGGATTAAACATGATTACATGGTTTAGAGAAAATTTGGATGGAACATTTGTTCATGGTGCTATTTTAGAAATATATGAAGTTACTGACGCAAATTGCAATTGCCAATTTACGTTTGGGTAATTCCTTCTACTTTGTTCTTAGCCACTCTAAGGGGGCGTTTGGTTCGCGGAATGTTTTGGAATTGGAATTTGTATAGGAATTAGAATTTGAGGGAATTGGATTTGGAGTTTAAACATTCCAATTGTAATTGGAAATGGTTGGAATTAGAATCTCAATTCCATTTTAGTTGTGTTTGGTTGTCAAATGAATTAGAATCCATCACCTCGTCACCCACAACCCCCATTCGGGTCGAAAAGGTACGGGTCAAAACGGTTCCATCGAATCGGTTCGTGGCGAAACGGTTCGATTCGAAACGTTACGGGTCAAACCGTTCGCGCCGAAACGGTACGGGTCGAAACAGTTCGCGTCAAAACGGTTCGATTCAAAACGGTACGGTTCGAAACGGTTCCGGTCGGAACTGTACGGGTCGGGAACGGTTCGATTTGAAACGTTTCGCGTCGAAACGGTACGGGTCGAAACGGTTCGGATCGAATCCTTACGGGTCGAAACGGTGTGGGTCGAAACCGTTCGGGTCAAAACGGTCGAAGATTCTTATGAATTTACTTTAGTTCCTTCACATATAGGAAGGATTTTGAATTCCTTTAGTTAAAAGAATCTAAAGGAATTCATGCCTAATTCCACTTCCAATTCCATTGTCAACCAAACACATGAAGATTGGAATTGAGATTCGAATTCCATCAAATTAAACCAAACATATTAAGAGATGGAATTCAGATTCCACTTCCCTTAAGTTCCTTTGAATTCCTGTGAACCAAACGCCCCTTAAATATTTTTGCATGTATTCAATAATTTTTTTGTTCTATTTGAAGGTTACCCAGTTCTTTTTGATTCAGTTGTTGGAGGGCTGACAATGTTTGAGGATACTTATGTCATTTTCTCGGGTACCTTTTTTCATGTTATGCATATAGACTAACAATACAGTTAGTAATTACATATCTTATTGATATTAATGGTGCTTTTATTTTTCTTTACAAGATCCATAGAAGACCAAACCGCAGCTTCTACAAAAAGCACATATGCATTCACCTGGACTGGTATGATAAGCCTTTAGTTAAGTTTTATATAATATGTTATTCACAGTTTATCTTAAACTTTAATGTATTTTATAAATGCAGGGTGGGTATTTAGAAAGATAAATTTCAGTGATGTTATTAAATATGCTTCTAATGTAAGCACCGCAAGGAGGAAAATTTGACTTTGGCCACCCCCCAATTTAGTAGCATTAGTTTTCAAAGAGAAATTATGAGAAACATGTCAACCAAAAACCAAAGAAAGCCAGTAGACGCTCATATGTGAAAAAAGAGGTTGTGCCAGTTGTATGTGTCATTCGTGCAAATTGGGTCATGCCATCGTCAGAAGAGAGCATTTTGCTACTTATTTACTTGAGTACACCAGGTAGCTTTGATCTCCAATCTTGTATAGGTGTAAAAATGGTCGGGTCAGGTTAAGTTTAATTTTATTTAAATGTAATAACAACACGAATTCTTTTATATATTATCTCTATATATAAACCTGAAATGGGGTTTGGGACATGTGTCCCTAAATGGTGGTTTAATGAAATACGTTCAAGATATTCAAGAATATTGTACATAATTATCAGGTCTATATAGCAATTTATTTGTTTTAGTTAATTGTTGAAAAGTTGTGCAGTGGTTAAATTAGGTGGTTGTTTTGTTGAAGTAGAATTATATAAGCAAGACATTTAGGTGGAAGGAAACTATTGGAGCATTGGAGGAAAGACCGGGCCATTTTAGTGATGTATGATTTCCTGGACTAATGGTTGCCTTGCCCGCTATAAGTTCTTTCAGGTATAAACCACCTTCTACTTTGAAGAGGCAGGAAATTGTCACGTGCTTTACATCATTCAGTACATATCAAGTTCAATTGACTGGAAATACAGGAAGGTTTTTCTTACTCAGAAAGTCGAGCCTGTGATGCCTTGGGATCCATATCTTTGAGTGATAGTGATGATCACTTCAAAAAGGGTATGCATACCATCACATTTCTTGCTCCCAATCAGTTTTGATTATGACCCGTAAACTAAGAATTGGACAAGCTTTCTTGTAACATATGTTTGATCTCTGTTGAATTGTTCAAAATATGGCAACATTGAATCTTTATTATCAATCAGTAATTGTAATACTGAATTCAATTTTGCAGTTTAATAGGTACTGGTAGTTGAGTAAATAAGAGAGTGGGATCCCATTTGGTTGCGGTTCTGGTGCAGAGTTCACAAGTAGTGAAAAAAGTGGTGTTGCAAGTAGGTGCTGTAACTGCAAAGTTTTCTATTCGAGCTCTGCCAAGAGTATTGCAAACTCTAGATTACATGAGCAGGTTTGTCTGGTTTTGTTAACAAGTAGCCATGGCAACTACCCGTTTGCTTACTAACGGGTCAATTTCAATTCTGCCTTTTCTCAATCGTAGCTAAAAGGGAGAACATGTCAAATATCACTAACACGTTGAAAGTCACCCAAAGTCTGTTTTTATCATACAACCTCCCAACCATTTTTGTTAAAGACTTGGAATTGTTTCGTAATATTATTTTTCTAATCATAATTAATGCATTAATTATTAACAAATTCTTCAAAAATGGTCATAATATGTTGCGGGTCATCCCAACCATAATGACCTTTTATCTATATTTAGATTATAATCCCCCAGATGCTCTCAAAGAAACATTCAACACAGATGTCACATTCAGAAAAGGAATTAAATAATGAACATAAATTAAAGGCGTTTATCCAGAAAGATTATCATCCTGGTTGTACAACAATTACTGCTATTATAGTTCAGAATAAGCTATGTTGGGGGCGATCTTATGTCGAGCGATGGACTATGAGATGTTGTAGGCAATTTTGAAGTTGTTAACATAATCAAGGACACACGGTGAAAGGGCCAGAAATGTTCTCCAAGAGATTGGCAATGGAGGTTGCTGAGCGTGGCAGTAATGATAATATACCAGTAATAGTCGTGTTTCTTCGGCCCGTTTCAACTGCAGAGAGAATTTACTAACACTGACGGAATTTGGTGTAACAATTGATCCACATTTAATGTGTAGACCATTTTTATGTTTTTTGCACTGTGCAAACATTTATTCTATTGCTATAAGCGTGTAAATTATTATGAATTGTTCTTAAATCTCCACGCTTGTACATGTAAACAATTGCGACATATAAATTTGTGTCTGGACTTGACGTTGTGGTCTTTAATCAATTTGAGCTCTTATGAACTTTCACCACCCTTGACTAATTCATCTCTTTAATTAACTAATAATTCGTCATAGTTATCTGTTTGGTCCTGTTTAAACACCAATTATACTATCCCCATAGCTCTAATAATATAAAACTCTGAAGTTTTAGTATGTGTTGATTTGAACTGTCACTATGACTGTTTTAACATTTGTTATGTGGAATGTATTAGATATGAAATTGCCACAAATCGCAAGTCCAAAGATTTTGGATATAGTCTGCACTTTTGACATTCTAAACAATCCATTGGATGATATCATTGATCAGGCTTCTAGTGAATTAAAGTAGGATAGTACATTTATTTATGTATATTTATGTTATTGTGGATAGCACGAAACATGTGAGTTTATGCTTGATTAATGGCAACATTATATTTACCTTTTATTTTTAGCATCTGGTGCATTCTCTTATGTATATACAGAGAGGATATACTACGGAAATGGTCAACGTCAACATGCAGGAAAACAACTTTTCATGGACGCTACGAAATTGGTTGTCATTATTTCTTAAGTTGGATTATCTTTGCAGCCTGATAGAAGAGCACTGAACTAAGTAAATACAATACATTCAAGTTACATCAACACCAATATCAAACTTTAATGACGTAATTTTTATGTTTTCAATAGGAAAAGAAGGGTCAATATCACTTTAGAATTACCTTGGAGCGCTGACCATGCAATTTTACTATTTGGAACGACTTATCGATCAGATCAAGCTCTTATGGACCTGGTACTGGTAAAATATGGCATGTGCCATGTGGTTTACTAATTTATAGTTTATACGCTTCATGCACCTGAGTACTTTGGCCTCTTTGGCATTGCTAAGGAGAAACAAAAAGATTAATGTAAATTATTTTGTGTAAATTGTAATATGTTAATTTGTTTCTATTTAGTTTTATTTATTTATATAACCTATGTTGTATGTAAGAAAATATTTAAAGGTAGTCTTTCATTTTTTAATTTTGAAGACGTTTTAATTTATATACCTTATTCGTCACGCCTTATTTATTTTTTTTTAAATGTGTATACAGTTGAGTTTAAAAAAATATCCGAACCTGTGGGTATTCACAGGTGATAACCTAATCAAATATATATATATATATATATATAATATATAATATATATCACAATCAAATATTTTTTACTCAAATGAGTTCTTTATTTCTTTTGTTCCATTGAATTCTTCTATCAAAATGAGTTCTTATCTCCCAATTAATAAAATAGATCTAAAATCTGAATTCCAAAACCAACAAACAAGTGAATTTGAATTGTTAAAACGACAGAGACACTTGTCTATAAAAGAAAAGTCCTAGGTTCAAGCCTGGATAAGAGAGAGAATTTAAGAACATTAAAAAAGTGAATATGAACTTGTTTCTCAAATTTTACATGTTAGATGAATTTAGGGTCAAAGACAATTCTATAGTGATGTTTTTATTTAAGGGGTAATTTTGTCTTTTTGATTTTTTCACATTTCAATTCTGTTAACGAATTTACCAAGCAAACACACAGTTTTTAATGGATTCTGTTCAAATTGAAATTCCATTTCTAATTCCAATTCACTTACAAATTATTCTGCGAACCAAACGATAACTAAGAGGCTTGTACTTAGAAATGGCAATGGGTTGGGTATTGGTAATCCCAGGCCCATACCCGGTTGTAATTCTTTGTCCATACCCGGCCCGTTACCCGTCGGGTATTTGTCGGGTAATTACCCGTCAGGTATCGGACATACTCGCAGGTATTGGGTATACCTGTTAATTTCTTAAAAAGTACCTGTTGGGACAAATGTGCAATATTTACTTTGATATTTATATAATTTACTATGTTAATGACTATAACAAATGAAAATATGATTAATAAATTACATATTTAGACCACATATAAATCAAAACGATTAATTAATTAAGAATTGTATCAGGATCACCTAATTACATAAACATCCACATAATAAGGGGTATAACTTCCATATCCAATATACATGCTCAAAAATAAGTTACTTGTCACTAAACACCTGCAAATACATATCCACAAATGACTAGAAGACTAGACCCTGTACTATAAAGAAGGTAACAAGTACATGTCCTAAGTTTATATATATGGAAATTTATAACATGATACTTTAAGGAATTATTCGGGTAAATGGCTGGGTATCGGGCGGGTATCACTAAATCCCATACCCGTACCCGAATTATTTCTTTTTTAAACCCATACCCGATCCTTACCCATTGGGCTTCAAGGATACCCGACCTATATGTTTCGGATTTTCGGATATACTGGTCGGGCTTGGGCTTTTTTGCCATCCCTATTGTACTTGGAGAATCTTTACATGTCACATGTAACTTGAACTAATACATTAAACCTGATTCTTATTATAATTCTACTATAGATTTTAATAATGAAACATAGAAATTACTATAGTAGCAGCCAGACCACACGATCTGGGGGCAAAGCTCCCAACCATCTCAGTTGGTCATCGTCCCCAACATCAGCCACCCTCCGCCATTAGAGGGGGCTATGGATGCCCCACCAAGCTCTTGGCGAGCACTAAAGGGGGTTAAAGGGGAGTAAGACCAATAGGATTTATTTATTTTTAATTAGTTTTTTTTTAATATAGTTAATGGAGGCTTTAAAGCGGACGCTATCTCATACCCTGCAAGCTAACGATAAAGCCCTCGTTTATGTAGCGTATACGTGACACTCAGCCTAATAGTTATCTTAAATAGCTCAAAAGAAAAGACAAATGTTTGCTTAACTTTTGTTCAAGTCACTGGTACGTAAAATGATAAATGTTACTAACTAGAAGTTATACTCGTGCTTCGCTGCGGGATAATGTTTTTCTAAAGTTATGCTTTACGGCTGGTTGTTTACAAAATTTAAACTAGAAAAAATGCACTAACAACTATATATTTGAAAAGCACAAAAATGTATTTGTGTAAAAGTGTATGCATAGAATACCCAATAACAAATTCATAGGAAGTCGTTTATCATTTAATTTGACCCAACTAGTTTTCGGAAAAGAAATTACGTTAAAACATAAATGAAGAAACCCTGTAGATCTACTAGACCGGAATCAAAGTAGATCTATGGAATGGGCTCTGCATAAAAGGGTTAACCCTCCGTTTGGTTTCACGATGGATGATGAATAGAACAATATTCCGGCTGATCCTGCAAAACAGAACACCGTTAGCTCGCCACGGGGAGAAGGGGGGTTCTCTCCTGACCACCCTCCGGCGTGAGAATAAGTACAGGTAGTCGGAAGTAAGTATTGTAAGTGAGAGAGCAGTTGAGAGTGAATACCTTTCCTTGAACTCCAAGTTACTTATTTATAGCGGTGTTTGGCGCCAAAAAGAGAGATTGTTAACTTTAATGAAATCTTTTGTTATTCCGTCAACGTTTGTTGGCAATCCGTTAGTGCACACGGATCGTGAGCTCATCAGCGGTTAGGGAGGTGCCACGTGTCAACATAAGATCACTACATCTTAAAAATGTGAGCATGCCATCACCGTGATCTTCCTCAGCCGTCCAGATCTGCCATGTGGCAATTGGTTATAACCGAAAAGATGCTTGCACGATTGGGTGTAAATGGCTTCTAGAAGGTTTCACAGCTGTTACCCATCTATTATTCGCCACGTGTACATTCTGTTACAACAGAAAAGATTCCCTTTGCTTCTGCACCAAGTCAAGGATTTTGCTAAGAGAAAGTTTCTCAGGATTTACTGTTTCCTTGCGCGAGAAGCGAAAGTTAGTTAACTGATCTTCCTTCTTCTCCTTGCTGCTTAGCGCAACGTTTGGTGGATGCTTGCTTTGATATAAATATCTGCGCAATGTTTGTGCATGGAGCATTATCAAACAAGAATATTAAAGGTTAACTTTAAACCTTGCGCGAGCCCGCGAAAGGGTAGTTAAATGAAGCATTATCAAACGAGAGATTTCAAGGTTAACTTTGAACCTTGGCGAGCACGCGCAAGGTAGTTAAATGAAGCATTTATCCAAAGAGAGTGTTCAAGGTTAACTTTGAACCTTGCGCGAGCCCGCGCAAGGTAGTTAAATGACGCTTTCATCTCTTGGATATTTGGCGCAGAGTTCTAATAAATCTTATTTTGGCAAAGAAGTCTGTGCCAGTTTTCTTAGAAGTTATTAATGGGTATGGTTTCCTTGATTGACGCAAAGGTTTTGGGACCATACCCCTTCAAGTCCCCCCGGTCTAGTGTTGCTCCTATGTAAGAATAAAAAGTAGGTGGGGCACTGGACTTAAGATAAATGTGCTACGCTAGGTAAGGACTAGCTTTTTGTTGCTTTATGCATCTTGATGACGTGTCGTAAGTGAATTTTGAAAAAGTATTTGAATTTCAAATATACTTAGACACGTGTCACTTATCTGGATGGTGTAGTTGGCGACGACGCACGTTCTTGAGACGTGGTGGTACTGTTGACATGCTGTCAACAGTACATGTCTAACCGTATTTAATGCTTTTCGGCGACACTCGCGCTCGTGGGGCGGTTACTGTTCCCCACTCCCCCTGCGGTTACTTGGGGATACGTGACGGTCGCAAAAGTCGCTGCAGTCAAATCGTGCATTAATTGCGGTTAGTATATAAAGGGATCAACGATCCATTTGCTTCCTCACCCAATTATAACTTGAGAGAAATTTGTGTTCAAAAATTCTGACGACCTTCAAAGTTTTATCTTCAAAGTTCGAGTAATGGCCACCGGTGCAAGTTTTGCTGAGATGTCGTCGTCAAGTTTGCCACCGCTAAAGTGGTCGAAGAAAGATTTCAATAATCTTGCTACCAACTTCCTTTTCCCTCCATCCTGGAAAGCATTTTTTCCGATGGCGAATGCCACGGCGGCTGATGCGCCGGCCGGCTACATTACATTATTTTACGATTATTTTGCCAAAGGGAACTTCCGGTTGCCGGTGACCCATTTCTTGCTGGAAATTCTTGTTTTTACAAGATTCACATTTCTCAGTTGAGGCCGATGGGAATGGTGAGGATCCAACATTTTGAGTTTGTTTGCCGATCGATGCAGATCGTGCCGTCGTCGAGAAGTTTAGAGTTTTCTACCAGCTGCACTGCTCGTTGGGTTTTTTTCGTTCCAACAGCGTGTGCAAGCCAAACGATTGCTGTTGGTGCCGCCGAAGTCCTACCACGACTGGAAGCAGAAGTTCTTCTTTATCAAGGTGGCGGTGATCCCGATGAAGATAACATTCCAGGCCGGTGATGAGATCGAGCTGGAGACCCTTCCCATACTTGCCGACGAGGTATGGTATCAAGATATTAAAGATGTGCCCAATATTGTTTTGCCGGAGAGGGCCCTCATCGCTGTCGGGATGAGTATTTTCTGAAGAAGGAACGCTGGGAAAAACCGGTGTATACAGAAGATGGAACTGGTATGTAACCCTTTAACTTCCTAGCAATATCTTTCAATAGATATGTACTGATGCAAAAATGTTTGTTATGTAGCTGCGCCTCTCTACTTGGTCTATTTCAAGAGAGAGAAAGGAAAAATGGCCGTCGTGCCTATTGCTGATGGTGAGGAAACTTGGTTCTCACAAATCTTGGTGAACTTTGAGTTGCCCAAGAAGGAGGATCTGGAGGCGCAACCATATTCGAAGACTGGTAAATAAGTCCTTACAAAGCCTAAGTTGATATTGCAATATTACTCTTGAACATTTTTCTAAGTAATATTGCAATATAACTATGGCGCAACCTTTGCTCAATAAGATTGATTATGTAGGTGATTTGCTAAAATTGGGCGTAGGCCCTGATTCGAAGAAGAAGAAGAAACCAACTGCTGCTGCAGCTGCTGCGCCTCCCCCTTCCAACCCAGAGCAAAAAACCAAGCCATCAGCTGCTGCGAAGCTGAAGGCAAGAAAGGTACGCTTCCCGTATCTGACTTTTGGTGCAATTATATGGTGGTGTTGGACTCACTTGAGGGTCTTGCGCCTGTAGGTTTGAAGAAACCAAAGCCTGAACCCGTTGACTCCTCATCTCTTCCTGCTGCGAACCCAGATGATCCTTTGGAAGTACCTTCTAGCCCGGAAGAGGCGTTGAAGCGCACTTCTAAGAAGAAGAAGGAGGTGGAGACTAAAACTCCTGCGCCAACCAAAGTTGCGCGCCCGCGCATTGGTAAGAAGGGCAATCTAGATGCCTTTGCAAAGAAGTTCTCACCTGGTACGTTTAGTTTGTTGCGCATTTCTATCATAAAAGTTGCGCAGAATCTTATACTTGGTATTTGTTAATATGTTTTGCAGAGAAAATGGTGAAGGCTGCGCCGGCCACCTCATCTGCTATACCATCGCCGCGCAGGCTTGAGAACGTTGAAGAGGGAGATGCGGGGCAAGAAACTCCTGTTCTTGATGCTGACCCCATCGTCCCGGAAAATATTGAGAAAGTGGCTCCAGAAGAAGAGCCCAAAAATTTTGATGTTGAGAAACTTGCTGGCGAGCAGGTTAAAGATACGGCTACAGATGTTGGGGAACCGTCAAAGTTGATATGCAAGGGAGCCAGACCTTCAACACAAAGCGAAGGCTTTGTGTTTGTTGAGGATTCGGAGGAGTCGCCTATTCGCCCAGAGGAGACGCCTGAGGACTATTATTGTCGCTCTTATTCTGAGAGGCGGGCCTCTGCGATTCATCAGCCCGTGTGGAAAGTTAAGCAGGGTGATATTTTCACTGATTGACACTCTTGCAGGGAGTGGTATAAGGGCATCTTCCCTCTGGCGGAGGTGAAGCGCCAGGAAGAAAAAGACCACGAGGCTACCTACGAGTCATATTTGCAAGAGTCTGCACTTGCCTCTTCCACCATAAACAGGATTGTGCGCGAATGGCGCAGCATGAACAAAGAGTGGGATGAGGTTGAGCTTGAGAAGGCAAAGGCCAAACTTGAGAAGGAGAAGACGTTGAAAATGCTCGTCGATTTTGAGGCGGAAAAGGCCCAGTTTAAGGAAGAGAAGAAGACTGAAGAGTGGGCTGCGCTGTCGTGGAAGCGCAAGTGTGAGGCCTCTGCTGCGCAATATGCGGACGAGCGCAAGCGCTTTGTGGAGGCTTGTGATCGTGATAACAAAGAAAAAATTTCTCTGCGCAACGAAATTGAGAAACTCAAGAAAGAGAACGCTGATGCAGTTGCGGCAGCAGAAGAGGCGCGCTCAGACAGAGAAAGGAGCGAGCAGAATGAGGTATCAACCAAAATGACTCTCTTTCTTAAGAATAAAGAAATTGATGATCTAACTACTATGCTATTTGACCAGGCGCGACTGCAAGATGTGGTTGATAGTTTGAAAAAAGATATCAACCTTCACCGAACAGAAAAAGCCGAGTTGATCCGCTGTTTGACTAAAGGCGAACAAAAAATTAACGACACGGAGGTCGCTCGCGCTACAGCAGAAAGCCTCACCGATTCCATCATGAACCAGCTTACTTGGTTGCGGGAGTACGGGATTGTGGAGGTTATATTCCCTTTTCTTTATACATGTCTGGTTTGATTGTCACAACATATACTGATTGTATTTGTATACAGATTGCAAATGCCATCCTTAACTCTACGAAGTTGGATGAGAGAGTGGCAGAATTGATGATCGCGGTGCGCAATGACGGGCATGCCGAGGGCTATAGAGAGTGTACTTTGCACGTGGCCCATGTGCTGAAGACCGAATGGGATACAAGCCGTGCTGCCACGCATGGGCTAAATACTGCCGCCATTTATTCTGCTGCCAAAGAAAAATATGATCAATTGCAAATTCCGATTATGGACCTTGTGGATGCCGCGCTACAGCAAGATGACTTTGTTGATAAATTAAAGGAGATCTTCTCGTCAACAGAGAGGCAGGCGGGGACCAAATCCATAGAATAGGAAATTTGTAATTTTTTACATTGTGATAACTTGTAATGTTGCGCTGCTGCGCAAGTACTATGGATGTGAATATAATATATTTCTGTTTTACAATGTTTGCATGGGACCAATTACTTGTGTAGGATAGATAAATGAACAATTTCGTTCTCATGTGTGAGCGTAAGTATTAAGTTAGCTTGTGGCTCATGAGTTTGTGTTTTTGTTTATCTAAAGGAATTGCATGCATTTGTAAATGAACATATACAAGACTGTAAGTAGTGGTAAAGTATTTTATTCATACTGATAAAGCGCAAAGCTATGGCTGCCACTAAGATTACATAACAAAATAAAGTAAGCAGTCTCGTTAGCAACGCGCAGAAGTTGCTTAGAGGACTGAGATTACATATAACATCGGCGTAGTTGTTGGGCGTTCCAGGTTCGAGGAACGCTGGATCCGTCCATACGCTTCAGAGTGTACCCGCCTTTTCCCAATACTTCATTTATCACGTACGGACCTTCCCATGCGGGGCTAACTTCCTTGGTTTTTCGGCATTCGATGCTTCATTATCGCGAAGAACAAAGTCACCAGGCGAAAAGGAACAGATGCGCACCCTTTTGTTGTAATACTTTTCAAGCTGGGACTTGTATTTAGCTTTGCGAATCGCTGCATTTTCTCGTCGTTCTTCCAATAAGTCTAGGTCGATGCGCCTTTGTTCTTCCTTATCTTGTTTTTCCAAAGCTAGCATTCTTGGAGATGGTAACCCAATTTCAGCGGGAATCACAGCTTCCGTGCCGTACACAAGGCTAAAAGGAGTTTCTCCAGTGCTAGTCTTGGCATTGTTTGGTGTGCCCACAAGATGCTAGGCAATTCGTCAACCCACCCCCGCCGTGCCGTGCCAAGGCGGGCCTTGATACCGTCGACCAACTGTTTGTTTATGCTTTCAACTTGACCATTTGCTTGTGGTTGTGCAACAGAAGCGAAAACATGTTGGATTCCCATTTCGGTCATCCATGTTTGCAACTCTTCAGCCATTAAATTTGTACCGTTGTCTGTAATAATGCGCATGGGCAGACCAAAACGGCAAATAATGTATTCCCAGATGAATTTGCGAATTACCATTGCTGTAGTAGAAGCTAAAGGTTTGGCTTCAACCCATTTGGTGAAGTAATCGACCGCAACAATGATAAACTTTACTGCGCCGGGCGCATCCGGAAATGGTCCCGGTAAATCAATGGCCCTTGTTGAAATGGCCAAGCTGTTGTGACGGGTACCAAAGGATTCTTTGGGCGCAATGTTTTAGGGGCATGCCTTTGGTAGGACATGCATTTGCGCAAGATCTCCACCGCGTCAACGTACATTCTGGGCCAATAATACCCTGCGCTTTTCACTTTGGCTACTACCATGCGCGGCCCAGAATGTATACCGCATAGCCCCTCATGAACCTCCTGATCAGGTATTGCGCATCATATTTGTTAACGCAGCGGAGTAAAGGACCCATGTAAGAGCGTCGGTAAAGAATACCGTCAATCATTTCGTAATTGAGGGCTTTGCATCGTAACTTACGTGCTTGCGCTTTATCTTCTGGTAAAGAACCATGTAACAAATACATTATTATAGGAGACATCATGATGGATCTCCTACTTCGACCATTGTTACTTGTCTGAGGGGAACTGATGGATTACTTAAAACCTCGATGCGAACTTCCTTAGCCAAATGTTTGAAACTAGTTGCTGCGAGTTTACTTAAAGCATCAGCATGTTTGTTTTCACTTCGCTTGATGTGTGTGACTTTAAATTGTTGGAACTGTGCTATAAGAGCCTTGGCTTGCGCCAAGTATAAAGCCATATATCTCCCTTTGCATCGTACGTTCCAATTACTTGCTCAGCAACTAGTAATGAATCAACATGGGCTTCTAAATTTGTTGCACCCATTTTGATAGCGAGGCGTAAGCCTGCTAGGAAAGCTTCATATTAAGCCTCGTTGTTGGTGCTTTTAAAATCCAACTGAATTGCATATGTGAATTCTGCTCCCTCTGGACTCATTAATCGAAGACCTGCTCCAGCCCCATCACTGTTTGATGCGCCATCTGTAAACAATGTCCAGGCTCTGTTGTCGATGACTGGGACTGGGTTTTGGATTGCTTAGCATTCTTCAAGCTTATCAGCAGGAATTTCAGCGATGAAATCTGCCAAAACTTGGCCTTTGATAGCTGGTCTAGGTTTATAACAGATGTTATAACCTCCCAATTCTATTGCCCATTTCGCAAGTCGTCCAGAAACGTCTGGTTTGGCCAGGACTTGGCCAATGTGAAAATTTGTTAAAACTGTAATAACATGTCCTGAAAAGTATCTTTGCAGCCTGCGCGAAGCATGGACCAATGCTAAAACTAATTTTCCATGATTGAATACCTTGTCTCTGGATCGTTCAACATCTTGCTGATATAATAAATTGGAGACTGACCCCTTCGCGTTCTACCAACAAGACAGCACCTACTGCTACCTCAGATGCAGCAAGATATAAGACCATGGGTTCTTTTTCTCGAGTAGCAGTAAGTGTGGGAAGTTGAACTAAACAATCTTTCATCAGCTGGAAAGCTTGATAAGCTTCAGGAGTCCATGCGAACTCTTTACTCTTCGTACAATTGCGCAAGGTTCGAATAAATGGATAAGATTTTGCAGCATGATTGGCGAGGAAGCGGTTTAGCGCAGCTAACCTTCCAGCCAAACGTTGCATCTCTTTGATGGTAGTAGGAGAAGACATTTTCTGTATTGCCTCGACCTTCTCGGGATTAACTTTGAAACCGTCTTTGGTGACGATGAAACCCAAAAATTTGCCCTCCTCCATGCCGAAGGAGCATTTGCTTGGATTTAACTTTAGATTTACCTCGCGCAGCGAATCAAAAGTTCGTTGGATGTTGTCTAGCATAATGTCTTCTGAATTACTCATAACGACCAAATCATCAATGTAGATTCCACAGTTTTCCCGATGTCATCTCCAAACACTGTATCCATCAATCTTTGATAAGTAGCTCCCGCATTGCGGAGACCAAAAGGCCAATTGGTATAACAAAAATGCCCTTCTCCGTGCGAAAAGCGGTTTTATCTTCGTCCTCTTTTTTCATCAAGACTTGATGATAACCTTTATAACAATCTAGAAAACATTTCCAGCGAAAGGAAGCTAATGAGTCAACCTTTTTGTCAATCTCAGGAAGAGAATAACAATCTTTCGGACACGCCTTGTTTAGATCTTTAAAATCTACGCACATCCGCCATCCACCATTATATTTCTTTACCATGACTGGGTTTGCCACCCAAGTCTGGTATTTGACTTCGCGCAGAATACCAGCATTTAATAACTCGGTGACTTGTTCGTTCATTGCCTCTGTCTTTTCTGACCCGAGGCTGTGTTTTTTCTACACAACTGGTTCTGCTGATGGAAATACATTCAGGCAATGTTCCGCAACGTCGCGCGGGACACCAACCATGTCGGCAGGTGTCCAGGCGAAAATGTCTTTGTTGCGAAACAACAGTAGTTTAAGCTTTGCGCGAATTTCAATACTGACTGCAGGCCCTAATAAGATTGTCTGCTCAGGGTACTTATTGTTGAGTACCCACTTTTCTGGTTCATTGCTTGCAATGTCTTGCCAGCCTTCATAACTGGTTCCTCAATTGACATGATTTCTTTCCGTGCATAAAGTATAGCTACACCATTTGGTGTCGGAAAACCACAAGCAGCATGCGGAGCGGAGGTAATCATACTAAAATCACGTTGCGCGTGACGTCCCAATAGTACATCATGACGGAGTTTGCCGGCATCACCATGAAGTTGACGTTACTCGTTTGAGAACATCTCCCATCAGATAAAGTAACAGGAAAGAGGATTTGTCCTAGAGGAAAGACAACCTCATTGCAGAACCCAATTAATGGAAAATCAACTGGTTCCAAGCGTGCCTTATCCTCAGGATCTAGTTGCTTGAAGCACTGCTCATACATGATATCCATGGAACTACCCGGATCTATAAACATATAGTCTGTTTGGTAGTGCCCAAATATACCGGTGATAACTACTGGCCGCTCTTCTTGATGACCTCCTGGAACGATAGGAAAAATGACTTGCTGTTCGCGCCAAGTGTTGTTTTGAAAATGTTGAAGGCTACGCTTGCGCGATGATCCACCTTGAATCATGGAAACGTGTTGTCTCATTTTCTTGTTGCTAGGCCCTTCGTTCTCGCGCGTAATCTGCTTAATCTCTTTGCGCACATTCTGGACTAGATGTGTAAGCTTCCCACTTTTTAATGCTTTTTCAATCTCCGTACGCAGACTGATGCAGTTATCTGTTGTGTGGCCTGTGTCTCTATGATAGTCACAGAACAAATTTGGGTCTTGCCCTTTTTTGTTTTTCATTGGTTGCGGCTGTTTAAACTGATAATTCTCAGTGCTGAGAACCTCAGCCGGAGATTTCGTTAAGGGAGTCCACTGACATTCCCTATTCTCCTGCCTAATCGCTTTTTGAGTTGTTATCTTTTGATTGTTGCTCGCGCATCAATTGGTGAATAAGGAGAATACGAATTCTGACTTGACTCTTTCCAATTTCTCTTATACTTGCGACTACCTCTACTCAAGTCTTGCAGACGATTCTGAGGCAGAGGTGGCCGGTTAGAACTTAAGTTGCGCTCAGTCTGGGCGTAGACCTTGGCTGCCGCCATGAGTTTATCCCAGTTTTTTGGAAGGCCAGTTGTACCGGACAACACTTTAATCATTTCTTCGCACCTTACCGCATACTTGAACTGCGCGGTATAAGGTCTTCATGGACATCTCCAATATCCAACACCTCTTTATTGTAACGCGTTATAAAATCTTCGAGGCTTTCATTGTCCCTCCGCCAGATGTTCATTACATCAGAGGAGTCGCGCACGTATCGCCGTTGATGGCTAAAGCGTGTAAGAAATTTCTCTTTTAAGTCGTTCAAAAAGGAAAGTTTACCTGCGGCAAATTATCAAACCAAAGGCGCGCAGCGCTGGTAAGGGTCTGTACAAATAGGTGACACCACATTGGCAATGTCCAGCACCCAAGTAACCCTGCACCGGTAAAGAGGCGCATGTGATCATCAGGATCGGTCAAACCGTTAAACTTTCCAACGTTGGATGGTAATTTCGCTCGCTCCAACGGAGCCAGTGCTATCTCTCTGGTAAACTTTGATTGTTCAGCTGCTTCGGTTGGGCGATACACCAAATTGTAATCATGCTCAGCTTCTGGATTGTATACTGCGCGTACTTTTGGCCTGTAACTAGCATGATCTGCAGATATTCGATTAAAAATACTTGCACTATCCCCTTCCTCATAGGTTCTATCGAGCTCATCGTGTTGGGTGTCCCGTTTCTGCGTAGACCATGGGCCCAAACGAGAGTGGACAGATGCGCGACGCTGAACGTTGTCTTCTTGCCTTCTATTACCAGAATGAACGGGATTATTCCTGGTTTTAGAATACATTTTTGCTCCATCTTCAGGCATGCGCGAAGGGGAACGAGCATGACTTTGAGTATTATAACTCAAAACTCGAGGTGCCGGCGAAGTACGGACCTGAGGAGCGTTAACCGGAGCTTGAAAAGCTGGAGTTCCGGTTTGGGCACATAACTGAGCATACATAGCGTTTAGAGTCGCTTGAGATTTGATTAACCACGATAATGGAGTCTCTCCAGGTGGTAAAATCGACGTAACATCAACCTGAGGAGCCGCCGGCGTTACAGGAATGCTCGCATGATTAGGATCATACTGAGCATTAGCTTCGCTGGAAGAATCCTCAACTATTTGTCCGTCGACCTGAGGTCCGACAACAACGCGTCGAATCATCGAGGACCTTGAAAAGATGATCCGTCAGCCATGACGCTGTAGATCTAAGTGAAACGAAACGAAAGGTGAGAAAGAATCGAAATCGGTGGGCGCCAATGAAGAAACCCCCTAGATCTACTTTGATTCCGTCTAGTAGATCTACAGGGTTTCTTCAATAAACAATCTGAAAACGTACATAAAAATCAGCACGAAAACGTATTATATTTGATTTGAAATATTTTCGAAATAAAATTTACGCGAAACATAAACCAACCAGAATTTATACTGACACGTACATAAATAGAAGCATGTAAGAAAATAGTGTTTTTTAAGTTAAAGAATGGTACGGTGCGTTGTGGCGGTGTCGAAGCGTAAAGTGGCTCAGATTTATACCGTCTAATGGAAATGTATTAAATTTGACCCGACTTCTTTCTGAACAAAATTTACGCCAAAACGTTGACCAACTGAAAATTTAAGATATCTAACCTGACTCATTTCTAGAGAAAAAGTAAAATTTACGTCAAAACGTAACTTGAATTTATATCACATGTAACTAAAGCTAAACACTGGTTTTTTTGTCTTTTTGTGTTTTGTTTTTTTTATAATTTTAACCTTCAATTTCAGCATTGACTCTTACAACCCTTTAACTTTCTAAATACTTTTTAATCGAGTTTCACGTCTTTATTTTTATTTATGTGTCGATATAAATTCGATTACAAAAGTATTTAGAAAGTTAAATTGTTGTGAGTGTCAATGCTGAAAGTTGAGAAAATACAAAAAAATTATGTTGAAATGTAAATCCTTTTAAGTTTATATCGACACGAAAATAACGACATAAAACTCGATTAAAAAGTATTTAGAAAGTTAAGAGGGTGTAAGAGTCAATGCTGAAAACTGAAGATTAAAAAAAAAAAAGAAAAAAAACCATTATTAATCCGACTTGCAAATGTATTTATGTATAATATAATCTACTTGTTTGTTTTTGTGTACTACTCCATGATCATGTATAATAGTAACTAAACCAATAAGAGATGTCATGTATTAACAGAGGGCATGTACGCGAGTTAAATTGTTATATGATTTCTTATATTTTCTAAACTTTTAATTTAACAGCATGTCTGTTCAGATTCCACAAATCAGCAAGTAATGTTGTCGTCGTTTAACAAATAGAAAAGTAAAATGCTAAAATCATCGTTCCAGAGATTTACATATTTTTTTTATTTCCATCCAAAAAGGGTTTTCATTTTATTTTATTATTATTAATAATTTTTATTTTTATTTATTTGCAACTCACCCCTTCAGGTTTGTATTTGCTTGCCATTATCACTTAATGTGCTAACCCGTCTATTTTTATTATTAACTCGTTGGTAGTTTGGACTTTTGACGTGTTTATTTTTAATTTTTTTCCAATTTTTACTTTTAAATAAGAAAACAACAAATGTACTTATACCCCCTCCCTAGAACACCCGAAACCACCACCACACCAGCCCACCAGTCACCATTCCTTCTCTATCTCTATAACACCACCACCAATATAACCTATAACCTTCACCCTCATACAACTTCCACCACCGCTACAACCATCTCGCCTGTTATAGAACCACCCTCACTACATCCTCTCTCCGGAACAAAATCACCACCACCATAACCTTCACCCTTACACAACCACTAAAACCACCATTACAACTACCATGATGGCGGTGGTATACGGTACACTGGATGGTGGCAAAATGTTTAATGATGAGTTCCAGTGAGTAGCACTAGTAGTGATGGCTTAAAGATTTTGAGACTAGATGTGGAGATGCAATGACTAGGGTTCCATGTTGGATGGTAACAATGGTGACATCAAAGGCTCTCCCGAAAAAGGTCAGACCAAATCGATATTGGGATTTAGGATTGCACAATTATTTATTATAGAATGATTTTTGATAGAACGATAATTGGTGTTGTAGGTGGTGGGTGGCGACGAAGGTAAATGATGCGGGTCGTTGGTGGGTGTATAGTAGGTTACAGGTGTGGTGACAATGGGATTTAGGGTTTAGGTGGTGTGAACAACGGTTTCTAATGGAAATGGTGGTGGTAGTGGTGGTTTTGTTAGGTGGCGGTGGTAGTCGTGTTTCTGTCAGGTGGTAGTGGTAGTGGTGGTTGTGTCAGGTGGCAGTCATGGTGGTGTTTGTGTCAGTTGGCAATGGTAGTGGTGGTTCTGTTAAGTGGCAAAGCCTAATGAAGTTCGGATATCACCCATGACACGCTAACGACGCTAAACTAGACTCTGACTTACCTAAATACTTAATTGGTTTTAAATTGTTTTGATTATGAAAAGGTTTTTAATTAATTAATAATATCCAAAGACGAACTAGATAACTAAACGACTGGGATATGAGGTTTAATAAATTAGAAGGAGAGCCACCTAGGCAATGAATCCTTTAGAACATGCAATGACTTATGACTTGCCGATCGACTAAAGATCCGATATCTAACCCGACTAACCTCCCGCTAAGGATGATTAAATCCTATAGTAACTAGTCAACTCAGAGTGGGACCCCCCACTCTCCAGTTCCTAGAAACCAAACTATGAAGAACAATCAGAACACGTAATAAAGTGCTAAGTTGGATCGACTCGATCGATCAACACCGAATCCCACAACTATTAGGATATGTAACACCACCGGTATTAACGCCCTCTAATTGTGAAGCTAGCCCAACTTGATACACAATATACCTAGGAACAATTAAACACGAATAAATAGACAAACCCCGAGCTATTGAGTGTTCAAACTATCAGACAATGCCTAGAACAGACCTAGCAATCCCAAATCATATCTCTATTTATTGGAATTAGATTCACACTAATGTCTACTAATTTCAATTGATTAGTTAACCTATATTATCTCTAATAGGACGAAACTGACCAAATTAATGAACTAATAATTGATTTTAACGTGCCTATGGTGAATCCATTCTTAATAAACACATCAATAATGACAACTAATCAAATAATCACAGCAAAACAGTAGCACACATGATCATATTCAACGACAAATCAAAGCTATTCTAATCAAAATGCTTCATAGTCAAAAAAATCAAAATATAAAAGTCAAAACAAGTGTTGGAAGTTCATTACAACCTAGGTAGTCTATGACTCTATGAAACTAGCCAAAAACATGTTTGTTTAACAGAACAATCAAAATCAGTAGCTAATACCATTAAGGAACAAATTTAAATGAAAAAGAACGAAAAATAAAGACTAACAATGTGTCAAATATTTAATTTTTTAAACCCGGCTTCTTTCTTAATCAGATCTCTTCTTCCTCTTGGAAATCGTCCCTCTTGAATCCCTTCTACTTGTATTGTAGCCGCTCCTAGTGTTCTATTCATATCCTCACGTATGGTAGCGACGTTTGATGTATATCAAAATAATGTCCAGCTACGTATTGTAATCCAACATAAATTCCTAAGCCCATCCATATGTCTTGCGGACTTGCGATGTGTGTTACAAAGCCCAACATGGGCTCGTAAAAGGTTGCCCATCAACCAGCCAAAATTCCACTGCCAACTCCTTTTCAAATTAATTATTATATAAATAATTAAAGAAATTATTAGCTACAGTGAAAAATATATTGACATGTAAATGACTCACAAATGTTATCCAATCATCTGAAATTTGATGTCATCTCATTAAATAATATATATTTTAAATGTAAAAATTTAAATTAATATTGTAAGTTTCATGACTTTTAAGGTAACATCTTTATTTTATAATTAAAATTAAATTAAAATAATAATAAATATAATTAATTTTTTCTAAGTCATATGAGTTTAGTATTTGTGTCGTGTGTATGTTTACTAGAAGTCTATAATTAATTGAAAAGTTATATTTGAAACAGTTCATGAGATCCAACTACGATTAATTAAATACAAAATTGCGGTAAGATGTGAGTTCAACCGTATTAACACACCATAAGATCCGACTGCATTTCATTTCTTAAACAATTTGAAAGTATCTAAAGGGTTAGAAATGTAATCGCTCATTATTTTCTCTTTAATGACAATTGAAAAAAAAAACGTACACTCAAATCACATTAAAAAAAACTAGTCCCAGAACGGGAATAATTCTACTTGTTCCTTCTTAATTAATTCTCACCTCGTCTTTAAATAAATGCCGTTCAAAACAATCAAATCCCAATTGCGGTGTTAAACTGTTGTACACATCCTAAGCCCACCATTTTTAGATAAGCCCATGATCCATTCGATTATCGTTTTTCTTGTTCTTGTATAACCTGCAATTCCAATTTCCAAACATATAATAATAATTGATTGTCGAGATATATATTTTTCTACAAACCTACGCAACTTTCCCCAATAACAATAAACTATTACTTTTTTAATTATCATTCATTATTGTTATTTTAATTTTCTAAATTTTAATCTTTTTACATCTGAACTTATTATTATTTTACATACATAAAGTCACTCTTTTTGCTCGTTTTTATTTAAAACCACCGAACTTTAAATATGAGCAGAATTTAATAAAAACAAGCTCAAAAAAAAAATAAAAAAATTATTGATTCTAAGATTTGTAATTTTTTAAATTATGGAGTATAAAAATCATTTAATTAATTTTATATGTTAAACTAGATTTAGCTTAAAACAGAGTCAAGAGTAGAAGATTTCCTCTGTCATTTTAGATATTTTAACCATATTTATTATTTACCATCAGGTACCACCTCAAATTTAAGTATTGAAAAAATTGATGAAGGGTCAAAAATCACCGTGTACCATTCGCACCAAAAAATATATTCTATTTGATCCTTATTCATCCTTTTCGTAATAAATAATTTTAAATTTTAAATTTTAAATTTTAATAATGTTATATGTTATAACCATATCTCCTCTCAGTTTTAATTTTAATATTATATATAATAAATATTTTCTTTCAGTTTAATATTATATATCAATAAACTTGTATCTTAAAAGGTGATAAAACTTTCTAATAACACTAATTGTTAAAATTCAAACTTAATTTTAATTTTTATATGTAATGTATCAATATGCTAAACAACAATGTTATATAATGCTACAAAATTTTATTTTGAATGTTTAAGTTTCAATTAATAGTTAAAAAGGTTTTCTTAACACTCAAAATTATAACTTTAAAAACATTAGTCTTATTTTTTTAAACATATATTGTATTTATACTATGTTTTTTTTTAAATATGTAATATATCCTACAATAGAATAATATCGTATCTCGTCTCATTATCCCTATCTTATAAAATAGGATTTCATCAAAGTTGTTAGGTCCTAGAAGGGTGAGACTGACAAATCAAATATACGCAACGGGCTATAGTTGCGATCTGGGATTTATTTAGGTTAGTTTATATTATGTTTTGTACTTTTATAGGTCATTTGGGCATGTCTTAAGCCGTGTGAGCCAGGCAACCCCATGAAGGGCATGTGTTACCCTAGGTATATAAAACAACTTTATGTTATTTCTAGGGTTAAGCTTTTAGAGAAGACTTGAGAGGAGCCTCCATCATAGAGAATTCTTAGAGAGAGCTAGATAGAGGTGAAGAACTTGTATCAGACGGTTTTGCTATTTGATAGTAATAGAATCATATGCAAGTTTCAGATGAATCGGTGTTTTTCTTGTCCATCTCGTTCTTCTTATTTTCGGTTTTCTTGAATATCACCAAGTTTGGGTTCCGGCCATCCTTGGTGATTATTTGATATCATTGTTAGACCCGGAGTATTCAGGACTTACAATTGGTATCAAAGCCTTTAGAACTTGTTTCTAGGCTTGGTTTGATATCAAACATTCAAGTTTTTGGAATTTTTGGGTTGGTGTTTTTAGTGTTCTTCGCGTTCTTCGTAGTGTTCATCGAAAGTTTATCAAAAGCCATTATATTTTGGTATTTTGATCTGCTTGAAAAGTGTTAAAAAATTCAATCTTCTCTGAAATTCAAAATCTTCCATCCGAATCTCTTTTCCTTTCATCCGAAATCAATCATCAGCAATCATCATCATATCATCTGCCAACATCTTCCATCCGAAATAATCTTCATCATCATACGATTTGTCATCAAATCATCATCTTCATCATCCAAATTATTAATCCGAAACACACAGTTTCCGAAATCCATTTTAAATTAACACATTAAGTTTTCGAATAACAAGGCTTCATTCTTCACAACATCTGGCTCTCATCTTTTAGAATTCCATAAACACACTATTCGAATTGACTCGAAACACACTTTTTGAATTGATCCGAAATAGCTCTTCACCATCATTCATCATTCATCAATCATCCAGTCCTCATTCATCATCATTCGCCATCTTCATCACCAACCTGCAACACCTCCGACAATCATCACAACAACACATTCATCCGAAACGGTTTCTGTGTTTTTCATCTGAAACAAGACTTTCATCCGAAATAAATCTCTTCTCTGGTTCAAAATACTTTCCGAATAAAGCTTTCAAAAATATTGATCTGATATCATCCAAATCATCCACCGAACACCACGACAACCACCTCCGTTCAACATCCACAACCACCACCACCACCATCATCATCATCATCATCATCGTGGCATCAAAATCATCATCGTGGTCATCATCATCATCGTCATCATCATCATCATCATCATCGTGGTCATCATCATCATCATCACATCATCATTCATCACGTGGTCATCATCATCGTGGTCATCATCATCATCATCATTGTGGTCATCATCATCATCATAACACCAACGTTCTTCATCATCAAACAAAAAACAGTTTCCACAATCTCCGATCACGTATCACTGACCATCCATCATCATCTCTCCACGCCTGACCATCACTACCACCTTCACCACGACACCGTCATACACCACCTTCAATCGTCTTCTCCGATCACACATCACCTTAACTACTACACCATCACTCCAATTCCGTTCACAGCTCACAGACACCATTATTCACGGTTACACCTCTCGCGGGTGGCACTATGACTTGAGTACAGGCGAAGCAGTAATTTGTGTCCAACCAGATGAAGATTCTTGGAAAATCACAAAAGAATTAACTGAATCTATCATTGTGCACAAGTGAATCTATGGTTTATGGCGTGGTATCGAGTACTAGACCCGATGTGGCTAGTAAACTGCTCTCAGAAGGATATTAAATGTCTATTCTATGTTAAGATCAGTTATGAAGAGAAACACAAAGAGCAGGCTTTGCAATTCTAGAAGATTGTTAATGTTTGTTATGCTAATGATATACATTCAGGTAAAACATGGAACACTTCTTGGAGAAAGCTTGAAGAAAAGGAGCAGCGGAAAAAGGTGAAGAATATTGCAAGGATTGCGGAGAGATCAAGGATTGCATCATTACGAAGTTTTCATTTTGGCAACACTTATAATCGACCTCCTCTGTAGATCAAACGCCGATATCATCTGAGGAGCGTTGTAGGCCACGAAAACATTTCTTTGGACGCTAAAAGTCAAACGATTTTGAAGAATTTTGAAGAAATTTTTGAAGACTATCCAAGACTGTGGCAACATCCAAGGGGGAGTTTGTTGGTGCACAATGTCTATTGCCTACGTCTACGATATGTCGGTCGTGTATATAGGGCTTTTATTTGTCAGATTTTATGTATTTTATATGGCTTATATGAGCGAGCTTTTGTGCCTCGTACGAGTGACACCTTTTCACTCGTACGAGGCACCACTCGTACGAGTCAACAACCCCACTCCTTGTGCGAGCAATGCTGGCCTATATATAGTGGAGCTTGAGTGTTGTGTCTATAGCTGTTGATGTGTGACTGAGGCGAAGCCCTGCCCGTTTGTTTACTCGTCTGTAACTTTCCACATTTATTAATATACAAAGTAACGACGTTTAAGCAGCATACTTGATTGTTTGTTTGTCAAATTCTCTAGCAATGAATTCCGCCTCTGTTAGTTGAGTCAACTCGGTCCGGTGCTCACGGAGGAGAGTCGATCCCCTCTCACATTTTCGACCACTGTTTCACAACATCTGACTAGCATTCATAGGTTATGTCAATATTTTCAGGCAGCTCATCTTTCTTTTGTTCAGTTTTTAGTTAGATTAAGCACCTTTTCCACCCCATTTGGACATTTCTTACCATATTTGTTCCACGTTGAGGGTGGACTATCACACCCCAACCGATGGCGAAAACATCGGAGTGAGACGAACGAGATTGCTCAAGACATCATAACACTATTTGCGACAATATTAAATCAAACCATCCATTTCATTTCATTTATCAAAATGTCAAGTACAACACAATTCAAATATAACGTAAATCAAATAGGACAAGTTCAACAAAACATAACAAGTAACTAGCATCATAGGTGTTTTCTATGCCGTTCCTACTATGTTTTCGTCATTTCAACATCCTCAACCTGCAAAATGTTAAAAAATAGTTCAATACAAAGATATTGGCGAGTACACAAGTTTAAATCTAGCATAAGTAGTAAAAACCCATTTAAACAAATCCACATATTAAGCTAGCATACGAGATTAATGGAAAACATGGCATGCGATCTACAAGTCAATCCTCAAGTGTCACCGCAAAATAGATTAAACTTAACATGACCACAAGTATACAGGCGGTGCGTTATTCTTATAACGCTATACATGTTAAGGGGAGGCTCGTACAAAGTTAATGACAACTAGTATCACATAAGAATGTTCCAAGTATACAAATCGGGTATCACGTAACTATAGCATGTATCATGGATTGTTTGTGTGATTGCATGAAGTATAAGTGTGATTTAGTGATTTTTTGATAGACTAACATATTGCACCCAAAAGTGTAAAGCGTAAAAGGGCGTCTAGTGTACTCACGGTTTTGCAAAGCTTAAATCCGTGAAGTGTTTGGTTGATTAGGGACCGGAACACCGAGTTATCCTACACAAGGAAACGTAGGTGTGTGAGTATTGGAATGACAATGGAGGTTTTTAGATTAGGAGTTTAAAGTATTATCACACCCCGGATTTCCAACCCAAATCCATATACCGGTAGGCCCAGGTAGGGAGTATCGTGACATCAGTTGATAGCATCATTGTCAATTAAACATGGCACAGCGGAAGTCTTGGAGTAAAATTACTATTACAAACCAAATGTTTGGAAATACAAAATAATATACAGGCTCGTAATAGAAGATCCACAGGCGGATCATAAAATGTACAAAAAGAATATAAAACAGACTTTAGGGCAGATCTAAGGATTTGCAAGATCCTCTTATTCATTACCGAGCAGCTTCCAGCCTATTTCGTATTGTACCTGCAGTTTAGTCTTTGGATGATACGCCAGCTTTCGCTGGTAAATACACCCAACTGAATCATATTGAAAACATTTTAAAATGATTTTAAGTGCACAGGGCACAAAATCTTTTATAACTTGGGAAAGTTACTTTGTAACCTTGTTAACAGATTCACATGTTTGTCCATACATACAGGGCCCAGTATAAAGACCGAGACATGATTAAATACACATCACTTAGAACTCACAAAGGAGTTATCCCCAACATATTGGGTAATTTGCATTTGAGCGTCTGTCAGGTGTATGCCTACACCCCGCGCTAAGGTCATGGCCATTAACTAATCTAATGAGCCGAGGATATCCAGGACACGGTAATTTAACCCCGATGTTTAAGTTATCAAACAAAACTGATAAACAGAATATGTGGTTTTACTAGCCACAATCCGGCATTCGATTGATCCCATTTCTGACCAAGCGATAATGGTTTACCGTATCCCAAGCCCGTATAGGGAAAATAAGTCGAGAGTATTTACCTGAGCTAGTCCTCTTTTAATTTCAATAACTCAGCCGTATACAAAAGTACTAACGTGCAGATAGTATTTACCGGCAAGGCTCTAGTCTGGATTATGGCATAAACTAACCAATTAATACTAACGGTCTTTATTTAAGTCATAGACTTAGACCGAGTAGTGTACATGATCAAAACGTATAACGCTTGATTAAATGATGATTGTATAAAATGTAGTTTAAACCCGACAAGTAATTTGACTTGCACAATATGGGTAAGTTATAAACATTCTGGATTTTGAGATTAAAATGACAAGGTTAAACCCGTTTCGGTTAAATTCCGTAAACTAGTTACGTATATTCAATCGTACGCTTATAAGCGATAATGGGTAACCTGATAAGTCATGGACAAGTTCTATATTCCATTATACTTTAAATAAGTTAAAATATCAGTAGGATATTAACTTATATGCCCTTAAGGTTTTAAAACGAAACTATGCCTCATAAGGGCATTTCGGTAATTTCATACCGTATAAAAGGAACTTGAATATAATTTAAGTTTATAATCATGAGTATTCTGGAAAAATATTTTATTTGTGATATAACATCAGTAGGATATCAATTATATGTGAAATTTATCTTACCGAAGGGGCATTTTGGTCATTTCACACATAGTTTATAAATTATTTGGGATTCTGAGTTCATAACATGTACCTACTGTAGATATGTTTAAAACAAGTTTTAAAATCAGTAGGTAACAAGTCTTGGTTAATTAATATGGTTTAAAACCATACTATGCACCGAAACGACGCTTATGTCGTAAAATGGCGTTTTATGCAATGTTTAATAAAAACAGACATTAGGGTCAGATTAAAATGTCTTAGATATGTTATTTAGTATAACATATCAGTAGGTAAAATATTTACCTTGAAAAGATTTGATTAAAACTATTTTATGAGCCACAAGGGCTAAAATCATCATTTATCGACATAGTTTAAAGACTTGCTTGAAAACTCAGTTTATAACTTGGTTTAACATCCCAAATAATCCTACTTATAATATTACATCAGTAGGAAACTTATTTTCAAGTTCATTATCATTAAAAACCTTGTTATATGCAAAAGGGCATTTTAGTAAAAAATGGCATAATTAGGAACTTGCGCATAAACTTGGATTATAATTATGATCATGTAATATAACCTCAGAGGGTTATGCTACATTATATACGATCATAATGCAACTTTAGATCAGTAGGTAACTAATCTAAATCGGGTTCAGAATCGAAAGTCAAAGCAGACGTCAAACTTCGCGACTTTCGGTTGTGAACCGACCCTAGAATTAAAGTTGACGTGCCGAACATGTTCTTACATGTTCTAATAATTATTACCAACTTGTTTACATGTCAAAACAGGTTTCATAACATATATAAGATCAATTTATGATTTTTCCGAAGAATGGCCTGTTTGACTTTTTAATATCGTAACTTTGACCCGTTAATTGGTCTAGCAAACATGATCTTCAGGAGGTGCCCTTTATAGGGATTAACACCTACCTTATTACGGCCACTTAGCCATGTTCATTTTGAACAATGGCTGGACGATAATGGTCTTAACCGAAAGTCAAAGCGTTTTCCGTAAAATGCATGACTTTTGGCTATAAAAGCCTATAAACGAAAATGCACAAGGAAGGAACACTTACCAGTGATTCCTAGGGTGCAAAAGAACTATGTTGGATGCTCCTTTCAGCTAGGAACTTCCAGATGAGGGAGAAGAGTGTATGAATGAGAAAGGTGCAAGTTGAAATGGTGAACTTAAGCACCTGTTTATAGTTGGAGAACTCAAAGGAGGTGATGCCAGGTGTTTAGGGGTGTAAGAGGAAGCTTACAAGTGTCCCAAAACGTGGCATAGCAGTTTGGGAAGCCATAGTTTCGAATTCATAGTTTTTGGAGCTTTTTTTGGAGACCAAGAAAAACTTTCTGCAGCAGAGGGCTTCTCGCGGCCTGCGACCGCCCCTTGGCCAGTTTCAAGTTTTGACACTTTTAGCCCCTTAACTTAATAAAGCTTCTAAAAACCTTCTAAAACACATTTTTGGCATATTTAGCCCTCAGTAGCCAATACTTGGCATACCTTGGATTATGCCCGGACATTGTTGGGCTCTCGGTTCGTTAAAAGGTCACTCAGAGGTAAAAATTAACATGCTGACACTTTTAATCCCTCCATTATCCAACTTTCAAATATTTACAAAATTGAACCCTCTCGTCCAATAATTGGCACGTATGAGAGTTAGGACTTCGCAAAGGATTACTCAAAGGCTTATTATAAGCATGTTGACTCCGATCTCACTCAGAGGCTGGGCGTGTTGACATATCAATCATTCAGAGGCGGTTATTTATGCATCTTGACATGGACCATCACTCAGAGGCTCAGTTTGAGCATGTTGACGCCTTTACAGGGTGTTACAAATATGCAAAAGTATTGGACACGATTTTACAACACGTGTCACTATATTTAAAATACAACACGTGTCACTATACTATTGGACACGATTTTACAGGATGTTACAAGTATGCAAAAGTATGTATTGTTGAAATTATTTATCTAGACGTTAACGTTCGTTTTTGACACTATAAACCTCATAGGGTGTTTGTGGTTTCTTGGGTCATGCCCAATAGAATCGTAACGAAAGTCTTAGATAAAATAACCTAATGTTAGGACAAGTAACCATACGGTCATTGCCAAAAGTTCGGTTATATTTATTATTTACATATATATGTTACATATTATATTAAAGTTTATCATATAAATAACAGATTTCATGGAAATCATAGAAGTCATGCATGTAGGTAGGAGGATAACCGTCCTTTAACCTCTTTCGTAAGATTCACCAATAAACAATTATCATAAGGACAAGTCGGATGGTCATGAATGAAATAAAAGGAAAATACTTCAGTAAACTATGTATCGACCAAGTAAGCAAGCTAGGTGGGTGCATCCCGAACATGGCAACGTTTGGGGACGTGTCGTAGCCTTGTTACTCAATTGAAGGTTGAACATAGCTTAGTGGTTATACTTAGAAATCATCAAGTGAGGTGGTGGATTGAAATTAGGATAGCCAAGGCCTCCATGTAATCACACCTTTACCAAAACACAAACTTTGTTAAGCTTGGATGGTTCTAACACCCTTGTGCGTTAAAACCCTTTTTAAAATAGCAAGTGTAGAGGTATTTTACACCTCTTAATTTGTATGAAACAACTATAGCTAGCTCACTAATCTTAGGCTTGATTAGAGGCACAAGTAGCACAAAGTTGTTTAGAGAAAACATGTGTAAGAAAAGTTTACAAGTTTATCTTCCAAAACAGAATGTTTGGCCATAAAAATGGTATTGTTCCACCTTGATTTTCCATGGAAAACCAATGGTAATATCCCTAGAGGCTTATCAAACATTATAGAGGAAGAAAACATAAAGAAAACATGAAATTTTTGAAGTTATGAAAAGATGAAAACAAGCAGAAAGTTTGTAACACTTTTGGACCTCAAAATGGTGAGGTTTCACCTTAGTTTTCCCAAGAAAACTTGTGAAAACCTTCCTAGAGGTTATCCATGTGTTTTAGAAGAAGAAACAAGGAATGATTTGCAAAGGAAGTGAGTTATAACTCACTTGCAAACGGAAGTAGGACAGTAGTGAATTTTGGAAATTTGAGGGGTTTTTTGAAGTGTTTGAAGGCTTGTAAAAGTGAGAAATGGATAAAAGGATTGTTTATATAGGAAAGGGATTAGGGTTTGAGTTGGTTAGCATTAAAGAAGGTTAGGTGGTGTAATAATCTTGAAACAAATCCCCAAACACAAGCATGCAACTTGCGGCCGCAAGTTGCCATGCTTTTTTTTTTTTGTTAAATTATTTGATAATTACTATATTATTTGATGTTATATTTGATATATATACATGTTTTGGTTGTTTGGTAACCTATTTTTAGGTGTATGGAATCATAATATCATGTAAAAAAAGAAAAGAAAAGAATATATTTGATAACAAGTGAATAATATAAATGCAAAGTGATTAATGAGGTGCCAAATCTTTATAAGTTTTGTGTGTTTGAATCACCAAATGTATTGCTTGAATGAAGCGTTTAAGAATTACTAATAAACAATAAGGATTTGCGAGTTAACTTTAGTTTATAAATCATGTAACGAATATGTGTACAAGTATACGTATAAATGTGTATGAAGGATGCGAATTTCGTATAAGTGATCAATTCGATTACAATCAAAGCCTGGGATTTACATTGATTTGGAATGTGATACGATTACTAGGTACAAACTTTCCAAAAATGGAATTACGAAACAACTTACTAAAAATGGAAAGCTACAAAAAGCAAGGCGTTTTGTGGACATTGATTATAACCATGCCCTTTGCTTTGTTTTTCAGGTTCATTTTCTTCCAGTTTGGTTTTCTCAAGTCGTTGAGGAAGAATATGATTAATCACGTAGGAGGATGTCGAGTTCTGTTTTTAGCTTAGCAGTGGTATCCATGTGCATATTAATTTCCATTTGTTTGTCCATTACAGTAGCTTTTAACATTGATTTTAGAGCCATGTCCTCTCTACTGACTTCCTGAAATTGTTTGATTGATTTGCTTAGTTTATCATAAGCAACTTTCACGTTTTGAAAGTCACTTGTCACGTTATCAGTGTGTTTCTTTAATTCGTTAAATTTGGGTTCTTTTCTGAACATTCCTTGCACGGCTCTAGGCATTTCGTGCATGGTTTCTCAACTTCTTTTATCAAAACCTTGATCTCTTTTGTCGACTCATCAACTGACTCTTTCATTCCATCGTTACTCTGTTCAGGAACTACCACATGCAGGTTAGCCATCATTGCCTTGTCGGCTATCTTTTTTAGATTTTCTACATTCATTTCCTTCGTTACATCGATAATTTCTTCTACTAGCTTCTTGGAATCTTCTGATGTCGGTACATCCTGGATTTGGCTTGAATTTCCTCCAAAGAAATCTGCAAAAGAATTATAAACATTAGAAGGAATCATAGATTTAATTGCATGATGAATCATGTCTTCCTCAGCACAACGATCATAGTAGAGTGCATCAAGGCATTCTTTAGCACTTTGATCAAGCGTTTCGTCAAAAATCTCACTTTCTTCATTCTGACTCTCCTCAACCACTTCATCAAATACATGTTCTTTTATGATTTTAGCAAGCAGTGCCAAACTCTTGTTCTTTGAGATGTACTTATTCCAATCAAATCCTTCATCTTCTTGAGCAACAACTAGAGCTTTGTTGTTTGTATTTGATAGTCCATTTCAATTTGCACCATTATAGTAGTTGTTTAAGGAGGAGAAGTTTTATGATATATCGCTTTCTTGTAATAATCTTCTTCAAAAGGATTATGATTGCCTTGTACTTCTGTTTGGGCACTCCCTCTTGAAATGCCCTTTTTCTTGGCATTTTAAAAAGTTACCTTTGACTTGTCAAAACCCAACTTTCCATCCAAACCTCCCAAACTGTTACGCCCAATAATCTCCATGAAACGCTGAGCTCTTCTAACTATACTTGCCATGCACCACTTGATGTCAATCAACTCTAATTTTTCAGGGTCGATTTGATCGTAATCCTCTTTGGTCATGTTTGGATTCCCGATCTTACCGGCCACCAGACTCTTATAAGATTCAAGTACTGAGGCGAGTAGAGCCATGTGTTGTGCAGCCTTTTGCTCATTGAAGTTCTGTGCGTTTTCTAAATTGACTGCTATGTTACACTGAAGAACTCTTTAAGTAGGGTTAGACTGGTTGTTTTAGCAGTTATTGGAGCTTTGGATAGTTTGTGGGGTAGATGGAGAATTTGGTTCATAGCTTTGGAATGAAGTGAAACCAGTATAGCTGCATGATTGATTTTGGACATTTACCACATTGTTGGAACTGAAAGCCGTCTGTATATTTGGACTTTGAACGTTTGTGATTGGAATTCCTTTGTAGTACAAGTTAACATCTTGCTGTGCGTTTGACCCTTTTGATTTTGCCATTTTTTGTAATCAAGTTCATGAATTTCAAGCTTCTCGATAAACTTTGCCAAAGTTATTGTGCCACTGATATATTCTGAACTATTCTTAACAATCGTAAGATGTCGACCATTCACCTTCTGGCATAGCATATGCTAACTTTTCTACTAAATCTTCGTCTCCTTTGTTAATACCCAGATGTTTCATTTCCATGACAGATGACAGTATCTTTCGATGAGCTGTTTCAATGTTTCTCCCTTTAACGGATGAAAAATATCAAATTCTTTCTTTAGCAACGACTGTTTGCTTTTGATCATCTGTTTACTGCCTTGGAACTTGACTTTGAGGGTGTTCCATAAGGATTGAGAAGTGTTATCATGTTGCAGTAAAGTGAGTATGTCTTCTTTAATGCCCAGTTGTAGTATGTTCATCATCTTCTTCTCCGTTTAAACAAATCCTTCTCTTGCTCGGTGTATTGCATCAACACCTTTTCAAGACCCGTTTCTCCAACCGGAGTAGCATAATCTATAGCATACCAGTTCTCGAGATAATTCGCTTGCACCCAGTTGGTGAAGCATTCGTGCCATCCCTTATAATCTTCGAGATACATAAGTTTAGGTGGCTTGGCCATAGTTCCCATTTCATTTTCAAGTTTTATATTTTTGGTTGCGGCAGTTGTTATATCGTTCGTTATTGCGAACGCATTGTAAAATTCTTCTTCCATTTTATCAAAAACTTTGTTGGAAAATTTGTTAAACACTTGTTTAGTGCGAGGTGTTGCTTCGTGCGAAGGGTACACAAGTTTTGAAAAATACTAAAAAGACACTTCGTACGAGTTGCTATGCACTCCATACGACGCTTCGTGCGAGGTGACAACTGTGATTTCTAAAAACTTGTTTTTGTGCGATATCACTTCGTACGAGGTGTCTAGTCTCCTCGTATGAGTTGCTCTGGTCACTTTGCACGAGGTGTTCTCACAGATTCGTGTTTTTTTGCAATTTTCGACATGAATTCGGTTGATTTTAGGTCTGAAAGTTTCAGGGGTTTGTTTAAATTGATTTTAATGTGTTATACTAGAATCTTTGCCCAAGTCGTGTATATTTGTCCAGGTCTCATAAACGTAACAAGGAGTAGAATAGAGATATTCAATGGCTGGAACTTAATCGATTGTCTCCAAATTAGGCCTCCAGGCTCTGATACCACTTGTGGGAGGATCGGCTTTCCTCCGAAAGCACCGGACCGGACTTGAACTTAACTAACGTGCGCAAAATTCATCATTAGTAAGTTGACAATGATTAGATCTACCGTTTAAATGCTTCTGCTTCTTTATATTGATAAACGTTGAAGAATACAGACACAAAAATGACAGGGCTTCGCCACTTGATCAGCAAAAACAGCTACTAACTCAACACCCTTGAGCTTCTATTTATAGACATGCTCAACTCGCACAAGGCTGGAAGGGGTCAACTCGTACGAGGCAGCCATCAACTTGTACGAGGTGACCCTACTACAATCAAAACGTAATAAAATCTAACGTTTTAAGCCTGTTATAATATGACATGACTCTAAGACGTAGGCTATAGACATTTTGCACTAACATTTAGTTTTGCTAATGCAGCTTTTTTGAATTTGTTTTAGGTGTGAATAGTATGGATTCTGCAGAACTCAAAAGGGGTTCTACACGTACATTCAAAACCATTAGAATTCTCAACTGAACACAAACAAATTGCTATAATAAATATATGAAATAAGATTACTTTTTTCAGGTTTGAAAAGGATTATATAGAATTGTAAAACCAAGAAGCTTGCATTTCAACATTTGCTTAAGGCAGTAAGTAAAATAAGAATGATAAATTAATATTACATCCTCATCATCACACGGGTTCAAAATTTTCTTATATATATCAATCCAAGACATTGTTATGGGCATTATCTTCACTTCAATTGTCTGTAAGAACATGTTAAGTAGCTTAAATTTTTAGCAAAGAATAATATTTATAACTTATTCCACCAAATTTTATAATCTGTCAAACAAAATTTGTTTGAGTCTGCTAACTATAAACGTTTTAGTTTCTTATTGTTTGTTGCAAGTAAAGTAAGAAGGTTTCGTAACATGAAATAGGGAAAATTGCCATGGATTTTTACTTCCTATGGGCCTCCAAAATCTATCACACACACTATACTTATAATGATAGAATGAAGTCTACCAACTCCTTTAAAGAGTTATGTGAAGAACCACCATGGAATACTCCAACTTTAACCTTTTCTTGAATCTCCACGGCTCTCTACTTCATTTCTTCCCCTTCTTTACTCGCCAAAAGTCTTTGAATCGCGCCTTTAATCTCTCGTTTCTCCACCACAATTTCAACACCCATCTTCCACACAAAACATAGATACCTAGAGTTAACCTTTTGGTCCGCGTCAAACGGGTGGCACAACATTGGAACCCCTTCAGACAAGCTTTCCAATGTCGAATTCCAACCGCAATGGCTCCAAAACCCTCCAACTGCAAAATGTGCCAAAACTTCCTTCTGCGGTGCCCATTTTACGATCAAACCTCTCTCCTTCATCTCAGTCACCAAACCCTCTGGCAAAAACTCAATTCACTCGAACCCTTTAATCGAACCGGGTCGAACCACTGTAAGAATGGTAAAAGGCTTAACATTTGTATAAATCGGGTCTCCAAAACCCGCTCCGTTTTGTAATCAAATACCAGGTTAAGAAAATACAGTAATTATTTATGGTTATCTTGAGTTTAAACGTTACATAATTAATAAATAAACTAAACTATAAAAATTAAATTGGATAAAAAGTTAAAATAAAATAAATAAAAACATTTGTAGCTGACCGGACTCGAACCCGGGTCAACTGCCTCCAATAACTTAACATCCACTTCCCAAACCACTCCGCCATCAAGTGTTTTCTGATAACTTTAGGAAGACAATTGAATCTTATACGCGAACTCAATCAACCGTTAATGCCATCTGCATAACGGAAATCGGTAAACCGAATCTCCAAATCGGTTCAAACTCGTTTAGCTAGCGTATAACCGATGAATATCGGTTTCTAATTAAGTTCAAATTGAATGAACTTAAAGTTTCGGTTTTTGAAACCGAAAAATATTCAAACTCCAAATAATTCAGGTCCCAATCATTTATGCGATTCAGAACCGTCTCAAATACACTCCATTTCCTTTTCGTCGCGTTTTCAAGTCTTTTGAGCACAAAAAAATTGTTCGCCGGAATTCTCTGCAAAACTCGCCGGAAAACCGTGTTCAACACAAACCGGTAAGATTTTCCTCCTTTGCGGTTTCAATCTATTGTTAGGACTCTACTAACATTAATCCGTCACTCAAAATCAGTCACAGAAGACTTTGCTGGATTTTCTGGGTTCGCCGGAGAAATTCTGGAATTTGCCGGAAACTCGCTACTTAACGGTAAACACATTCAATCGTGCTAAGAATCCATGTACTCTAGTTCAATTTCAAATCTAATTTCTTAATTCTGTTGATAGACTCTCTCAACCGGAGGTTCAAAAACAGAGCTATCTGATTTTCGCCGGAATCCTTAAAAAAGACGACCTGTCCGGTATTTCCTTTCCCCAAACTGTTCGGTTATGTACACTCAAGCTAGTTGTCATGTTATTTAAGTAGTTAAGTCATGAACCAGTTGTTTGAGTAAAGCCGGTAATTGTAGTGAAGAAGATGAACTGAAAACCGGGATAAGACTAAATAAAATTCGGATAATAAACGGGTTAGACACACAGTCCAGCGGTGGACTGTGTGCAAAGTTAACATACACGTCCCGAGTTCGATCCTTACTGCACACACGCTTCACGTAATAACACTCTTTTTATTCATGAACTAACCGGGTTAGAACGGGTAGTTGTTAAGTATAATATAAATCAAGAATATAACCGGGTTAGACACACAGTCCAGCGGTGGACTGTGTGCAAAACAAACTTCACGTCGCGCGATCGAGTCCCGTCACAAGCACCGGTCCATGAGATTAAAACGTTTTGCAAAATAAAGGAATTTTCGGTAAGTTCGAATAAGTATATAAATATAATTAAAACTGGGTTTCTAACAGGTTAGTCACGTAGCTCAGCTGGTAGAGCTACGTGTGCGCGAACGGAAGGTCACCGGTTCGAATCCCGCTTGGCGCAAATAATTACCGCTGACCGAACCGGTCAACGGTCAACGGTCAACGGTCAAACAGAAAAAAAATAATATTTTTTTTAAATATTTATTTGTTTATTTTAATTTAAAAATCAATTTAAAATACTTAAAAATAACATTTTTAAAGATAGAAAATAGCCATAAACTCACAAAAATATATCTAAAAATCCCATTAGAATCCTTAATAAAATCCATCCATTTTATATATTTTCCATTGTTATTTAGGTTAGTATTCCTCGTCGACTCGCTCGTCTAAATCGTGCGCATCTCGCTATATCCAATCCAACGCACCCAATGTGAGTGAACCCTCCAAATTCCCCGTTTTAATCACGTTTTTGGGGTGTATCATGTGTCTTGTTCATTTACATATTATAACCAAGTTATTGTGCATATATCATATCATGACATGTGTGTTAGTTTGTTGCTGTTAAGTAGTTATTATTGTTTGCAAATTATTATTTCAGTACATGCAATTGCCGAGGCCGTAGCTCCCCATCCATCGAGGTTGAGTTTGATCCCCATTTTATTATGCGGTTGATCAGGGCGTGCCCGCACGATCGGCTCCGTTTGATTGAGCCTTGATCGGTCATTTCATTTTACATTTCAATACATGCAATACGCTCGGCTCCGTTTGATTGAGCCTTGAGTGCACAGTTCAATTTACATTTCCAGTTCATGCAATACGTTCGGCTCCGTTTGATTGAGCCTTGAGCGCACAGTTCAATTTACATTTCCAGTTCATGCAATACGATCGGCTCCGTTTGATTGAGCCTTGATCGCACAATTCAATTATGTTAATTGTTATATGCTGTTGGTATGTTCATGTATGCTATCGATTGTTAATTGATGCTTGCCAATGTTTGATTCCATACGTGTGCTCTTTTATGATTATGCACAATATTTTATTGATAAACTAACCAGACAATTATTATCAAATGTTTATCTATAAGGTTCACTCGCCAACTTATGTTAACCCAAAAACCTCCTATTTTACACATGATACAGGTGAACCAGCAGCAGCTAGGAACACGTAGGACCTGGATTAGAAGAAATAAAACGATTTAGTATTTGGATTATTTTTTGTTATATTCCCTTGTAATGAATGAACATGTTTGGATGTTTGAGAAATGTAACTTTGACTTCATTTAATTATGAAACATAATAGTAAATGTCATGTGCTTTGGTGATAACCCAATTATGCCCCGACTCTTATTTCCGCTGCGGGTCGGGGTGTGACAGATTGGTATCAGAGCCATGACTATAGGGATATAGGATAGGTTATTAGACCCTTAGAGCCTATACTATAGTCGATTAGAAACTTATAAGAATTTTGTGTGTTATATGCCAAATTTCATGATGTTTATATGTTTATGTTAAATGTTACATTTGATATTGTTCAAGCATGTTCATAAGTATGTATTATCAAGTAATGCCTATCATGAAATCGTATGATCATAACATATCACATCCATGCAAGCACACACCACATCATGATTGATTTTACAATGATTTTCGTGTTTCCAAATCTCATCAAAGTGAGTTCTCATGACGGGCATGTAGTAACTGGAAGGGTACTAGTACCGGTAGTCGGAACGTCCTGTCTAGGCTGGCATTCGTATAAATCCAAAATAAAGGACCAGTTTTCCTACCTGGGGACTAACGATGAGAGTACGAAATACCTATTAGGCCAAAGCATGCTATACCAAACGTCGTGAGAGCTAATCCCACTTTGAGTTGTCATTGTGTCTACACCTGGACACGTTCCGACCAAATATCTCATGAACATATTTTGTGGTTAGCATTCGGGGGATGCGAGTGTTAAATTGCCAATACTAATGTGAATCCTACCAAGCCAATAGCCATGGGGGCCCACATGACTATATAGGTGAAGGTATGGGGGACATTTGAGGCCCAACATGAGCGAACCCAAGACATCCTTTGGATGTAGTTGCATTATTGATATTTATGTATTTTCATTTTTTCTTAAAGACACATGACACCTAAAAAGATACCATAAACTCACAATCTTCTCATTTTATGATCCTGTAGATGTCGTCTAGACCGCATCGAAGGAGTAGGAAATCGGAAAAGTCTCGGGAACGTTTGGCCACTCATATCGCGAATCAAATGGCCACGATATTACCTGACATCGTAGTACAAGTACAACAAGCCCTTGCTGCAAATCCTACTAACCCTCCTCAACAACAGGACCAGATCATCAACAACCCTCCTACCATCAAATGCTCCTACAAACATTTTAAGTCCTGTGATCCTCCGAAATTCGAAGGGACTGAGGGAGTCACTGCTCTCCTACATTGGTTCGAGGAGATGGAAAACGTTTTCTTAAACTGCGATTGTCCTGAGGATCGCAAAGTTCGTTATGCCACCGGGAGACTACTTGGGGTAGCTCTCACTTGGTGGAATACCGAGAAAGGAAAGAGGGGAACGGATGATGCGATGGCCTTAACTTGGGAGGAGTTAAGGGAAATCATGACTAGGCGATTCTGTCCTAGAAGTGAAATTAAGAAATTGGAAGATGAATTTCATGCCTTGAAGCAAAAAGATGGTGATCACTCGACTTACAACAAAAGGTTCTTGGAGTTGAACCAAATGGTTCCAAACTTATTCACTCCAACCTACCGTCTGATCGAACATTACATTCGAGGACTTCCCTCGAAAATCCAAGATTCGGTCCTCAGCGTTTCACCGGTAACACTCGAAGCTGCCATGGAGTTGGCAACAGAACTGACCGAAAACCGAATTCGCAATGGGAAGTTCAAGGAGGAAAAGAAGAAAACCCCTGCTGAGGGACAAACCTCAAACCACCACACTCCTTCCTCTAAATTTGCTAATAAGAGGAAGCGTAACACCAGGAACTTTGCAGTCACCCAAACCAACACCCCTGTTCCTGCTGCACCCATCACTCAAGCCACTCCTCCACCCGCGCCATACAAAAGACCATACACAGGGCCACTACCAAAATGTAACCGTTGTCAGTATCACCACTCCCCTGACTATCCTTGCCAATACTGTACCGGCTGCGGTCGCGCTGGACACACTGTTCAAAACTGCCGCACGCTCCAACGAACAAACCGCCACCAACCTATAACCCAAACCCACCAACAATTAATGGGTCAAGCCCAACAACAACAACCATTTACACCCACTCAACATTTAGCCCAAACATACTATCAACCCAACTACCCTATGGGCCAACCTATGCGGGCATGTTTCAATTGCGGCGACCCAAGTCATTTCAGAAACACATGTCCAAGATTGGTCAATATCATTCATGCTCAGGCCCAAGCCAACCCTGTGAATCAAGCAAACCAAGCTCCTCCACTTGCTAGAGGAAGAGCTTTCAATATTAACGCAAACCAGGCCAGAGCTGACGGCAATGTGGTCAACGGTACGTTTCTTATAAATGGTAGATATGCCACTATGTTATTTGATACTGGTGCGGATAGAAGTTTTGTGTCATTAGAGTTTGAACCTATCTTAAGTAAAAATCGAGATAAGCTCGCGGAATCCATAACGGTGGAAGTTGCAGATGGAAAACCAGTTTCGTTAGACTCTATTTTGCGCAACTGTACGCTCACCCTAAACGACCACGATTTCTCAGTCGATCTTATTCCTATGAAGCTGGGAAGTTTCGACATCATAATCGGAATGGATTGGCTCAGTCAGCATCATGCGGAAGTTGTATGTCGTGAGAAATTTATTCGTATTCCTCTTTCAAACGGTCAGACTCTTCGAATTATTGGAGAAACCTCGGCGAAAGGGCTCAAATTAATGACTTGTCTTCAAGCTCAAAAATACCTTCGCAAGAAATATGTCGCGTTTTTAGCCCATATCATCAAGAAGGGGACCTCAGAAAAGAAACTTGAAGATATCCCTGTTGTAAAGGATTTTCCACAAGTTTTTCCTGACGATATTTCAGGACTTCCTCCAATCAGAGATGTCGAATTTCGTATCGATCTTATACCTGGTGCTACAACAGTGGCAAAATCTCCATATAGGTTAGCCCCCTCTGAAATGCAAGAGCTAGCCAGTCAATTGCAAGAGTTGACTGACAAGGGATTTATACGCCCCAGCTCATCGCCTTGGGGTGCACCTGTACTCTTTGTAAAGAAGAAGGATGGATCTTTTCGCATGTGCATCGACTACAGAGAGCTCAACAAGTTAACTATCAAAAATCGATATCCTTTACCTCGCATAGATGATCTTCTTGACCAACTACAAGGTGCCTGTTGCTTTTCAAAAATCGACCTTCGATCTGGCTATCATCAGCTTAGAGTGCATGAAGAAGACGTCCCTAAAACTGCTTTTCGAACTCGTTATGGTCACTATGAATTCATGGTTATGCCATTTGGATTAACCAACACACCAGCTGTTTTCATGGACCTAATGAATAGAGTCTGCAAACCTTACCTTGATCGATTTGTTATTGTATTCATCGACGATATTCTTATCTATTCAAAATCTAAAGCTGATCATGAGCGTCATCTGCGACTTGTTCTTGCACTTCTAGAAAAGGAAAAGCTTTATGCCAAGTTCTCTAAATGTGAATTCTGGTTAAAAGAGGTGCAATTTCTCGGGCATGTAGTCAATGACAAAGGAATACATGTGGACCCATCAAAGATCAAAACAGTTCAAGAATGGCAAGCTCCACGAACACCAACTGAAGTAAGGTCTTTTCTTGGACTTGCTGGCTATTATCGTCGATTCATTTCAAACTTCTCTCGCATTGCGGTGCCACTCACGGCTTTAACCCATAAAGGGAAACCATTTGTATGGGGACCCAAGCAAGAAGAAGCCTTTCAAATTCTCAAGCAAAAACTTTGTGATGCACCAATCCTCACTCTTCCTGAAGGTTGTGATGATTTTGTAGTCTATTGCGACGCGTCAGGGCAAGGATTAGGATGCGTTCTCATGCAAAGAGGAAAAGTCATAGCTTATGCCTCAAGGCAACTCAAGACACACGAGAAGAATTACACCACTCATGACCTTGAACTTGGAGCTGTTGTATTTGCTCTTAAGATATGGAGACATTATCTCTACGGTACGAAGTGTGAAATCTACACTGACCACAAGAGTCTTCAACATATCTTCAATCAGAAAGAGTTAAATATGAGGCAACGAAGATGGGTCGAACTCCTAAATGATTACGACTGTGAAATCAGATACCACCCTGGTAAAGCAAATGTGGTGGCTGATGCACTTAGTCGAAAGGGTTATGCGAACTCCATTCATCTTCTATGTTCGCAAATTATAACCAATATTAAGGATCAAATTCGAGAAGCTCAACACGTTTCAATAACAGAGGAAGATGTACAAAAAGAGATGTCCTGCGGAGCCGAGCTAAAACTTGAAACTAAATCTGATGGTATTTTGTATTACCTAGATCGTATATGGATTCCTAACCACATCAATCTTCGTGAAACACTCATGCATGAAGCTCATAAGACGCGATATTCTATACACCCAGGAGCCGATAAGATGTATCAAGACCTACGGTAGACCTATTGGTGGCCTGGAATGAAGAAAGATATTGCTGTTTTTGTTTCCAAGTGTCTCACTTGTTCTAAAGTAAAGGCTGATAACCAAAGACCCTCAGGACTTCTAGTCCAACCAGAAATACCTGTTTGGAAGTGGGAAAATATAACCATGGATTTCATTACCGGGTTACCTCGCACTTCTAGTGGGTATGACACTATATGGGTGATTATAGACCGACTTACAAAATCAGCTCACTTTATTCCTATTCGAGAAGACTTCAAGAACGAAAAGCTTGCTCGTATTTATATCAACGAAATCGTAAGCCGGCACGGGGTACCAATAAGTATTATTTCTGATCGTGATGGTCGTTTCACTTCACGAACATGGCAAGCAGTACAATCCGCTATGGGCACTCGATTAGATCTCAGTACCGCCTACCACCCTCAAACTGATGGACAGTCTGAGCGCACCATTCAAACCCTTGAGGATATGCTTAGAGCATGTGTCATAGACTTCAAGGGAAATTGGGACGCCCATCTACCGTTAGTTGAATTTTCGTACAACAACAGTTATCATTCTAGCATCGGCATGGCACCTTTTGAAGCTTTATATGGTCGAAAGTGCCGATCTCCTGTTTGTTGGCACGAAATTGGGGAAGCACAAATTACTGGTCCAGAACTGATCCAAGAAACCACAGATAAGATTCATCAAATCCGAAACAATCTTCTAGCGGCTCAAAGTCGTCAAAAGAGTTACGCAGATAAACGACGGAAGCCCTTGGAGTTTAGCGTTGGTGATCATGTGCTTTTAAAAGTATCACCGTGGAAAGGAGTAGTTCGTTTTGGTCAAAAGGGAAAGCTAGCACCACGTTACGTAGGACCTTTCAAGATACTCGAAAGAGTAGGTCCTGTAGCTTACAAGCTTGACCTACCGGAAGAACTCGATAGGATTCATCCCACATTCCACGTATCGAACTTGAAGAAGTGCCTCGCTGATGAGAATCTTCATATTCCACTAGAAGATATTCAGATCGATGAATCCATGCATTTTATTGAAAGACCAGTGGAGATTATGGACTATGGAGAAAAGCGTCTACGACGAAGCCGCATTCCTATTGTTAGGGTGCGCTGGGAGTCGAAACGGGGACCTGAGTTTACTTGGGAACGTGAAGACTCAATGCGTGAAAAATACCCTCATCTTTTCCCTGCTACTTCAACTGTTTAAATTTCGGGACGAAATTCCTAAAAGTAGGGGATACTGTAACATTTGTATAAATCGGGTCTCCAAAACCCGCTCCGTTTTGTAATCAAATACCAGGTTAAGAAAATACAGTAATTATTTATGGTTATCTTGAGTTTAAACGTTACATAATTAATAAATAAACTAAACTATAAAAATTAAATTGGATAAAAAGTTAAAATAAAATAAATAAAAACATTTGTAGCTGACCGGACTCGAACCCGGGTCAACTGCCTCCAATAACTTAACATCCACTTCCCAAACCACTCCGCCATCAAGTGTTTTCTGATAACTTTAGGAAGACAATTGAATCTTATACGCGAACTCAATCAACCGTTAATGCCATCTGCATAACGGAAATCGGTAAACCGAATCTCCAAATCGGTTCAAACTCGTTTAGCTAGCGTATAACCGATGAATATCGGTTTCTAATTAAGTTCAAATTGAATGAACTTAAAGTTTCGGTTTTTGAAACCGAAAAATATTCAAACTCCAAATAATTCAGGTCCCAATCATTTATGCGATTCAGAACCGTCTCAAATACACTCCATTTCCTTTTCGTCGCGTTTTCAAGTCTTTTGAGCACAAAAAAATTGTTCGCCGGAATTCTCTGCAAAACTCGCCGGAAAACCGTGTTCAACACAAACCGGTAAGATTTTCCTCCTTTGCGGTTTCAATCTATTGTTAGGACTCTACTAACATTAATCCGTCACTCAAAATCAGTCACAGAAGACTTTGCTGGATTTTCTTGGTTCGCCGGAGAAATTCTGGAATTTGCCGGAAACTCGCTACTTAACGGTAAACACATTCAATCGTGCTAAGAATCCATGTACTCTAGTTCAATTTCAAATCTAATTTCTTAATTCTGTTGATAGACTCTCTCAACCGGAGGTTCAAAAACAGAGCTATCTGATTTTCGCCGGAATCCTTAAAGAAGACGACCTGTCCGGTATTTCCTTTCCCCAAACTGTTCGGTTATGTACACTCAAGCTAGTTGTCATGTTATTTAAGTAGTTAAGTCATGAACCAGTTGTTTGAGTAAAGCCGGTAATTGTAGTGAAGAAGATGAATTGAAAACCGGGATAAGACTAAATAAAATTCGGATAATAAACGGGTTAGACACACAGTCCAGCGGTGGACTGTGTGCAAAGTTAACATACACGTCCCGAGTTCGATCCTTACTGCACACACGCTTCACGTAATAACACTCTTTTTATTCATGAACTAACCGGGTTAGAACGGGTAGTTGTTAAGTATAATATAAATCAAGAATATAACCGGGTTAGACACACAGTCCAGCGGTGGACTGTGTGCAAAACAAACTTCACGTCGCGCGATCGAGTCCCGTCACAAGCACCGGTCCATGAGATTAAAACGTTTTGCAAAATAAAGGAATTTTCGGTAAGTTCGAGTAAGTATATAAATATAATTAAAACTGGGTTTCTAACAGGTTAGTCACGTAGCTCAGCTGGAAGAGCTACGTGCGCGCGAACGAAAGGTCACCGGTTCGAATCCCGCTTGGCGCAAATAATTACCGCTGACCGAACCGGTCAACGGTCAACGGTCAACGGTCAAACAGAAAAAAAAATAATATTTTTTTTAAATATTTATTTGTTTATTTTAATTTAAAAATCAATTTAAAATACTTAAAAATAACATTTTTAAAGATAGAAAATAGCCATAAACTCACAAAAATATATCTAAAAATCCCATTAGAATCCTTAATAAAATCCATCCATTTTAATATATTTTCCATTGTTATTTAGGTTAGTATTCCTCGTCGACTCGCTCGTCTAAATCGTGCGCATCTCGCTATATCCAATCCAACGCACCCAATGTGAGTGAACCCTCCAAATTCCCCGTTTTAATCACGTTTTTGGGGTGTATCATGTGTCTTGTTCATTTACATATTATAACTAAGTTATTGTGCATATATCATATCATGACATGTGTGTTAGTTTGTTGCTGTTAAGTAGTTATTATTGTTTGCAAATTATTATTTCAGTACACGCAATTGCCGAGGCCGTAGCTCCCCATCCATCGAGGTTGAGTTTGATCCCCATTTTATTATGCGGTTGATCAGGGCGTGCCCGCACGATCGGCTCCGTTTGATTGAGCCTTGATCGGTCATTTCATTTTACATTTCAATACATGCAATACGCTCGGCTTCGTTTGATTGAGCCTTGAGTGCACAGTTCAATTTACATTTCCAGTTCATGCAATACGTTCGGCTCCGTTTGATTGAGCCTTGAGCGCACAGTTCAATTTACATTTCCAGTTCATGCAATACGATCGGCTCCGTTTGATTGAGCCTTGATCGCACAGTTCAATTATGTTAATTGTTATATGCTGTTGGTATGTTCATGTATGCTATCGATTGTTAATTGATGCTTGCCAATGTTTGATTCCATACGTGTGCTCTTTTATGATTATGCACAATATTTTATTGATAAACTAACCAGACAATTATTATCAAATGTTTATCTATAAGGTTCACTCGCCAACTTATGTTGACCCAAAAACCTCCTATTTTACACATGATACAGGTGAACCAGCAGCAGCTAGGAACACGTAGGACCTGGATTAGAAGAAATAAAACGATTTAGTATTTGGATTATTTTTGGTTATTTTCCCTTGTAATGAATGAACATGTTTGGATGTTTGAGAAATGTAACTTTGACTTCATTTAATTATGAAACATAATAGTAAATGTCATGTGCTTTGGTGATAACCCAATTATGCCCCGACTCTTATTTCCGCTGCGGGTCGGGGTGTGATAACTTCCTTCTGCGGTGACCATTTTACGATCAAACCTCTCTCCTTCATCTCAGTCACCAAACCCTCTGGCAAAAACTCAATTCACTCGAACCCTTTAATCGAACCGGGTCGAACCACTGTAAGAATGGTAAAAGGCTTAATTCCATTATTATTGAATGAGTACGTTCCAATATATAGGGATTACGAGTAACCCTAGAAACCTAACTGAGCCCGTGGGCCCATAGTCTAATACTCCCCGCAGTCGTAGCGGATGGAACTAGAAGCGTAGACTGAAAACAAAAACAATAATAAACCCTAAAAAACTGTCTTCGATTTTGGTCAAAATTCGATTATGTTGCAATCTTCAATCAATAATCTTCGATCCACAGTTTTGAATGATCTCATAATCCTATAAGAGGCAACCAATACCACAGTGTAGCGGCGCGACGACGGATCCTAATCCTGCAGGCGGTGCGGCGGAAGACCGTAGTCTAATGAGCGGCGGCGGCACGGCGGCAAGGGGCGGCTTGATGGAGATGTGAAATCAACAAGATGAGCCGTAACATCATCTATGTGGTAAGAGACCGTAAGAAAGCCGGTGAAACTAGAACCAAAGACATTTGAATATGTAACTGAAAAAAAAAGAAACGGAAAACGAATAGAAATCGGACAGGGCGGTAGCGGCGGCACGCCGCCCTGTCTAGGGTTTTTCTCAAGTGGTGACGGCTAGGGTTTTGTTATTTGTGTTTGATGCAACGGAGAGGGTATAGAGCCTAGGCTGGCTCTGATACCATGTAAGAATGGTAAAAGGCTTAATTCCATTATTATTGAATGAGTAGGTTACAATATATAGGGATTACGAGTAACCCTAGAAACCTAATTGAGTCCGTGGGCCCATAGCCTAATAACCACCCACAGGAATGGCTGGTTACTATTGGCTAGACCCCATGTCATTTCAGTTATTACTTTGTCATCTGCCTTTGCTAAGCTAAATAAGCTCACATGCATCACTGATTTGGGTGCTTGTTTATCTAGCCATGAGATGCAACTTGTATCCTCTTTGAGAAAGCTAGTACTGGAAGGTGTTGGGCTTATTTTGTGCAATGGTCCAACGGTAAAAATTGGAACGTGGTAGCTATTGAGGATCTGGGTCAATGCCGATGGTTCAAGAAATTCGAGGGTGTTCCACATATAGGCAGATGGAGGTGTCTGGGCATGATCATGTCGACCAATTCAAGTGTTTGTTGGATTGGGAGACTAATAAAGGGTAGATCATCTTAGGGGATGTAATTCTGAAACTATTTCCTGCAACATAGAATTTTTGAAAAAAAGAGTTGTAACTAGTTGGTTCCAACAACCTCTAAATCTATAATCTTTAATCAGGTTCCTTTCTAGATTGGATTTGGTTGATGGATTACCTTGTACAGAAGAAAAAAAACACTTAAATGAATGGATTTACGTTTGTTTGTCAATATTCTATATGAATGATTCACGAACATAGACGAAAACAAACACAATTAGAAGTAAACATGTATATGCAAAAATAGATTTATCGTTGATTGGCCAGACTAAACAGCTATAGTGCAGATTGAAAATTAATTGTTCTTAACACTGGGCTTATCTCAAATGGCTTAAACTTTAAATTAGAAAATCATATCCTTTTAGAAATGATATTAGTAATAACTAAATTAAAATGAATATTTAAACAAATAATCAATGTAAATGAACAAACGAGGCATGTTTTCATGTATGTTCATTTATCAACTGAACAAAATTTTGTGTTCAACATTTGTTCGTTTATTAAATAAAGAAACATAAGCTGTTGAACAGTCCATGAACAACTTACTGAATGTTCAGTTTGTTTACGATCCAAGATATGAACAATGGGTTACCTTGTACAGGAAGTCGACCTTCTTGATGGAGCTGAGGGATGATCTTGATTGCAGGGAAGGTAGACGCACTGCTGGTGCGCAAGATGATGGAGGGTAGACCCAAATCGCCAGCAACAGATCCAACAAAATACATAAGAGTATCATAGATGATAACTATTGATTCCTTCTCAGATGTGTCTTTTTGCGCCTCTATAATCTGACCAAGGTGTTCCTGGAAATGTTGTCTGCAGTTATCATTGAGAGCTTGCAAGAACTGGACGGCGTTGGCGAAACCAGGGGTGACAGATAAGTGGTCAAGTAGAGGGAGGAAGGTGAAAGCAGGATGGTTTGAAGGATCGGGGCGGTTCAACTCGGAGTGAGCAATGGTTATGGAGAAGCCTTTGAAATGTAGGAAGGTTGCAAGGTGGAGCATGGGGTCATGTGGCCTTGAAGTGGACTTGCTGTTAACACCAATCGCCGCCATCTTCCGCCGTGCTCTGCCATCTCTCCTTGTTCCATATGTAAGATTGTTTTTGTTATTAGGAAAACTCGTTGCCTGAGTCTTGAAGGTGATTGCAAATTTGTATTTTATAATAATGATGATAAAGAAAATTGTAGTCCTGATTCAATGGTGGCGGGCTATTGTGTAAATAATTCATATTTTTTTTTTCAATTGACAAAGAAGTATAAACACCAAGTCTCGTACTTTTGAGGTCTTATGTGCTACATCATACATGGGGCGGTGGGGTTAAGTGAGTACCGGGTCAGATGAGGTCGATTTAAAAAGATGGTTCTTAGGTATATACAAGTTTTGATAAAATCGATGAGTTTTTTTTTCTAAAACTAGTGTGAGTGAAAAACTTATTTACTAAAATTAGTGATTTAAAAATTTTATTTTTCTCACTCTTAATCTTATTGAATAAATACTAATTTGATTGTAGAAAATATTCTTTTCAAAAACATAAGAAAAGAGTTTTACAATAAATAACAAAATATTCTTTTCAAAAGCATAAGAAAAGAGTTTTACAATAAATAACAAAAATATATTTTTTTTGTTAGATCGTGATACTTTGGGAAAAAATATAATGTTTCTTTAATTCTGTTATGACATTTTGTTTTAGTTGTAAAAAAATATATGTTTCTTTATTCTTGTTAGAGTTAATACTATTTCAATACTTGTGGTTTGCTTAAATTATCTATTTCAGTCTATAAGATATTTTTGGACTTTTTCAATCTAAAAGTTTGATTTTTACATCAATTTTGGTCCAGTCCACCAAGTTCATCCAAATTTTATATTAATTTCTTTAAAAAAAACCAAAATACCCTTAAACAATTCTTAAATTTATATTTTATCTTTCTATACTAACATCTCGTTTGAACAATCAGTTTTGAATTTTATTTCCTGACTCATAAATAAATCTAAATTGTCTCCTTAAATTTGATTTGTATTTACATTTGTTTCATTTAGTTAAATAGTATCGGTATGTAATGATTGGTCATAAACCATTACATATATGTATTTCAAGTGTGTTATTCTAAGTGTACAGATATGAGCATAAATTTGACAAGAAACAAACAAGACAAGATAAACATATATTCGACAAATCAGTATACTACAACAATTGTCATATTTTAATTATTTACATATATGTTATATGTAACTCTTCAATTCTTTTATTTTCAAATATGATACACATATGTAAACATCTACTATTACATAAATATTATATGTTACACATAGGTAAAAATTTAGTAATACAAATATGTGTAAACACATGTATACGTGTATAAAGATTTAAATTTTAATGTTGAGTCTTATTAATTGTTTGTAATAAAATCAGACATGTTAGTAAAGGTATTCAATGGTGATAGAACTATAAAACAACAGAATAGGTAATTTTATTCAAATTACATTTGTTAAAATGCGTAATGTAAGTGCTCTATTATTTAGGATTTTATTATTAGCTTTTTCATTTTCACTTAATCTTTGTTTAGGATTTTGTTCATTTATACATTGACTTCTTTTTGAATATAAGGAAGTTGAAAAAAAAGGAATCAATTCCAGCTTTTTAATTTTTACTTAATTCTTTTTTACAATTATATCTTTATAACATCTAAAAATGGGTTAAAGGTATTTTGGTGTTTTCATGAGAAATTAATAAGAAATTTTAATGAAGTTAGTGGGCTGGACCTAAATTGATATAAAAATCAAAGTATTAGATTAAAAAAGTCAAAAAATATCCTTTGAACTGAAATAAATATTTGAAACAAACCATAAGGATTAAAATAGTATTTAACTCATCTTGTTATGAACATTTTGTTTCAACTCTTTAAAAATAGAAACATGTGTAGTCTTTGATAAATATTTTCTAGTTATTTTATAAATACTAATTTTTAAACTTTTTTTAACCCAGTATTAACTCTACATGTGGTAATAAAATACTTTTTTTTGAAGATTTAGCTATGTATAATAATGTATTAAATCTGATAAAAAAATATAAGTATGTGTACTGAATTTGAAAAAAAAAATGGTTCTTTTAAGTTTTAATTAGTTTCTATTAAAAATTAATTTTATTTAAAAAGAGAAATCTTATATTTTCATCTATACTTTTTTTAGATAGTAAACCTGAATTAACCAATATAAAAAAGTATGTCAAGCATGGGTCTTAGAAAAATTAATAGTAAGCCTAATTTTATAAAATACTCATTCCACATAAAATCCAACGAACAATGCAAACCACACGTAAAGGTATATAAAATCATTTCGAAAAAAGATGTCAATACTTTTTTTTGAGAAATTAAAAGGAAACATATTTATAAATATATACGTAAAAAGATTACAAAAACATTTATGAAAGACAAAAATGTTTATATTTATTGAAAAGTTAAATAAAGCTCATACAAAAAAAATTAAAAAAATAAAAAAAAACTTTTTATACAATATGATAATTCAACAATATATTTTTTAAAATTGAGTACGGGTCGTCGACTATATTAAAAAAATGGTAATGGGGCTTTTCAAATAGATAGCAACAAAACTGAGATGGATTTACCTTTTTTAGAACATAAAGCAGGCTTTAAATTTGCAGTCTTTAAAAAAAGTTTAAAGTATAATAATAGTAAATATATTAACACTAAATTTTTTTTAGGAATGTATAAAAAAAGGTTTATAAACGAAAGTACGATGCAATTGCAAGTCATTGACGAGAGTAATCAACATACTTGACAAATCTGGATTTTGATCCATTATTTTCCACAAGTCTCCTCACCTTTTTTACTGTTCAAAATTATGAAAAATAATATTATATTAATAATAATTAATATAATACTTATTTAGTGATTATAATATTTATTTAGTGATTAAAGCAAAATAAATGATAGATTATAAGTTTTAATTGTGTGTTGAAATTTTAATGTGTGGAAAGTTGTATTTGTCCAAATTGGTGGAGAGATAAATCTTTTGTTGATTTATATTTATAATTCTCTACACGAATTTATTCCTATGTGACAAGTCACACCCAATGACAGCTAGGAGGGTGCAAAGCACCTGACACGCGCCCGTGCCCGGGCACGGGACGAGGGCAATGGGTGCAATGTGGCGCTTTGATGACGCACTTTGCTCGCTTGGAGCCGTCTTTACTATTTTTTAGATGTGCCTTGAGCCAGTGGTGTGGTGACTGTCTACATTCCTATTGGTCAAGTGAATTAAGTGTCACACCCCGACCCGTAACGGAAATAAAAGTCGGGGCATAATTGGGTTATCATCAAAGCTCATGACATTTACTAATAAGTTTCATATTTGTTAAATTGAAATTTATAACTTCAAATATTCAAACACAAGGAATCATACAAACACAAGAAAAATCAAACATTGTTCAGAACATGATAGTTTTGTTTAATCTTCTAAGGCCATTCCTATGTGTTTCTCTCTTCAGCTTGTTTACCAGTCGTGGGTAGGTGTTACGAAAATGGGTTGGATCGCCACAGTTGAAGCATGCTCTGACAGATTGAATCATTGGGTAATTGGGTTGGTAGTAGGGTTGAGCCATGGGTTGAGTAGGTGGTAAAAGTAAGGGTTGTTGATTTTGGGCTTGGCCCACCACTTGATTATTAGTTTGGGCTTGAGGCTGGTTGCGGTATGGCTTTTGAAGGATACGGCAAGTTTGAATCGTGTGACCTGCACGGCTACAACTTGTGCAGTATTGTCGGTGAGTCTCAGGGGGGATGATGGTATTGGCATCAGTTGCATTTTGCGTGTGGACCAGTGTATGGTTTCTTGAATGGGGCGGCTTGAGGGGCGACTTATGTGATTGGGGCAGCAGTGATAGGAGAATTGGTTTGGGTAACGGCGAAATTTTTCCCATTACGCTTTTTTTTGCCAGCAAATTTGGAAGACGAACCTGCTGGAGTTGGGTTTGGAGTTTCAGCAGGTGCCTTATCTTTCTTCTTCTCATCCTTAAAATCGCCATTGTGAATGCGATTTTCGTCAGTTCGATAGCTAGTCCATGGCACTCGATGTTGCAGGTGAAGTATTAACAGATCTTGAATTTCGAGGAACCGAATGAATGCTCGATTAGACGATAGAGAGGAGTGAACAGGTTGGGGACCATCTGATTCAACTCGAGAAACTTTGTTGAAGGGACCATCTGTTTCATCGGAACCTTTGTGTAAGTGATGTGGTCTCCCTCCTTTTGCTTTAATGAGTAAAACTCATCTTCCAGTTTCTTGATCTCGCTTCTTGGACAGAGCGTCTCGTCATGATTTCCCTTAACTCATCCCAAGTCAAGGCCGTAGCAGCTTCAGCACCTCGCTTACCCTTTTCAGTGTTCCACCAGGTAAGTGCTACTCCAAACAGCCGACCAGTAGCATAGCGCACCTTGCAATCATCGGGACAATCACAATTGAGAAAAGTGCTTTCTATCTCCTCAAACCAAAGGAGGAGAGCAGTGACACCTTCAGTCCCTTCATATTTTGGGGGATCGCAGGATTTGAAATGCTTGTAAGTACATTTGTTGGTGTTGGGAGGAGGGTTGGCGATATTTTGCCCTTCTGTTTTTTTAGGGGTGATAGGATTGGCGGCAAGTGCTTGTTGAACTTGCAAAATGATATCAGGAAGTACGACAGCCATCTGTTGAGCGATTTGAGTGGCCATACGTTCGCTAGATCTTCCTGACCTTCTACCGCCTCGAGAGTGTCTAGCAGACATATACAGGAAATACGTAGCGAGATTATGAATTAAACGTTCTTAGGTGTCATGTGTCGTAAAAAGTGAAAACAACATAAAAAAATGAAACAAGAATTTAACTACATCCATAGGATGTCTTGGGCTTGCTTAAGATTTGGCCTCCAAATGTCTCCCATACTTCAGCCTTGGTAGTCACGTGGGCCCCCATGACTACTGAGCTTGGTAGGGTTAACATTGGTGTTGGCCTGCTAATGCTGGCATCACCCGAATGAAAATTGTAAAACATAATCGTAAGGTATAAGGTCAGAATGTGTCCAGGTATAGACACAATGACAACTCAAAGTGGGGTTAATTCACACGACGTTTGGTGTGGCATGCTTTGGCCTAATAGGTCCTTCGTACTCTCATCGTTAGTCCCCAGGTAGACAAACTGGTCCATTATTTGGATTTATACGAATGCCAAGCCTAGACAGGACGTTCCGACTACCGGTACTCATACCCTTCCAGTTACTACATGCCCGTCGTAAAACTCACTCACTTTGATGTGATTGAAAAACATGGAAACATTGCAAAATATTATAAAAATTGTGAAATCATGATGTGTGCTTGCGTATGTATGATATGTTAACAACATATAAACTATAATGAACATCACATATTAGCATATACTAGTGAAAGTGCTTGCATGTATTTGTGTGTGAAAAATAAACATGAAACATATAAACATCATAAGTTTCGCATATAACACATAAACTATTAAAATCTAATCAACTATAGTATAGGCTCTAAGGGTCTAATAACCTATCCTATATCCCTATAGTCACAAGCTCTGATACCAAATCTGTCACACCCCGACCCGCAGCGGAAATAAAAGTCGGGGCATAATTGAGTTATCACCAAAGCTATGACATTTACTAATAAGTTTCATATTTATTAAATTGAAATTTATAACTTCAAATATTCAAACACAAGGAATCATACAAACACAAGAAAAATCAAACATTGTTCAGAACATGATAGTTTTGTTTAATCTTCTAAGGTCATTCCTATGTGTTTCTCTCTTCAGCTTGTTCACCTGTATCATGCGTAAAACAAAAGATTTAGGTTAACAAAAGTTGGCGAGTGAATCTAGGTAAAAACAATTTAAACAATTCTTATATTAGTTAACTAAATAAAAATCGTGCGTAAATCATAAATGAGCATATGCATATGTACAAACAATCACAGCCACATAATATCCACAATAACCATATGACATGATGAATGATGAACTTGAGATCAAGCCTCAATCAAATGGAGCCGAGCTAATGAGGCACCTGATGCTCAACTCGTATCCCACGAGGAACTGATGGGCCTTAAATGAATGATTGCACTGAAATAACAAAATGTAACCTCACATAATCATACCAATTAAAAATACACATTATCACATTACGATGTTAGCACGAGTGTTAAAATAAATAAATAAAACATGTATGACACATGATACATCCCAAATTGTGATTAAAACGGGAGTTTGTAAGGATTCACTCACAGTAGGTGCGTATTCTTGGTTGATGGTGGGTGCGCACGAGTTTAGAATTTGATCGACGAACGTTTAGTAACCTAAAATAATAGTAAGATAATTTGGTAAATATAGAAAGTTAATATTTTTGTTTGGTCCTTAATATTAGATTTTTAGGTGGTTTTTTATGGGATTTATAGTATTCTAAATTGCATTTATTAGGTGTTTTTAATGAATTTGTAACTAAAGGAAAATATATATAAGTACTTTTAGTAAATAAAAATTAAATAAAATAGAAATAAAAAAAACTGTAAGGTCTGACAGTGGGAGGACCTTACCGGTTTTCTTGTCTGAAATATGCGCGTGTGTTGGGACTCGAACTCTAGACCTTCCGTTCACGTGCACGCAGCTCTTCTAACTGAGCTACATGTCTAACCCGGAAGTATTTGATTTTTAATTATTCTTATAGACTTGTTGAGTTCAACCAGAAATGAATTAGTTTAAAAAGGATTTTAAATGAGCGAACCGGGGGCCTTTGCTGGAGTCGAACCCGTGACCAATCCTCCGAAATGCACCCAGCCCTACCAACTGGGCTGGGTGTCTAACCCGTTCATAACAGATAAATTAATTTACTTAACCACTTCCGGTGAAGTGTTATAAATTGGTTTAGAAAAAATGGAGTTTATCTCAGGGAGTCGGTGAGGCACAAAGGTCGAACCCGGTATCTTTTGCGTATAATGCACACAGTCCACCACTGGACTGTGTGTCTAACCTGATTGAAACACCAACTTTAATTATACATATATAATTTTGAAAACTTCATCTCCTACATTTTGAATTGAACCCGGTACAGTTTTAAACTGAAAATGGGTTTCATTGCTTCCGGATGCTGAATTCTAGGATAGATTATACTACAAAATAACTATGAACAGAGTTGAGAGGAGAAATACCTACTGATAACTTCTTCACGGTTTTCCGGCGAATAAATTCAGCGAGCGTAGACTAATTCCGACGAACAGAGAGTGTTTTCTTTAGCAGAGAGAAAGAGTGAATGAATGTGCAGGTGTTGGGGAAATGATTTGAGGAGTATTTATAGAGTGGGTAAAAGCGAGATCATAAATTTTCGGTTTCAATATTTAAGAATCATTGATTCTTTCGGTTATAAATTACTGGGTCAAGATTTCCGTTACGAAACCGACGGGGGGGGGGGGTGACAGTAATGCACGAATTGATTTCGCAATCAAGCTTCCGACAGTTCGGATCTGCCAAAGCTTTAAGAGAATTTGTAGGTTTTGGTTTTCTTATATATTATTTTTTTTCTACATTAATCACTAAAGCGTGTGCAGAGTGGTGGTATTCGGTGTGTGTGTGAATGCGGGAGACCCAGGTTCGAAACCAGCTCGACCTTTTAATTAATTTTTTTTCCTCTTATTATTTTAAAGTTTATTTTAATTCATTATTTTTATTTATTAACTATGTTTTTAAATCCTACCACATTAATTAAGAAATATCAAAATAACCGCTATTAATAAATACACATCGACATTTAGTAAAAACTCAATTAACAAACAATGCGGGTTTTGGAACCCGTTTAACACGAAGGTTACATTAAGTTTTCAGAGTTCATTAGGTCATCGAATTTGAGACTTAATTTTTATTGAATTCCGTATTCAATTCTGACCTTTCAGTGTGGAATTCTAAACACATTATATACAAAGCTTTGTGCTTTGTTTAAGAGACAGAATACTGAAATGTATGGTTCATACAACACACACATCAAACGAATTTCCTAACTTTGCAACTCTGCACACTCTTGTTTCAGGTATACTTTCAGGTGCTAGGCTAATCCCGACAGTACAATCTGCTTAGGCTGTTGTACCCTAGGAAACAGACGGGTTCACTTGGGTGGCCCGAAATCTGTTTTAAGGGAAGTGTGATCTTCACGTGCCTCAGTCACCGTTGTTTTATATTTTTTTCTTTCTTTTACTTTATTTTTTTGTATTTCTTAGTTTAGTTTACATTTCTGTATTGTATTTCCTTTCAGTTTGGTTTTCTCTTCTTTATGTGATGTAATCAGAATATTGATTAATAATTGTTATTTTATTTATTTTGTGAACGGTTGCCCTACAAGCTTAAAACTGATTTTAAAACTCGTTCACTGTTTTGGTTTTAAAATTTTTTTTATAAATTGTTTCTTTTGTTATTAGCTAAACTTTTGTAGTTTGCGTTGGTTTTCTGTAAACCAATTCGTTTCTACCATAAACTGATTGTTTTTTTACTCTTGTTTCAGAAATGGCTACTATTCAAGCAACCACATCAACCACTGTTGGATCCACATTCACATGGGACCATTAGGTGGTACCCAAGTGGCTCAAGCAGTTGCCAACTATGCTGAAAAACCAGAGAAATGTACTGGTTTAAATTTTAAGAGATGGCAACAGAAGATAGAAGATCTTGTTCTATCTGACCACTCTAAACCTTGCAAGGTTTTAATTAAGTCCCCTCCTGTTCTCGCAGAAGGGACACCTGATGTTCAATCTGTGAGTGCTGTTGATGCTTGGAAACATTATGAGTACCTTTGTTGCAACTATGTGTTGAACGTCTTGTCAGATGCCTTGTATAACGTGTATCTCAAGGTTCCAACTACCAAAGAATTATGGGAGTCGTTGGAACGCAAATACAAGACCGAGGATGCAGGTACTAAAAAGTATGTCGTGGCTGATTTTTGGACTATAAAATTATTGATTCAAAGACTGTTATGAGTCAAGTTCAAGAATTGTAGATTTTTCTTAGTGACATTTTGTCTGAAAGAATGAATCTTAGTGAAACATTCCAAGTGGCAGCAATTGTTGAAAAGTTGCCTCCTAGTTGGATGGACTTCAAGAATTATCTTAAGCATAAGCAAAAGGAAATGACCATTAAAGACCTTATGGTTCGTCTTCGTATTGAAGAAGACAACATACTGTCACATAAAGGAAGTCAAGTTGAAGCTTCTGCAAAAGCGAATCTTGTGGAACATGGTCAATCCTCAAGGGATCACAAGGGTAACAAAGGCCACAATTTTAGTGGCAAGGGGAAAAACAAAGGTGTTGACCTTGGGCCGAAGAAAGGTGGTGTGAAGAAGAAGGTTGGTCCCTTTAAGGGGAAGTGTTACAACTGCGAACAAACTTGTCATCGTGCTGACTAATGCAAAGAGCCTAAACTGACATGGCTCTTATGGTTGATGATGATGGTATGCCTTTAGTGGCCATGATTTCAGACCTCACTGCCATGATGGAGGAGGTAAATTTGGTGGCTAACAAGCCAAAAGGGTGGTGGGTTGACACTTGGGCAACCGCCATGTGCGCCCAGACAAGACCCTCTTTAATACGTTTAAAGAGGTGGTGGGAGAAGAGAAGCAGTACATGGGAAATGCTGCTACAGCTGATATCAAGGGAGAAGGTGATGTGATCTTAAAGTGGACTTCTGGGAAAGAGCTCACTTGGAAGAATGTGCTTTATGTTCCTGACTTGCGCAAGAGTCTTGTGTCGGGTTGGATGCTTAACATGTTTGGCTTTCGTTTGGTTTTTGAAAGTCATACATTTGTTTTAAGTAAGCGTGATATGTTTGTTGGAAAGGGTTATGTCCAAAATGACATGTTCAAACTTAATTTAATGTCTGTTAAAAAAATCATGAAAAAAAATGTTAGTACTTCTGCTTACTTGGTTGAGTCTCCTAGTGTTTGGTATGGATGTCTTGGTTATGTAAATTTTAATTCGATGCGTCATTTAATTACCAACTTTTGTCATTGACTCTAAAACAAATGTAAAACATGTGTTGAAACCAAACAAACAAGATCATCCTTCAAATCAGTTGAAAGAATAACTGAACCCCTTGGTCTGATACACACTGATGTGTGTCATTTAAAATCAATTCTAACCAGAGGTGGTAAAAAATATTTTATTACCTTTATCGATGACAATACAAGGTATAGTTATGTATACTTACTTAAGAGTAAGGATGAAGCAATTGACAAGTTTATCTTGTATAAAGCTGAAGTTGAGAATCAACTCAACAAGAAAATAAAACGTGTGAGAAGTGATAGAGGAAGTGAATATGTTTCACCATTTGGGGAAGTGTGTGCAAAAAGTGGCATAATACACGAGTGTACCCATCCTTATACACCCTAATCAAATGGCATCGCGGAGTGAAAGAATCGTACGCTAAAAGAAATGATGAATGCCATGTTGATAAGTTCTGGGATGAGCCAGGACATGTGGGGGAGGCCATTTTGTCAGCCATTTTTTTGTTAAAAAAATACCTTTCAAGAATAAGGATGTAACACCTCATGAGTTGTGGTGGGGACATAAATCATCCTATAAATACTTGAAAGTGTGGGGGTGCCTGGCCATGGTGACAGTTACACCCCTAAGACACTTAGAAATGGGCCCAAAACTGTTACTGCATTTTCATTAGATATGCCAAAAATGGTAGTTCACATCGTTTTCTTGTATATAAATCCAAGAATCCTGATGTGCACAAGGACTCTATCATAGAGACAAGGCTAGGAAATGTGACTTACTTTAAAGAAGAGTTTCCAATGTTAGTACAAACTCTTGCGAGTTCTTCAAATCATGCAAGTTCATCAACAATGTTCGAGAGGAAACTAAGAACAATCAGAGGCTGAAAAAGGTGAGCCAAGAAGAAGTAAAAGGCAAAGGACTAAAAAATCCTTTGGGCCTGAGTTTCTTACATACATGGTTGAGAGTGAGCCTCAAACCTATCGAGAATCAGTCACCTCTTCAGGTGGACCTCAATGGAAAGAAGCCATCAAGAGTGAAATTGATTCTATCTTGCAGAATCATACTTGGGATCTCGTAGATCTTCCACCAGGGTGCAAGCCACTTGGATACCGATGGATATTTAATAAAAAGATGAAAGCTGATGGCTCTGTCGACAAGTATAAGGCAAGGCGTGTGATCAAAGGGTTTAGACAAAAGGAAGGTCTTGACTATTTTGACACATACTCGCCTATAACTAGAATAACCTCTATCAGATTGGTGCTTGCACTTGCAGTTTTGAGAAATTTGGAAATACATCAAATGGATGTAAAAAACGCATTTCTCAATGGGGAATTAGAGGAAGAGATTTACATGGAGAAACCAAAGGGTTTCTCTGCTCCTGACCAAGAGGGCAAAGTGTGTAAACTCGTCAAGTCATTATATGGCTTGAAGCAAGCTCCAAAACAATGGCATCAAAAGTTTGACCAAGTTATGCTTAACAGTGGTTTCAAAATAAATGAATGCGCTAAATGTGTCTATGTGAAAGATAGTTCTAAATGTTATGCGATCTTATGCCTTTATGTAGATGATATGCTTATCATTGGGAGTGATGATAAGATGATCAGATCTACTAAAGACATGTTGAAAGCGAGATTTGACATGAAAGATATGGGTCTAGCTGATGTGATTCTTGGAGTAAAGGTCATTAGAACCCAAACTGGTTTGGTGCTAAGTCAATCTCATTATGTTGATAAGCTCCTTCATGTCACACCTCGACCCGCAGCGGAATAAAAGTCGGGGCATGATTAGGTTATCACCAAAGCTCATGATATTTACTATTAAGTTTCATATTTATTTAATTCAAATTAAAATTCAAATATCCAACAAAATTTCATACAAACACAAATAATAATCTAAATGCTTGTTCCAACGAAATAACTTTATTATTTTTCTAGGCCATCCTAGGTGTTTCTTTCATCAACTTGATCACCTGTATCATGCGTAAAACAGAGGAAATTTTGGGTCAACAAAAGTTGGCGAGTGAACCTTGATAAAACATTTAAATAATTGACTTTTATATTTTTTTAAATAAAATTGTGCATGAATCACATGTGAGCAAATGTATATATGTAACCAATCACAAACCACATTGAATGAATATATGATATGAATGATGATGTATCTGAGATCAAAGCTCAATCAAACGGAGCCGATCTAATGAGGCACCTGATGCTCAACCCGTATCCCACGAGGAACTGATGGGCCTAATGAAATGAGTGCACTGAAATGATAAAATGTATCCACATATAAACCACACTACAAGCAATACACATTTGATCACGAAATGATATAAGCACAAGTGTTAAATAAAACAAAGAAATAATACGACACATGATACACCCCAAAACGTGAATAAAACGGGGAATTTGTAGAGATTCACTCACCTTGGGTGCGTATTCTTGAATGGCAAAGAAAGCGCACGAGTTGGGAATTTAATCAACGAGTAGGTACTAACCTAGAAATAATAACGTGATAACTCGGTAAATATATAGGATATTATATAGGTTATAATCTTTTGTTTAGTTTTTTGGATTATTTTGTGGGTTTGAAAGCCTTTGAAAAATATATATTTATGTTTCTAATTGATTTAAGTTGATAATTAAAGTAATAAGATAAAATAAATAAAGAATTAAATAAAATAAAAATAAAGTGGACAAATAAGGAAATTAATTAATAATAAAATAAAAGAAAATGCAGCAAAAACGCCGGTCTGACACGTGTCAGGCCGGTTCGATTGGAAGTTGGCATGCATGTGTTGAGACTCGAACTCGCGACCTCTCGGTTGTGTGCACGCAGCTCTTCCAACTGAGCTACGTGTCTAACCCGAAAGAATCTGGATTTTAATTATACTTATAAACATTTTAGGTTCATTCGATTTTAATTAAATTTAAAAAGGAAATTAAATGGTCGGACCGGTGTGAGCCAAGGGACTCGAACCCGAGACCTTTGATGTGTTGTGCACCCAGCCCAACCAACTGGGCTGGGTGTCTAACCCGACAATACTTGCATTTTAATTATATTTATACAATAATTAAGTTTATACAGAAATGATGGATTTACAAAGGTTTTAAAGTGGTCAGGCCGGTGTGTGCTTAGTTTCGAACCGGTGATCCCGGGTTTTGTTTGCACCCGGCCCAACCAGTTGGGATGGGTGCTTAACCCGATTAAAACCGTATTTTATTATACTTATACACATACTGCCATCATCTTCTTCGTTTTAAAATTTAAGCCAAACCTGCACCCGCCTGATTTTAAATCCGGTTCACATCGGGTTTTTCTATAACTTATCCGCACATTGGATCAATTAACTAAAGCTCAACTGAAAAGAATGAGAGGGCTACCGTATGACAGAGGTGGTGGTTTGATTCCGGCGAGTGGATCCCGACAGCTTCGGCGGCCGGTGAAGCAGAATTTTCCGACGACAGGAGTGGTTGATAGTGAACAGAGAGGTATGAGCGAGTTTAGACTGAGAGAATTCGGCTAGTATTTATAGGGGTGTTTGAGGCTCAGTTTCTATGATTTCGAGTTGATTGCCAGCGATCAAATCAAGGAATTTACCGAAAATAGGTTCGGACAGCAGTTGATTTAGAGGAACGCGCGTGGATTACCGAGATCTCCGGCGGGGAGATTTGCGGTTGTTGCAGGTTTCTTCTTATCTTACATATAAGAGCATTGATGTTCTAAAAATAGCACAACAGATGTGTGTGTCGCAGTGGTGGTTGTGGTGTGCATCCGAGGAACCCGAGTTCGATCCCGGTTCACCCCTTTTCTTGAATTTTTTTTTATTTTGACTATTTTATATTAATTCATATATTAGATATAATTATTAAACCAATTATTACATTATTTCATTTAAATTTTAGTTATCATTTATTTTTAAACGTTCATTTTTTTATTATTACCTATATATGGAATATTGGAATATTGAAATAAATAAATAACCGAACGACGTAAAAATGAATACACTTAGATTGATAAAATGGGGCGGGTTTTCGAAACCCGATTTATACAAATGTTACAGTATCCCCTACTTTTAGAAATTTCGTTCCGAAATTTAAGTAGTAGTTGTAACCAGAAAGAGATGCGGGTACTTCTCGCATATTGAGTCTTCACATTCCCAAGTAAACTCGGGCCCTCGTTTTGACTCCCAACGCACCCTGACGATTGGAATACGACTTCGCCTCAAGCGCTTCTCACCGAAATCCATGACTTCTACTGGTCTTTCAACGAAGTGCATTGATTCACCAACTTGAATGTCTTCTAGAGGGATATGGACGTTTTCGTCAGCGAGGCACTTTTTCAGGTTTGATACGTGGAACGTGGGGTGAATTCTGTTAAGCTCTTCTGGTAGGTCAAGCTTGTATGCTACAGGACCTACTCTTTCGAGTATCTTGAAAGGTCCTACGTAGCATGGTGCTAGCTTGCCCTTCTGGCCAAAATAAACCACTCCCTTCCACGGTGATACTTTCAAAAGTACTTGATCACCAATGCCAAACTCCAAGGGCTTTCATCGTTTGTCAGCATAACTCTTTTGACGACTTTGAGCCGCTAGAAGATTGTTTCGTATTTGAATGATTTTGTCGGTTGTTTCTTGAATCAATTCAGGTCCGGTGATTTGCGCTTCACCAATTCGTGCCAACATACTGGAAATTGGCATTTACGACCATATAAAGCTTCGTAAGGAGCCATGCCGATACTTGAATGATAGCTATTGTTGTACGAAAACTCGACTAACGGTAGATGAGCGTCCCAGTTCCCTTTGAAGTCTATGACACATGCTCGAAGCATATCTTCAAGGGTTTGGATGGTGCATTCAGATTGACCATCAGTTTGAGGGTGAAAGGCGGTGCTAAGGTCTAACCGTGTACCCAAAGCGGTTTGTACGGCTCGCCATGTTCGTGAAGTGAAACGACCATCACGGTCTGAAATGATGCTTAACGGTACACCATGACGGCTTACGATCTTGTTGATGTAGATACGAGCTAACTTCTCGTTCTTGAAGTCCTCGCGAATCGGAATGAAGTGAGCTGATTTTGTAAGACGATGAATGATTACCCATATGGTGTCATACCCACTGGAGGTGCGAGGTAACCCGGTAATGAAGTCCATGGTTATTTTTTCCCACTTCCATACCGGTATTTCGGGTTGGACTAGAAGTCCTGAAGGTCTTTGATGTTCAGCTTTCACTTTGGAACATGTAAGGCACTTGGAAACAAAAACAACGATATCCTTTTTCATGCCAGGCCACCAGTAGGTGTATCGTAGGTCTTGATACATCTTATCGGCTTCTGGGTGTACAGAGTATCGTGTTTTGTGTGCCTCATTCATGAGGAAATCACAAAGGTTGTCGCGATAGGGAATCCATATGTGATTTAAATAATATAGAATACCGTCGGATTTGGTTTCAATTTTGAGTTCAGCTCCACATGACAGCTCATCGCGTACGTCATTTTCCGTTACAGAGATATGTTGAGCTGCCCGGATTCGATCCTTGATATCGGTTATGATTTGTGAACATAGAAGACGAATAGAGTTCGCATATCCCTTTCGACTGAGCGCATCGGCCACCACGTTTGCCTTGCCAGGATGATACCGAATCTCGCAGTCGTAATCGTTTAGCAGTTCGACTCATCTTCGTTGCCTCATATTCAACTCTTTTTGATTGAAGATATGTTGGAGACTCTTGTGGTCAGTGTATATTTCACACTTGGTACCGTAAAGATAATGTCTTCATATCTTGAGAGCGAACACAACGGCTCCAAGTTCCAGGTCGTGGGTGGTGTAATTTTTCTCATGGACTTTGAGTTGCCTAGAGGCATAGGCTATCACCTTTCCTCTTTGCATCAATATACAGCCTAGACCTTGCCCTGATGCGTCGCAATAAACAACAAAGTCATCGCAACCCTCAGGGAGTGTAAGGATAGGTGCGTCACAAAGCCTTTGCTTTAAAGTTTGGAAGGCCTCCTCCTGCTTAGGTCCCCAAATGAAGGGTTTTCCCTTGTGAGTCAAGGTCGTGACCGGAACGGTGATACGGGAAAAATTGGCAATAAAGCGTCGGTAATAACCAGCCAAGCCAAGAAATGACCTAACTTCGGTAGGGGTGCGTGGCACTTGCCATTCTTGTACTGCTTTCATTTTTGAAGGATCGACATGAATCCCTTTGTCATTGACGACATGCCAAGGAATTGTACTTATCTTAACCAGAATTCGCATTTTGAGAACTTAGCGTAAAGCTTTTCAGTCCTTAAGAGTGTAAGAATGAGTCGAAGGTGTCGCTCATGATCGGATTTTGAGTTGGAGTAGATAAGAATGTCGTCGATGAAGACTATGACGAAACGGTCGAGATAGGGTTTGCATACCCTATTCATCAAATCCATGAAGACAGCGGGAGCGTTGGTTAAACCGAAGGGCATAACCATGAACTCGTAATGACCATAACGAGTTCGGAAGTCAGTTTTTGGCATATCTTTATCGCGCACTCTAAGCTGATATAACCAGAACGAAGGTCGATTTTGGAAAAACAGGTGGCGCCTTGAAGTTGGTCTAGAAGGTCATCAATACGAGGAAGTGGATAGCGATTCTTAACCATCAACTTGTTGAGTTCTCTATAATCAATGCACATGCGAAACGTTCCATCTTTCTTCCTCACAAAAAGAACGGGCGCACCCCAAGGCGATGAGCTAGGACGTATGAATCCTTTGTCAGTCAGCTCTTGCAGTTGACTGTCCAACTCTTGCATCTCGGATGGGGCTAACCTATAGGGAGATTTTGCGACCGGTGTAGCGCCAGACACAAGATCGATTCGAAATTCGACTTCTCTCACAGGAGGAAGTCCTGAACGTCGTCGGGAAAAACTTGCGGGAATTCTTTCACAATTGGAATATCTTCGAGCTTCCTCTCCTTTCCTTCCTTCTTGACGACGTGAGCTAGAAATGCGACGTAATTCTTGCAAAGATAACTTCAGGCTTGAAGGCAGGACATCAATTTTAGCCCTTTCGAAGGAGTTTCCCAAAGATACGTAGTGTCTGACCGTCGGCGAGAGGAATACGAATAAACTTTTCATGGCACACCACTTCAGCGTGATGCTGGCTGAGACAGTCCATGCCGATGATAACAGCGAAACTTCCCAATTTCATAGGAATGAGATCAATTGAAAAATTGTGATCATTTAGGGTGAGAGTACAATCGCGTATAATAGAATTTAATGAAGTGGGTTTTCCGTCAGTAACTTCCACCGTCAGAGATTCAACGAGATTATCACGAGGTTGGTCGAGAATAGATTCGAATTCTAAAGACACAAAGCTCTTATCTGCACCAGTATCGAATAATATGGATGCATAACTACCATTTACGAGAAACGTACCGTTGACCACATTGTTGTCAGCCTTGGCTTGGTTGGCGTTGATATTGAAAGCTCTTCCTCTAGCAGGTGGATGGAGCTTGGTTTACTGGGTTTTGCTTGAGCTTGGGCATGGATGATGTTCACCAGGCGTGGGCAAGTATTCCTGAAGTGGTTTGGGTCCCCACAATTAAAACAGGCTCGTATGGATTGCATCATGGGGTAGTTGGGTTGTAGTAAGGTTGGGCTGTGAGTTGTGCAGGTGGTAGAAGTAAGGGTTGTTGGCTTGGCCCACCATTTGATTTTGGGTTTGGTTGGAGGTTGATTGTGGTTTGATCGCTGAAGGTACGGAGGTTTGGATAGTGTGACCGCACGGGCCACAACTTGTACAATGTTGGCAAGTGTTTTCAGGGGTGATGGGGATTGGCAACGGTTACACTTTGGGTGTGGGCCAGTGTATGGCCTTTTGAACGGTGCGGCTGGAGAGGCAACTTGGGTGATTGGAGCAGCTGATGATGGGGGGTTGGTTTGGGTGACAGCAAAGTTCTTGCCATTTCACTTCCTCTTACTAGCAAACTTCGAGGATGAACCTGAGTGGTTTGGAACTAGGGTCTCAATGGGTGTTTTCTTCTTCTCATCTTTAAAATTGCCATTTCGAATTCAATTTTCAGTGAGTTCCGTAGCTAACTCCATTGCGGCTTCGAGTGTTGCAGGCGAAGTGCTTAAAACTGAATCTTCGATTTTCGAGGGGAGGCCTCGAATGTAGTGTTCAATTAAGCGGTATAATGGGGTGAACAGATTGGGAACCATTTGGTTCAACTCAAGAAACCTCTTGTTGTAGGAGGTGTGATCCCCTTCTTTTTGCTTAGAGCATAGAATTCATCTTCAAGCTTCTTGATCTCGCTTCTAGGGAAAAAACGTCTTGTCATGACCTCTCTTAATTCTTCCCATGATAAGGCCATGGCATCATCTACACCTCGCTTACCTTTTTCCGTGTTCCACCAGATAAGGGCTACCCCAAACAATCTTCCAGTCGTGTAACATACCTTAGGTCCTCAGGACAGTCGCAATTGAGAAAAGTGTTTTCCATCTCCTCAAACTAGTGGAGGAGAGCGGTGACACCTTCAGTCCCTTCATATTTTGGGGGATCGCAAGACTTGAAGTGTTTGTAGGTGCATTTAGGGGTTTTGGGAGGAGGGTTGGCGACGGTTTGGCCTTCTTGGTTGGGAGGGTTAATGGGATTAGCGGTGAGGGCTTGCTGAACTTGTAGCACGATGTCAGGAAGCACTACGGCCATTTGTTTAGCAATTTGCGTGGCCAAGCATTCGTTTGACTTTCCTAACCTTCTACCTCCACGTAATTGCCTAGCAGACATCTACAGGAATATACGTAGGGAGATTGTGAGTTCAAGAATTTCCTAGGTGTCATGTGTCGTAAAAAGAATGAAAACAACATAATTGAAAATAATTTAACTACATCCATAGGATGTCTTGGGCTTGCTCATGTTTGGGCCTCCAAATGTGCCCATACCATTGCCTGTATAGTCATGTGGGCCCCCATGACTATTGGGCTTGGTAGGATGCACATTGGTGTCGGCGGGTTAACACTCGCACCACCCGAATGAAAATCGTAAAACATGATTGCGAGATGTGTGGTCGGAGGGTGTCCAGGTGTGGACACAATGACAACTCAAAGTGGGCTTAGTTCACACGACGTTTGGTATAGCATGCTTTGGCCTAATAGGTCCTTCGCACTCTCATCGTTAGTCCCCAGGTAGGCAAACTGGTCCTTTATTTCGGATTTATACGAATGCCAAGCCTAGACAGGACGTTCCGACTACCGGTACTCGTACCCTTCCAGTTACTACATGCCCTTCGTGAAAACTCACTTCGATGTGATTTGAAAATATGAAAACATTGCAAAAATCTTTGAAAATAAATAACGGAAATTGTGAAATTGTGAGGTGTGTGCTTTCATAGATATGATATGATATGAGGGTATGATCTATGATGAGCATTGCATATTAACATGTACTTGTGAGAATGTTTGCATAATGTTGTGCGTGAATATAAACATGAAACATATAAACATCATGAATTTTTGCATGTAACACGTAAACAATTTAAATCTAGTCAACTATAGTATAGGCTCTAAAGGTCTAATAACCTATCCTATATCCATATAGTCACAAGCTCTGATACCAATCTGTCACACCCCGACCCGCAGCGGAATAAAAGTCAGGGCATGATTGGGTTATCACCAAAGCTCATGATATTTACTATTATGTTTCATATTTATTTAATTCAAATTAAAATTCAAATATCCAACAAAATTTCATACAAACACAAATAATAATCTGAACGCTTGTTCCAACTAAATAACTTGATTATTCTTCTAGGCCATCCTAGGTGTTTCTTTCCTCAACTTGATCACCTGTATCATGCGTAAAACAGAGGAAATTTTGGGTCAACAAAAGTTGGCGAGTGAACCTTGATAAAACATTTAAATAATTGACTTTTATATTTTTTTTAAATAAAACTGTGCATGAATCACATGTGAGCAAATGTATATATGTAACCAATCACAAACCACATTGAATGAATATATGACATGAATGATGATGTATCTGAGATCAAGGCTCAATCAAACGGAGCCGATCTAATGAGGCACCTGATGCTCAACCCGTATCCCACGAGGAACTGATGGGCCTAATGAAATGAGTGCACTGAAATGATAAAATGTATCCACATATAAACCACACTACAAGCAATACACATTTGATCACGAAATGATATAAGCACAAGTGTTAAATAAAACAAAGAAATGATACGACAAATGATACACCCCAAAACGTGAATAAAACGGGGAATTTGTAGAGATTCACTCACCTTGGGTGCGTATTCTTGAATGGCAAAGAGAGCGCACGAGTTGGGAATTTAATCAACGAGTAGGTACTAACCTAGAAATAATAACGTGATAACTCGGTAAATATATAGGATATTATATAGGTTATAATCTTTTGTTTAGGTTTTTGGATTATTTTTGTGGGTTTGAAAGCCTTTGGAAAATATATATTTATGTTTCTAATTGATTTAAGTTGATAATTAAAGTAATAAGATAAAATAAATAAATAACTAAATAAAATAAAAATAAAGTGGACAAATAAGGAAATTAATTAATAATAAAAATAAAAGAAAATGCAGCAAAAACGCCGGTCTGACACGTGTCAGGCCGGTTCGATTGGAAGTTGGCATGCGTTGTTGAGACTCGAACTGCGACCTCTCGGTTGCGTGCACGCAGCTCTTCCAACTGAGCTACGTGTCTAACCCGAAAGAATCTGGATTTTAATTATATTTATACACATTTTAGGTTCATTCGATTTTAATTAAATTTAAAAAGGAAATTAAATGGTCGGACCGGTGTGAGCCAAGGGACTCGAACCCGAGACCTTTGATGTGTTGTGCACCCAGCCCAACCATCTGGGCTGGGTGTCTAACCCGACAATACTTGCATTTTAATTATATTTATACACTAATTAAGTTTATACAGAAATGATGGATTTACAAAGGTTTTAAAGTGGTCAGGCCGGTGTGTGCTTAGTTTCGAACCGGTGATCCCGGGTTTTGTTTGCACCCGGCCCAACCAGTTGGGATGGGTGCTTAACCCGATTAAAACCCGTATTTTATTATAATTATATACATACTGCCATCATCTTCTTCGTTTTAAAATTTAAGCCAAACCTGCACCCGCCTGATTTTAAATCCGGTTCACATCGGGTTTTTCTATAACTTATCCGCACATTGGATCAATTAACTAAAGCTCAACTGAAAAGAATGAGAGGGCTACCGTATGACAGAGGTGGTGGTTTGATTCCGGCGAGTGGATCCCGACAGCTTCGGTGGCCGGTGAAGCAGAATTTTCCGATGACAGGGGTGGTTGATAGTGAACAGAGAGGTATGAGCGAGTTTAGACTGAGAGAATTCGGCTAGTATTTATAGGGGTGTTTGAGGCTCGGTTTCTATGATTTCGAGTTGATTGCCAGCGATCAAATCAAGGAATTTACCGAAAATAGGTTCGGACAGCTGTTGATTTGGAGGAACGCGCGTGGATTAATGAAATCTCTGGCAGGGAGATTTGCGGTTGTTGCAGGTTTCCTCTTATCTTACATATAAGAGCATTGATGTTCTAAAAATAGCACAACAGATGTGTGTGCTGCAGTGGTGGTTGTGGTGTGTGTGCATCCGAGGAACCTGGGTTCGATCCCGGTTCACCCCTTTTCTTGAATTTTTTATTTATTTTGACTATTTTATATTAATTCATATATTAGATATAATTATTAAACCAATTATTACACTATTTCATTTAATTTTTAGTTATCATTTATTTTTAAACGTTGATTTTTTTATTATTACCTATATATGGAATATTGGAATATTGAAATAAATAAATAACCGAACGACGTAAAAATGAATACACTTAGATTGATAAAATGGGGCGGGTTTTCGAAACCCGATTTATCCAAATGTTACACCTCAGAAGTTCAATGCAGAGGACACGAGTGTAACTCAAACTCCAATTGATACCTTTCAACATTTGTCAAAAAATAGAGGCGAGAGTGTTGCTCAATTGGAATACTTAAGGATCATTGGCAGTCTTATGTATCTCATGTCATGTACTCGGCCAGACTTAGCATATGTTGTGAGTAGACTAAGTAGATATACTAGTAATCCTAGTTCAGAGCACGTGAAGGGTATGACAAGATTATTAAGGTATTTGAGATACACGAGAAACTATGGACTGCATTAGGGTCAAAATCTAGCTGTTGTTGAAGGATTCAGTGATGCCAACTGGATATCTGATATGAAAGATTCCAGATCTACAAGTGGTTATGTGTTTACCCTTGGAGGAGCAGCTATATCTTGGAGGTCATCCAAACAAACACTTATAGCTTGATCCACGATGGAATATGAGTTTGTCGCGTTAGATAAAGCTAGAGAAGAGGCATAATACTTACGTCAATTCTTGGAATACGTTCCAAGATGGCCTAAGCCTATGACGGCTATTTGCATACATTGTGATTGTCAATAAGCTATTAGTAGAGTTCAAAATGCAATGTATAATGGCAGATCAAGGCACATACGACGCCGGCATAACACGATATGATAACTACTCTCAACTGGAGTTATCACGATTCACTATGTGAAGTCAAAGGATAACATTGTGGATCTGCTTACAAAAGGCTTAAGCAGAGAGGTAGTACATAAGTCGTCAATGGGAATGGAATGGGATTAAAGACCTTGGAGTAAGTTTGTACAACAGAAAACCTATCCTAGAAGATTGGAGATCCCATGATCTAGGATTAATAGGACCACCTAACTATACGAACTGAGGTCATTGTAGGGGAGTACCTCAACATACAAAGGGAGTTACAAACTTCCTAGTCGGTTCCTACTTAAATCAGTGATATCAAAAGAGGTTAAGCATGTGTCTTTTAATGATTTGTAAATCACCTATGTTAGAGAGAAGTGGGGTCGCTTCAAATGGAATTAGGGGCAAAATTCCTAGAGCTCTCGCAGAACCAGGATAGTGTTCCATGACCATAACGGACACAACTATGAGGGGTTAGCCAGACCAGGAAGAGTAATGTGTGATGTGGAATAACGTCTACGTAAAAGGGGGTTGGTTCAAGACATCGCGTCTACTAACTGCTAAGAGACTAAATATATGTCACAAAGGAGGGTTCAAAAAGGAAATTTACCTATCCTGCATTACTTAACCGGTGACACTTGAGTGTATGATGATCTCCATTCATATGGGGATTGTTGGAAATTATGAAAAATAATATTATATTAATGTTTAATATAATACTTATTTAGTGATTAAAGCAAAATGAATGAGAGATCATAAGCTTTAATTGTGTGTTGGAACTTTAATGTGTGGGAAGTTGTGTTTGTCCCACATTGATGGAGAGATAAATCTTTTGTTGATTTATATTTATAATTCTCTACACGAATGTATTCCAGTGTGACAAGTCACACCAGTGGTAGCCAGGAGGGTGCAAAGCACCTGCCACGAGCCCGCGCCCGCGTTTGGGCACGGGCACGGGACCGGGACGAGGGCGATGGGCGCAATGTGACCTTTCAGTGTTGAATTCTAAACACATTATATACAAAGATTTGTGCTTTGTTTAGGAGACAAAATACCGAAATCGTATGGTTCATACAATACATACATCAAACGAATTCCCTAACTTTGCAACTCTGCACACGCTTGTTTTATGTATACTTTCAGGTGCTAGGCTAATCATGATAGTACAATCTGCTTAGGCTGTTGTACCCTGGGAAATAGATAGGTTCACCTGGGTGGCCCGAAATCTGTTTTAAGGGAAGCGTGATCTTCACGTGCCCCAGTCACCGTTTTATTTTTTTTCGTTTCCATTATTTTCTTTGTAATTTGTTCTTCGTTTAGTTTACATTTATGTGTTGTATTTCCTTTCAGTTTGATTTTCTTTTTCATTATGTGATGTAATCAAAATATTAATTAATAAAATTATTATTTTATTTATTTCATGAACGATTACCCTAAGTCTACAACTTTGAATCTTTTAACCTTGTCATTTTCAACTTTTTATTTATGTGTATAATTATAAAAGGCAAGTGGCGCTAGACACAAGATATTGTTCCTTTGTTACAAGGCGGTAGGCATATAAGGTGCAAGCATCTTATACAGGACTTTAGACATTCACTTTGTCTACACTGATTTCAGCTGCAATTATATGTTCTTTTATTTATATCGAGTTTTTTTTTTTAATAAGGTCTATATCTTCTTTTAAAGTTATTTAGCAATTATATGTTTTCTTTCTTTACATTGAGTTTTTTTATAAGGTCTATCTCTTCTTTTAAAGTTATATATAATGAAATGTGCTTGAAAACGTTATTTTTAAGTGGTTTAACATAACAAAACACACATATTTAGTTATTGAAATACGCAAACACGTTGCATCATATGGGCAGAATTTATGTATGCTATCAACATCCTTTCAACTTGTGGGTTCATGGTGACGTTTCGACCGCTATTATTCACAATTTTAAGACCCCGACGCAATGCAAGGGTTCTCATACTTGTTATCAATAAAAACAAATATCTGTTCCCGCTCAAATACTAATATTTATGGAACACTAGTACTTTTAAGCATATTTCCTTCTTCTCCAAATGCTTTTAAAATATGATGTTTTATAAAATTTAAATATGTTTTTGCGACATACTTATTTTTATTTACGTGTCGATATTTGCACGTGTCGATATTCGCAAGTGTTATGAGATAAAAGTGTGATTATAATCAGGGGCTATAAGATGTTTGATATATGATAAAAAGTATGAATTGTATAAATACGTGATATATAATAGTGGTTACAAGCGTGCATGTGTAACTGTATTGTGCAAGTGTTTGACTAAGCTTTGAGAGTCATTGGTAGTGCAATTGTCATCATTAGTTGTATCGAGCCATGATTTCTATGACATGAAATATATCATATTTTGTTATGAGAACATTAATTATTAGTTTTGATAATAGGTATGACATCTAACACCAAACTTTTTGACTTGATCTTAATGGTTTTATTTCGTAATTTAGGGTGGAGGGTATGAAATAAAACCCTTATGGGTTTTATTGCGCCACTTTAAAGTCGTGTTAACAGGGGGTTTATCTGTCTTTTTCTATAATATTAGTGCAATAGAATAAAGCCCTCTCAATAATTACTCAATCATTTTTTATCCTCTAAACTGAATATGTTATAATATAAAATAAAATACTATTTAAATAACTAAAAAATACAAACCAAGTTTTTAAAAAAACTACTTGTCGTCGTTGTTGTGTTCTCATTATTTATCATGCGATCCAACTATAGATGTTCGGCCAAATCCGCTCAAAGATCCAAGTGTGTGTCCCGTTCTTCGTATTTTTAGGTGGATAGTTTCTTTCTCGGCATAGGTTAGAATTGGGTTTGGCGGCTGAACGGTATCATCATAGTCGGCACAAATGGTTCGGTCCGTGTCCTCCAAAATCATATTATGTAATATAATTCAAGTATACATCATGTTACTCCTTTTTTTTCTTTTCTAGTATAGGTGATGGTTGAGCACTGCTAGTACATCGTTTCTTTAACACCCCAAATGTTCGTTGGATACTTTTCACGCAAACTTGTTTTTTTTCTTGCAATGCAATCGTTTTTTCATCATCAGGGAATAAGAGACTTTTCATCAACGTGACCCACTCCAGATACATGTCATTAACAAGATAATACTCGTACTTGTAATGCCCATCATTTGCATGATGAATCCGGTGCAACCCCATCTATGACATCATCGTAAAGATCTTATGATTGTAAAACATCAAGATCATTGTTTGTACCAGCCATACCAAAGTACGCATGTCAAATCCATAGATCTTGAGACACGACTGCTTGTAGGATTAGGGTTGTACCATCGTGATCACCACGGGTGTGTTGGTCTTACCAAGCAGTTGGACATGTCGCCCAATCCCAATGCGTGCAATCAAGGCTACCCAACATCCCTAGAAAACCGTGTATTCCCTGATGGGCCGCGTATAAAGCGAGATGTCACTGGAGGTCAGACTCCTTAGATATTGTCGTCGATATAGATCAATATCACCTACAATGATGATGATGATGATGACTATGATGATGTCAAGACTATCCCTAAACGAGCGTGCTGACATTCTTAAATACTTGTCCCATGCTTCGTGTGACATGTCGAATGTTAGTTGACGAATGAAGGTTGTACATTTTTGCAACGCACAGAATCCGAGGTTAGGCCTTGCATCCTCTCTTTGTTTGAAAAATATATATTTACACTCTAAATTGCCACTAATTCGCAAAAAAAAAAGATTGCGGCTCATACGAAAGCGGCGTCGAAATTGATGATCATCGTACAATAAATTGTCAGCAATATAATCACTCACCAAAAGCCTATGAGCACCTATCCGATAACGTTCAAGATGTGGTTGTCTAGTACGTGGTTGTGACGATTCGACTTCGTCTCGTTAAAATTGAGTGGCCTCCAGAACCCCGGCTAAAAGTAAGTCATCAAGTGTACCGGAGTTGATTTGAGAGTCGGATGAAGACTCAAAAGTTGAAGACATTTTCTAAAAAAATTGTGAAATTTAGAGTTTGTGAGCGTGTATTTAAGAGAGTAGGTTGAGAATATAAACTTTGTGCGTATTTAATTATTTATGTGTTTCTTTAATTTTTTTTTAATATCTAGTCGTTCCACAACGTTCAAACAAACATTGCCCACAAAAAGTAGTCATTATCACGCGTTATTAGGATGGCGAGGCATCAGTAGACAATAGCACTCGGGAATTAGTAGGGGCGCTATTGACCAAAAGAATGCCGAGATGGAAGGACGTGAGTCCATACCCTCTAGAATTACGAAAGAATGAGAGAAATCACACTAAAAGAAATTTTGAATTTTACTGGTGTTTTAGACTTTCACTTAATAAATCATCACTAAAAGAAATTTTAAATTTTACTGGTTTTTTAAGTTGGTATCAAGACAATACAATAGGTTAACTTAATGATCATAGTTAGTGCTACGACTTAAACTAAATGAATATGTTCAAAAAGTTCAAAGATCTGTTTTCTTTTTTTTTGTTTCGGTGTATAAATTGGAATCGGTTTTGGTCAAAATGTTTTTATATGATTATATAAATTATATTAGTTTAATAATCTAGTTTTTTTTAAATACAATAATTAAATGTGCTTCTAATTTTAATAGCTGTTTTTAAAACAACGAGAATCTCAGAAAGGTCATCACATATGTACTTTCCGCCTTACAAATATATACACTTCTGTGATCCAACATCAATCCATACAAACATCTATAGCTTCTCAACAACTTTCTCTTTCTACCCAAATTAAGGCAATACATTGAAGTGAAAGAGCCAAGAAATAATGAATGCAAAAACCATGCAACCCAACAAGATATTCATGATTCTGCGACCTCGCCAGAAAGTACGCGCTGGCTCCGTAGGGACTACCATGGGCCCTGCGGCTGTCGGCTCGGTTTCAGCAGTGGTGTGGCTCGTCTCATTGTTCTGCTCCCCGCCAACATTTTGTGCTGTGGGCGCCACATATCTCACAAGTCCTGAATCACCATAAAATAAATATAAATATATAAATACATATTCGCATTTGTCATAGTATTTTGTGCATGTGTTTAGATACATGTATCGAAAGTGAGCATCATGAAATACTACAACATGAATGGGATGCAATCAATGACAAGGAGCCGATTCAAATCATATCATATACCACCAAACATGCCAATTGGCAAGAAAACGATGCATACCTAGATCAAACCGATCATGTCGTATCAACTACACAAAATAACTACTAAACCAATCATTAAACCTTGAAATGTTACATTTTAAATATATAAACAAACCAACCAAAATGTGTTAGGTATACAATATCAATCATTGAAAACAAATAAAGATACATAACTTGTTTAAGGTTAAGTACTTAGGTAGCCTCATATCTTAATAAACAAGGATCCATTAGCATGAGTAGCTTATAAAACTTTTAAATCCAAGAGTAGGTTTTAACTAACTTAAAGTTGGTTTTTTGTGTGAAATCATATTTAACTAATTAAGGTTTGAACTTACGGCCAACTATAATCTACATATTTTTTTGTCATGGGAACCATAATAAACAAACCCGACTCATTTAGAACAAACTTATTTATTCTGCACCGGATTCTTCTTAAATATTGATATAAGCATAGAACCTGTTTTGTCACGGGAAATGATATATAATGATTGAAAGAAACTACGGCCGGACACTTAAAAGGTATTTAATGTCGCTTTCTTGACTTTGCAATGGGGAATTTGGTAAATGATCAACATATGACAAAAAACTAGTTCATCAAACAAATCAACATAAACCAAACTGTTTCTTGAAAATGCACATATATCTTCTTGAAATCTTAAAGTAAAAAGGGTTTGATGCTGCATTGGTATTTTAGTCATATAGAACCTTACTTTATATATGTTTGACTTATCAAGAGTCAAACATGACTAGTCTCTTGATTCCAAAATCAACATGCTTTTGCTTATAGTTCAAAGATAAGCCTATTGACTGGATACATATGACATTAATCAAAGCTCAAAATGTTATACCTATGTCAAAATATTTTCGCACATTGGTCAAACTCAAAGTCAAACTATATAAAACGTAGACATTGAACACACAGAAGGAATATATGATCTCTCTAAGATGGTTCTTTCATATATGTAACTCTCACTTTACCAGACATAATTCAGATATAAAGCTTATCAAATCTATCCAATCCACCAAATTCAGAGATGCATTTTGACTTTTATAGTCAAACAATTCATTCCCAACATCCCATCTTCAAACATATCCATCTAAACTATAGGAAAACAAACCAGCCATGTTAAACAATATCTAAAGGTAACCAAATGCATACTTCTTAACCTTCAACCCCTAACAAAACAAGCGTCGATTCCATCCCTAAAAACAATAATTTAGTCCTTAAAAAAGAACAAGCATACCACAACATCCACCAACCAAGAATCAAATTTCAAGAGTAATACTCCTTACTTCAAATTTTTTTTAGTATTTTACCTCAAAAGTAAAAACAACAAAACAAAACCAGTAATTGTAGCGTACAACTCTAATTATATCCCCCAATTTTCCATACCTAGATACTGAAATGCACATTCATACCAACAATTAAACCCTACTAGTGTTCGTTTCGTATAATGGAATGGATTCTGAATGAAGCTGTAATTGAATCTAAATTGCCCGGATACATATTTTAAAAGAATCAAATTCCATTGATAATTATATTGACAAAAAAAAACATATTAAATAAATTCTTTAAAATCCTTCCATTTCCAGTTCCGCTAAATAAAAATAAGAAATTCACATAATACTTACATATTTCCCTTGATTTTAAACCAAGTTTCCGAACATTGTTTATGAGCAGCACCAAGATCCCCCTTACAATTACACCCCAACTCAATCTCACCACCACCACAACCGTCGTCCTCCGCCGAATCACCACCGCAAATCTCAAAATTCAGGTGACAAATCCGACAGAGCTTCTCATTTTTACCTAAACAATGCACCTTCATCTCCAACTCACCACTCTCCAGATCAATCTCATCCGAAGAAGACTCAATTCGGCTGTGATTATACGAGAAGATTCCAGAAGAACCGCATTCGGAGTCCACACGCGCCGACGACGACGACGGCGCGTCGGAGTCGGATAAGCCGAAGCTGCTGCCGCCGTCGGTGGTGGTGGTGGAGTGGGGAGGGCGGCGGTTGCGGCGGGTGGGAGGACGACGGTTGCGGCGGCGACGGCGGCGAGGTGGAGGTGGTGGGGGTTGAACGACGTCGTTTGGGAAATGATGGAGTGTAGACATATGGGTGGGTGAAGAGAAGATGTGAGTGTCAGTGAGTGTGTGTATGAAAATGAAATGAAATGAAACGCAAAGTGAAGGACTACAGTTTTCTTTCTTTTCTGAACAAGTGTGTCAGATAAAGAAGACTTGTAGGTCCCACTTTTCTTTTCTTTAATATTATCTTTTTTAAAGGATTATACATAGCTTGATATATTCATCCCGGTTAGCGTTTTTTCTAAATGTAAATTTGTATATCTGAACGACTATTATTGTGTTACTAGCAAAATCATTCGATCACATCTATCTTTACTAGATATATATACTAATTTAGAAGGAAACTTAATAAATATAGGAAAGATCTCCTTGTGTGAATCGAACCCATGACCTATTGGTCGCAAAGCTTTGTCTCACCCTCAAGATGCAACTAGGCTATAAATTTATTGATAGGTTAATGTATTGATATCAAAGTGTTGGAAAGTTATCTGAGGTTGAAGATTCCGGTAATGTTGTTAGCGTATTGATATCAAAGTGTTGGAAAGTTATCTAATGTTGATGAGTTCGGGAATGTAGTGGAGATAATATCAAGTTTAGGATTAGTTGATGTGTGAGTTAGTTGTTCTAAAAAGTGGATAAGTACATGTATATATTTTTGAAATTAATAATATGTTGAGGGTAAGGTTAGTCTTCAAAGAATATTTTTTCTAAAAAAGTGTGAGAAGTCTATTTTTTGAACTTAAAAAAGATGGTTTGGTTGTTTTGATATGATATTAAATATAGAAATACCGAATACAATATTTTATATGTATGAAATTTAAAGCACAACTAAAACACCTTGTTTAACACTTAAAACGCACTGCTTAAATTTCTTAGCATGGTGATTTTAGTTTTAAGCCTAATATACATTGCATTATGTTTTAATTGTTATGTTTTGTATTTTTTCTATAAAATAATATTCCAAAACATCATATATAAATCCAAAATATGATTATTACATGCAAATTCATATGCCTTCTTAACCTTCATCCTTTGTAGAGGAACCTAAAGCTGTTGATATATATAATGTAGAGTTAAATGTTATTTTAGTTCCTGTGGCTTGGGCCATTTTATTAGTTTAGTCCAAATGTTTCATTTTTTGCATGTGGGTTCAAAAAGGTTTCACCGTTGCCATTTTAATCCACTGGGCTAACTTCATCTATTTTTCTGTAACGAGAAGGGTAATTTGGTTATTTTATATGCAATTTCTATTAACTAGAAGGGCAGTTCGGCCATATTAAATGACCGAATTGTCTTTCTCGTTAACAGAAAAAATGGATAAAGTTAACCCAGTGGATTAAAATAGCAACGGTAAAACCTTTCAGGATCCACATGTGAAAATTAAACCTTTAAAATAAACTGATAAAATGACCCAAATCACAGGGACTAAAATGACATTTAACTCTATAATGTAATTGTATATAGTGTATAATAAGCTATTATTATTAGTTTAATTTCCATACTAGAACATAGTTGTTAGTAGTTTTTTTTGTCGCGCGTTGCGGCGAAACCGAGCAAATGATAATGTAAACAAAACATGATTTGAAAAGAATGAATGTTGATTAGAATGCTAAACAATTAGAACGGTTTAGTTTATAATCATATCGTGTTATAATACCAAATAAATACTTTATTTTAAGCACAACTTCATTTTTAACAAAACTCGGAATGTCAAGGAAGAAATCACATTCAACTATGTACTTAAGTTTTTAGAAAAAAGTTATAAACGTAAATTATTAAAGAAGTATCAAATTAGTCGATAAATTAATATATAATTTTTATGATACCAAATAAATGCTATATTTATAGTACAATTTCGTTTTTAACAAAACTTATAACAAAATGTCAGGGAAAAAATCAAGGACAATTACGTACTTAAGTTTTTAGGAAAAAGTTATAAATGTAATTTATTAAAGAAGTATTAAATTAATAGATAAATTAATATATATTAAAAAGAGAAAAAATAATTGTTAAGAAATGTTAAGCAAATATATGGTTTAAAAAAGAAAAAATGTTATTAAAAGTAAATATAATAATAAACTATTATAATATATTAAATAAAAATTAACAAAAAACTATACATTATTATAAAAATAAAGTTACTATTTATCGGCCTTCGTTAACAATAAATAATTTATTTATAGTACAACTTCGTTTTTAACAAAACCTATAACAAAATGTCGGAAAAAATCAAGGCCAACTACGTACTTAAGTTTTTAGAAAAAAGTTATAAATGTAATTTATTAAAGAAGTATTAAATTAATAGATAAATTAACATATTTTAAAAAGAGAAAAAATAATTGTTAAGAAATGGTAAGAAAATATATGGTTTAAAAAAGAAAAAATGTTATTAAAAGTAAATATAATAATAAACTATTATAATATATTAAATAAAAAATTAACAAAAAACTATACATTATTATAAAAATAAAGTTACTATCTATCGGCCTTCGTTAACAATATATATATTATATATATATATATATATATAATTGTAATTTACTTTTTTTTTTCCAATAGTTTTAGGACTAGAAGTTTGTTATATTTTTTTAGCGTGCTGAGAACAAACTTTTTCTTAATTTTGCAATGACATATTAACTTTTAGTCTGAATTTATTTTAACCATTTTCGAACAATGATCAAAACTTACATTTTATTCATGTGTTACTTTTGTTTTTTACTGCTTAAACCCTTTAATGTTTTTCATCTTTTAGATAGAGCTAGTGTATCGTGTCAGACACACTGTTGTAAGAATCATTAAGTTGCTAGTCGGTTGGTGAGGTAATGATTAGCGATGAATCGTGATTAATAGGAATTAATTGGATTGTGATTTTATAAGTAATTTTCATTTATATATATACACACATTTTATATGTACTTTTTAAAGTAGACATTTTAACGCCTTCTTCAACCTATATTTGTAAGTAGATAAGATTAGTTGTAGGAATTTACAGGTTTTGGTCAAGAATCTAACCAGAATTTGGTCGGAATTACTAGACTTCCATCGATGATTGCCGAACTAGGACTGAATTTGAAAGCCCAAAAATGCGAATTTTAATTCACTAGAATATCTTCTTGTGTTATAGCATGAAATAAAATAATTAAGCTAATTAACTTAATTAAATAGATAGTCTACTAAGTAAGAAATAAATTTTGGTGATAATTATGATCAAACGACAAACAAGAGGGCTGAACTTACATATTTGAGTTGAAGTTTCAATTAAATAGAAAGTTCAGGATTTGTGTGTGTCGACGCCCACAAGAAGAAAAAAAGGGAGAATTCTCAAATTGATGCATTTTGTTCAAATAAAGGAGGAAATTTAGCCTTAAGCTAATGCATGGACTCAAATCCTTGATCATCTAGACTTGTTAAACATGTGGTAACTTGTAGTTTTTAATTTGATGATGTTGCAAGAAATGAGTCTCAGATAAATCTTTGAATTAGCATGAAATTAGGCATGAAGGTGTGTTGTAATCACCAAATAGAACTTGGGTTATGGATGATTTCAAGAGAATTGATGTTTTGAGAACCCATTAATGAGGGTGAGGGTGGCAACATGGGGGTGTCACCCATGTTCCATTCTTGTGCAAAATTTTGATGTATTATGTAGTATGTGATGAATGCTTGTTAGATAGGTTGAGTATGGTATGGAATTAATTTGATGTTTAGTTACGTTGATTAATGAAAGCAAGAAAGAGGAAGAAAAACATGAATTACTTGTACATTATGTTTAGATAGTAGTAATCATACCAACCGTTTGATGAAATGCCTAGTATAGGTTAGTATGTGAAATTGTATGCTAGCAATAGAATGTGATAATGACATCATGGATAATAAACTAACATGAGGAATGTACCTTAGGTGGAAATATAGTTGATTGTATGATTCGGTAAAAAAGTATGCATTAGTAGCTTGTGTTCTATGCTTGAATGGTATGATGCACAATATCTGTTTAATTGATTGTTAGTTGAGATTAAGAAGCGAGTTGATATTAATTGTTGATGTATTGAATAATACATCTATTTATCTTGTAGAGTTTGCTTATTTTTAGCGCGTTTTCATTTCGATTTGTCAAGAATTTATCTACTTTTAATCCAAACACGTTTTGCAGGTCTTGGTTCGTGAAAACGGTTGGAAGGATGGGAAAAACGAGCGAAAATGGTGAAAAGAACCGAGTCGGGACGTGATTGGATCGAAAACGAGAAAACGAAACGCAAATAAGGGATTTCAACCCGATCGCGGGGCGCGACCGGCACACATAGACTCTCTCGCGGCCCGCGAGAGAGTGATAGTTATCTCCGGATTCCAAACTCGGTCGCGGGGCGCGACCGGACTACCTATACTTTCTCGCGTCCAGAAAGTTTCAAAATCAGAGTTGTTTGGGGACTTGGTTGTTTTTAAAAGACATATAATCATTGTTAAACACATATTGGGCAACTTGGGACGACCTAGGGCAGATTCGGAGCTATTTTCTAGAGATTTGAAGCTACACGAAGCGGCTAAGCCGCAGGAATTGTGGTGGTGATCACGGGAGTTCAAGACAGGAGCTTGTCACGGTTATCATACCAATCTCCACTTTGATTTCTTTGTTCTGATAAATCAGGCTACCTTGTTGTCTACTTTGTTTTAATTATTTTTTAAACATGTTATTAGGCTAGATCTTATTTGGTTACCTAGGTTTTGGATGATGGATTCATGAAACTTTGATTTGCTTTAATTTAATTCATGGTTTGAATATTTAATTGGTAAAGTTAACAACTTTAATGATCTAGTTTTGGGTATTTGCATGATCTTGTTTGTTTGATGATTGTTTGGTTGTTTTGCATAAACTTCGGTGGATGTCTTTCATGTAATAGGTTTATGTTACTTTTCATGTTCTTAGGAATTCGTGAAGTTATCGGTAAAATTGGCCAATAAAACCGGGGAATCAATTAAATTAACCATAAAATCAAACTTGTCATTATACCTAACTTGTTAATCGATAAATTGCAATTAGTTGGCTGAATTAGTGTGGTAAATTGTTAGGTTAGGGTTTTGAGAAATTCCCGAGTCTAATTTCATTTTCATAATTGAATCAATTAATCTAAACTAAAAAATTATAGTTGGTCTAGGTTTGTTCTGATCAATCATGCTACCTTGTTATCTACTTTGTTTTAATTATTTTTTAAACATGTTATTAGGATAGATCTTATTTGGTTACCTAGGTTTTGGATGATGGATTCAAGAAACTTTGATTTGCTTTCATTTAATTCATGGTTTGAATATTTAATTGGTAAAGGTCACAAATTTAATGATCTAGTTTAGGGTATTTGCATGATCTTGTTTGTTTGATGATTGTTTGGTTGTTTTGCATAAACTTCGGTGGATGTCTTTCATGTAATAGGTTTATGTTACTTTTCGTGTTCTTAGGAATTCGTGAAGTTATCGGTAAAATTGGCCAATAAAACCGGGGAATCAATTAAATTAACCATAAAATCCAACTTTTCATTATACCTAACTTGTTAATCGATAAATTGCAATTAGTTGGCTGAATTAGTGTGGTAAATTGTTAGGTTAGGGTTTTGAGAAATTCCCGAGTCTAATTTCATTGTCATAATTGAATCAATTAATCTAAACTAGAAAATTATAGTTGGTGTAGGTTAATTATTGAGAGGTAGTTAATAATTAGACACTTTACTAATTTAAAAAAAGATAACTGAAAAGGAATCTTTAGGACCGGTAAACAAATAAAAAGGATAGGTCATTGTAGGTGTCTTCCTAAGAAGGGTCGGGGGTCCTGTTTAATAAACCTAAACTTTGATATGCTAAGATCCCGGTAAAATATTCAACCAGATTAATTATTGTTAAATTGAAGGAGTAGTAGTCTAAAAATCTAACCTAGGTAACTAGTTCATTATCTCTTGATAAAAATTCTAATAAGTCCCTAGAAGTTCATAGGTTGGTCATTTTACTTTAGTAGTTTTAGTTAAATTGATAATTTAGAATTATTAGTAAACCCCCCTGTTAAATATACATAGTGTGTAATTGAGTCTAAATTAGTAGTCTTAGCAATTAGAGAGTCTTGTGGGTTCGATAATTCGGACTTGCTTAATACTATTCTACAACTGATCGGTCCACTTGCCGGTTAGTAGTTTAGTATAGTTTAGGAGTCTAGAATATAATTTGAGTCTAGAATTAGGGTATTTGTTTTGTTTTTAATTAACTACTTTTAGAACATCAAGTTTTTGGCGCCGTTGCCGGGGACTCTCTCATTGGCAATTGCGTTGATTACTCGATTTAGGCTTTTCTTTTACACGTGTGTTTATTTTGTATTCATTTGTGTCGTAGGAGTCTAAGCTGTTTAATTATTTAATATTTAAATTTTTATATAATTGAAATATTCGTGCTAACTTCTCGTGTTTGTTCGTGTTTCCGGTTTAGTGGATGCCCCACACACGCTAGCAAGGACCTCCGCCTAAGTCGCCGACGGACACGCCATTCTCCCACGCACCAAAGGTAAGTGTTTCTTCCTCAACTTTTTCAAGTTCATCCCATTCCTTCGTACCACCCGATTTCGATTTCACCCCTAAACCTTCATCACCCGATTCTCCATCACCCCGTGTAGTCCATAGAAACGTAAGCCCACCACAGCCACCACCCAACTTCCACATGGCTGATAATAACAATCAGACCGTATACCAACAGGCCACCACCGGTTTCACCGGTGCTAACTCGCCCATTACCTTACCCCCGTTGAACAATGACCGAGCATGGCAAATCCCTTCCTACATCATGACCGCCATCACTAACTCTTGCCAATTCCACGGTCGTGATGATGAGGATGCGCCCGCACATATCAACCGCCTTACCCGTCTATGTCATACATTCAATATGGAGGGCGCGGGTTATGATGCCCGTTTTCTCCAAGTCTTTCCGTTCTCTCTCGGGGGTCGGGCCGCCATCTGGCTTGACTCCCAACCACCCGACACTTTTTCCACTTGGGCCTCTTTACGGGATGCTTTCTTTAAGAAATACTTTCCACCCGCTAAAGCATCCCACCTTCGCGATCAGATCCATTCGTTCCGAATGGAGCCTGACGAGCCCTACCATCTAGCTTGGGAGCGGTTCCAAACTCTAGTATCCGTTGCTCCCAACATGGTCGATCAGACTGGACACTTGTAGAGAAATTCTACAACGGTCTCACCCCTGAGACCCGTGCCCGATTCGACACCTCTGCTGGTGGCCACCTGATGGGAAAGAAAACAGTAGCCGAGTGCAATGACCTTTTCGAGAGCTTGATGTCGATTACAACACTGCCGGCTGGAATTCAATTCAGTTTCACGTACACCTCCGGTTAACCGGGGTTTACACCAAGTTAGCTTGGAAACTATGGTAGCTGCTGCCCTAGATAGCTTCAAGAGAGAGGTCACGAAGGAGATACAAGAGTTGAAGAAAAAGGTAGACAAGTGTGAGGTGTGTAGAGGGGGTCATGAAATGCTAGAGTGTCCCACGCTCACTGTTGAGCAGGTTGAGTTTATCACCGGTCAGAACCGCGGTCCTACGAATCCTTTCAATAGTTCTTCCAATTATAATCAAAACTGGCGTAATAATAATAATAATTATCAATCTTCAGGTAACCCCCTGGCTTCCAATCAGGCTCTTATCAGAACAGGGGGCAGGGTCATTACAATAGTGGAGGGTCAGGTCACACCAGTCAGTTTAGTGGATGGGGTTCAAATCAGGAGGGTCAGACTAGGAGTGGAGGGTCAGGAGGTAGTCTAGATAAGATCGAAGAGCTGTTATCCCAACTAGTTATCAAAGATCAGGCTACTCAGAAAACTCTCGCGGAACATGATCTGCTCTTGAAAAATCAACTGTCCGCACTCTTAGATCTGCTCTTGAAAAATCAACTGTCCGCACTCTTAGATCTGCAGAGGTCGGTCGGTAGTATCACTAAGCAGCTGTAAGAGCAGCCACACAGCCAGTTAGCGGGTAATACTCAACCCAACCCCGCCAACCAACACGCGAAAGCGATTACTACGCGCGATGGTAGGACTCTGAAGGCGGTAGGTAGAGAGGGTGTAAAGGTGGAGGTAGAGGAGCAAGATGAAGAGGTAGATGAAGAAAACGAGATGGAGGCTCCACCCAGGGTGCACACCAGGTTAGACCCAGCAAGTACCGCACCAGCCAGTGGACCTTCAGTTGAGAGTAGGGGAGAGAGAAAACCGGTAGAGGTTAGGCCATCACCGATCGTAGACACTTCACGCCTACCCTACCCAGCACGTCTGAAGCAGTAGAAATATGCCAAGGAATGCAGGAATTTCCTTGACATGTTTACTCAGCTGAAAATCAATCTCCCGTTTATCGAGGCCCTCCAGCATATGCCTAAATATGCTAAGTTTTTAAAAGATCTTTTAAAACGTAAAGATAGGCTGGGGGAGCTTTCGAATGTCCCATTGACAGGAGGGTGTTCCGCCATGGTTTTAAACAAGCTGCCCAAGAAATTGACTGATCCGGGTATCTTTACGATTCCATGCCTATTTGGCGGCTCCATTGCTCCAGCTCATGCTCTAGCCGATCTTGGGGCGAGCATAAATCTGATGCCTTTCTCACTGTATGAGCATTTAGGTCTAGGGGAGCTCACCCCTACGCACATGTCTCTGTCATTAGCTGATAGGTCGGTTAAGTACCCGAGGGGAATCGTAGAGAATTTGTTGGTTAAAGTTGACAGATTCGTCTTTCCTGTAGACTTCGTCATCCTCGATATGGAGGCCGACGAGAAGGTTCCCATCATCTTAGGTCGCCCATTTTTGGGCACCGCGAAAGCGCTCATAGATGTTCATGATGGGAAAATCACTCTTCGAGTCGCTGACGAGAACGTCACATTCGAGATCGCAAGGTCGATGCAACACCCGAGTGGTGGCGACAGCGATAGTGGCCCTTGTCACTCCGTATACTTCCCAAACTCATTCATTTCATGCGTTGATCATTGTTTAGACTATATTAGTGGAGTGGACTTAGTGAATGAGAGTGTAGTACCCGAGGAGACTGATAGTGAGGATATAGGGGACGATGTCTTCGAGATTCCCGAGACTCTAGATTTATGTGAGGTGAGTGCCGCTACTGAGAGCACACCATTGTCGACATCAGCAGCCATGATCATTTTAGAATACGCGTTCCTATGTGACAATTCGAGCTTACCCGTGATCATTTCTTCGAAATTGTCAACGGAGGAGAAGGAGCGTTTAATCGAGGTACTGAAGTCAAATATAGAGGCCATCGCATGGAAACTGTCTGATATCAAGGGGATTAGCCCTACCTTCTGTACTCATAGGATCCTCATGGAGGACGTCTTTAAGGCAGTGGTGCAGCCACAGCGCCGTCTGAACCCGAATATGCAAGAAGTTGTAAAGAAAGAGGTGCTTAAGCAGACGGAGGCTGGTCTCATCTATCCGATCTCTGATTCTGCATGGGTAAGCCCCACTCAGGTCGTTCCCAAGAAGGGGGGAATGACAGTGGTCATGAACAAAAAGGAGCTTATCCCATCGCGAACAGTCACGGGCTGGAGGGTGTGCATAGACTATCGAAAATTAAACGACGCCACCCATAAGGATCACTTCCCGCTCCTGTTCATCGATCAGATGCTGGAGCGTCTCGTAGGACAACAATTTTATTGCTTTCTTGACGGCTTCTCAGGTTACTTTCAGATCCCGATTGCCCCCGAGGATCAAGAAAAGACAACCTTCATATGCCCGTATGGTACTAATGCGTATCGCCGCATGTCGTTCGGGTTATGTAACGCTCCGTCTACTTTCCAGCCTGCATGGTAGCCATCTTTCAAGACATGATCGAAACTCTATGGAGGTTTTCATTGACGACTTCTCTGTCTATGGAAACACCTTTGATCAATGTCTTACTCACTTAGATGCGATGATGAAACGGTGTGTCGAGACGCGACTAATGCTCAACTGGGAGAAATGTCACTTTACGGTGACAGAGGGCATAGTGCTAGGACATAAGATTTCGCGAGCTGGGATAGAGGTCGATCGGGCGAAAATAGATACCATCAGCAGACTTCCCCCACCGACTAGCGTCAAGTCCATCCGCACCTTTCTCGGTCATGCGGGCTTATACTGACGGTTTATTCGAGATTTTTCAAAGATCACCCGCCCCATGACTCGACTTCTTGAGAAAGATGTACCCTTCGTCTTTGATGACGACTGCTTAAAAGCTTTCACGATCCTTAAGGAAAAACTAGTGAGTGCTCATATCCTCGTCTCACCCGACTGGAGCTTGCCTTTCAAGCTCATGTGTGATGCGAGCGATTATGCTGTGGGCGCCGTTTTGGGTTAGCGACGGGACAAACATTTCCACCCTATTTACTACGCTAGTAAAACCATCAATGACGCATAGGAGAACTACACCACTGCAGAGAAGGAGCTTTTAGCAGTGGTATTCGCGTTTGATAAATTCCACTCTTACCTTGTCTTGTCCGAGACCATCATCCTTACGAACCATGCGGCTATGCGTTTCCTTTTCCAAAAGAAGGACGCGAAGCCTTGTCTCATTTGATGGATTCTCCTGCTTTCCGAGTTCGACATAGAGATTAGAGAAAAGGAGCGGAGAATGTAGCTGCTGACCATCTATCCCGACTAGAGGATCCTAGTAGAGAAGAAATTAGGGAAGAAGAGATTGGTGATAGATTTCCCCACGAGTCAGTAGAGTTTGTGACAGCAGAAAAGGAGGGAATGCCGTGGTTTTCCGACTTCACGAATTATCTGGCGAATAGAGTTGTACTGAAGGGGATGACCACGCAGCAGAAGAAGAAATTCTTCCGCGATGTCAGGCGGTATATCTGGACGACCCATTTCTATTCCGGGTAGGGGGAGACCGAATTTTGAGGCACTGCGTGAGTCGAGAAGAGGGGGCAGAGATATTGAGGCACGTGCATGAGGGACTGGCAGGATGTCACCATGGTCCGCACGTCACCGCACAGATGGTTTTGATTACGGTTTTTATTGGCCATCAGTTGTGAAAGACGCCCTAGAGTTTGTGAAGATGTGTGATCGTTGCCAGCGTACCGGCAACATCTCATCCAAGGACGTGATGCCCCAACATCCCATCCAGATTCTTAAGTCTTTGATGTTCGGGGGATTGACTTCATGGGACCGTTCCCTGTCTCTAGCGGGAACCGGTACATCCTCGTGGCTATTACTTATGTCTCCAAGTGGGTTGAAGCTCAAGCTTTACCCACAAATGATGCCCGAGTGGTGGTGAGATTCTTAAAGAAATTGTTCACCCGTTTTGGTACCCCACGAGCCATTATCAGTGACCGTGGCACATACTTCTGCAATGCTGTCATGGAAAAGGCATTGGCGCGCTACGGTGTCACTCATCGCCTCTCCACCGCCTATCATCCGCAGACTAGCGGTCAAGTGGGGAACGCGAACAGGGGTAAAACAGATCCAGGAGAAGACGGTAGGTAAGAGTCGAAAGGACTGGTCTGACAAATTGGACGATGCTTTATGGGCGTTTCACACCGCCTATAAGACACCACTAGGCACCACACCCTTCATGATCGTATACGGTAAAGCCTGCCATCTCCCGGTCGAATTAGAGCATAGGGCACTTTGGGCGTCGAAGACCGTAAATTTGTACCTCACCGAAGCAGCCAAGCGACGATTCTTTCAAATTCACGAGTTAGAGGCACTTCAGGATGCGGCGTATGAGCGGTCATGGAGTTTGAAGGAGAAAACCAAGGCGCTGCACGATCAGAGGTTGAAGAATGTGAAAGAGTTTCAAATCGGTGACAAAGTGCTTCTACATAATTCCCGATTGAAACTGTTTGAGGGCAAGCTGAATCCAAATGGTCTGGCCCGTACGTGGTAAATGAGGTTTTCCCATATGGAACTATCGAGCTCAAAGACGAAGCTGACGGAGGAACATGGAAGGTCAAGGGGCATCGCTTGAAAAATTATTTAGGAGGACCGCTAGATTCCACCGAGACGGAGGAGACTCCTCTCGAAGTTCCGCATCAGACAGCGTAGATTCTCGGGGTTTGGCTCGAGTGTAGAGTTTGGTAGTTAGCATTTCGTTTTTTTATTTAATTCTTGTTTCGTATTTTGTATATTTGTTTGGGGACAGTTTAGTTGGTTTTTGCAGGTTATACACGCATCAGTCATGGAGCACGAACGATTGCAGGTACGTTTTATCAATCCGGTAGAACGAGTGTGATTCCGTAAACTAACAAGCTAACATGATCGTTTCTAAAATTTAAAGAATTTTTCTAAGGCATAAAACCTGACAAAAACAAGAAACTTTATGTGAAACAAGCCTCTCGCGGGGCGCGAGAGGCACAAGCCTCCTCGGTCGCGGCCCGCGAGAGGCCAATAAGTCCCGGAATCATCACTCGGTCGCGGGGCGCGAGAGAATTAGTAGTCTCACTCACGGCCTGCGAGAGACCATATCTGCATACAAAAAACCCTAGCCTCCATTTCTCACTCATTCCACTACTTTCTTCAACACCTACTTTACGGTTTTCACCCCACTTTCACCATAACTTCGCCATTTTCAACCCAAATTCACCAAAATCCCCACATTTTCTTCACTACATCAATCCTCACTCATCTCTCCGTGATTCCACCCGTTTTCCCCTTTTCTACTCGCATTTCACCGGTGCTTTAATGTTTCAATTTTTGTGCACTAGTCTTACGGATCTACAACAAGGTACGGTTTTTCGTAACTTTTATGCTTACATTCTTTATTCTATATCTCTTTGTTGTGGTTATTTTGATGTTTGATACTGTGCTAGTTGTCTGTTCGGTTAAGTGCGGGTTGGGTTCAACTGGGTCTAACTTGAGTTTTGATAGTGGTACTGGTTATAATTTGTGGATAGATTATGTACATGCAGGGGGTATTTAGCGGGGTTGGTGCGGTCCAACATTGAGTGTGGGGATGAGGGTTGGCTAACTTTGTTTTTAAAAGAAAATCAGATTATTTTTTAAGATCGTCGACTGTTAGTTCTGCCATTATTCAAACTGTTTTTTCTTTCATTATACATTCAATGTGGGCTCGTATCTCGGCACCTTGGTTTAATTGAGAACAATTAAAGTGCAGTGGGGGGGGGTAGTTTTTGGTTTTGAATATGTTTTGGGGGGTTAGTAACATCTGATTGATCTTGCATATAAGATTCAGTCTCGCCCGTACTCAATCTCCATTCGGGCGAGATTCGGTTTTTATCAAACTATAATGTTACACTCGCTTCAAATGTATCTTAATCATGAAGTAAATTGTTTTTCTGTTGCAAACCACGACCGCGAATGAAATGCTATACGGTCGCTTGTTTTATGTGGTTGCTTTCTTTCTAAGGTCATGCTTGTCTTACTTGTGCTTTATCCAGATGTCAAGAGAAGGTAGCTCGAGCAGGGCTGGCAGAAAGAGAAGGGGACCAACACCTCGTCAGAGAGGTGACCCCGCCGACATGCCACAACAACCCTCTTACTTCGGCAGGCGCATAATCAGGTATCGGGGAGAAGGTGTCCCCCATGGGCAAAGCACGCCAATCGTGGACAACCCTCTCTTGCAGTTCGATTTAGACTCCCACGAGTGGGAGAGGCTCTCAAACTTGGTCACTTGTGAGCTACTACCTTACAGGAGGATTGATTGGGAGTTGATTGATAAGTTGGGTTAGAGGGGTCGGATCGAGCAGTTACTAGGGGATAAGTTCAGAAGGGTGCTAGATTGTGGAGTGAGACAATACAAGGAAATCACTTATGAGTTCCATTCCACTTTCGAATACCAACAAGGGAAGTTCAATGAGAATGACACGGTTTCTTTTGCCTTGGAGAGGCAAGTGTTTGAAATGACAATCCCACAGTTTGCGGTGGCTACGCAAATATACTTAGATGAGGAGGTTCAGTCGTCGGACTTCACCACGAGCTTGCAGGGTGTCTTCAAAAGGAGGCACCACCATAGTGTCCAGACAGACGAGCTAGCCAGATTTTGGGGCACCATCTCTCTGCCCCATACTCAAACAACATGGTGGCGAGCGATATCACTGATCCCATTCACCGATTTCTTCATAAGATTCTTGCTGCTACGTTGGTTGGGAGGGGACGTGGGGACAATAAGGTCAACCAGGTGAGTTTATTTTGTCTGATGTGTATGGTAGAGGGACGGCCGGCAAACCTGGCCATAATATTTGCTTGGTCAATGAAGAGACTGTGGAGGGGGGGCCCCGGGGCAAGGGTTTATTGCGGGCCCTTGATTACATGCTTGGCTGAGAGCCTAGGGGTGTTCGACAGACACCCCCATGACAGAATGAGAGAAGGCCTCGCCCCCTGTGTCATGAGCATCAGAGATCTCCAGGCTGCCGAAATTCTTACAACCCAAGAGCCTATTAGCTGGATACCAGCCCGCCAAGGACCTCAAGTGCAACCGCCTCCCGGATCCGAAGCTGCATCTTCTATGCAGGCGAGCATCCCTACTCGATACCAGCGGCCAGTCACCCCCCAGGAACTGCTAGGACGGCAATACCCTCTTCGGGAGCCTCGCCCGGACCCACTGACCTTAGATTCACTTTATGACAGAATGGAGACTGGGTTCGGGATTTGAGAGGTTATGTGGACCAACAGTTTGGCGGGGTTCGCAAAACCATGTTAGAGAGTAGACGAATGCACGAGGCCAGCCAGAGGAGGCTAGAGGACAAGATGCGCTACATGATGCAGAATCTAAATATGGGAGTCCCGTCTTACTTTCAGCAGCTAGGCGGTCAGACGGGTTCTAGCCAGTTTGCAGGGATGGAGGACGTGCAGCCATACTATGTATTTGAGGCGTCCGAAGAATCTGAAGAGGATGATTGAAGCAGCCGAAGATCTTTCTCTTATTTTTTTTTCTTTTCTACTATTTTTCAGTTATTATGGTTTGTACTTTTAAACAATTTATTTTGGGGTTGGTTGGTTGGGTATGTGTTGATGAACAATCTTGCAAAACTATTTATTTATCTGGCTTTATTATTATTATGTTTTGTAAGTATGTAATGCTAGGTTGATGTTATATGCTATTCCGTTCGCATGAGAGCATTAAGAGTGGCACATTAAGCGCGTTCGGTTTGGAGAGCACGAGTGGTTTGCCTGGCACATTGACAGGCTGCACTACCAGCTAAGTCGCTTCCTTTTTTGTATTTTATTTTTCTTCTTATTTGGTTTGTTTTATTTTATTTTGAGTAGTATTTGTCTCGTCCTTACATTGGGGACAATGCAAAACTTTAAGTGTGGGGATGGGATATTAGAGTAGTATTAGATTATAAAAAAATTCAAAAATGTTTTTTGAAAAAGAAGTTTGCATGAAATTAAATGGAAAATGATAGAAAAATTAAACTTTTATTCGGTTTCAAATAATAATAATATGAGAATAAAAAGTGAGTTTATGTCTACTTGGGATGTGCGAGTAGGCTCGATTTGGTTTTTATTGTCTTTGAGCTTAATACACCTTAATAGTCGGTCTACTAGTGGGTACTCATCTTGGAGAAATAGGAAACTGAAACCGCCAAAAATAGTATAAGGAATGCCGTTATAAGCCAAAATATTTAGATTTTTTTATCATGTAAAAAGAAGAGAAAAACAAAATAGAAAATGAGCTTGATTGAAAAGTAGACGAGGCCTATGGAATCTCCCTTGGGGATGGTGACTCTGATCGAGAATCCCTCTAGGATTAGTTGAAATTTTAAGCATCGAAGCCCACGTTGTCGCTCGGGGATGGTGACTCTGGTTGTGACAGCCTCTAGGTTAGATATGCAAAAAGAAATCAAAATGCTCAAATGAAAAGAAAACAAAAAGAAAAAGAAAATTGCTTGATTTTTAATTCTTTGTATTTTGGTATAAAATGGTTAGGAAAGGGTTTAAACAATTCGTTCCTTGTGTTTTATAAGCTTGAGGTGGGATTAGGGAATCTGTGGACTCTAGTGTGAGACCCTAGGTGGATTGACCGCACTTAAATTAAATTTACATGATAAGAGGTTTGAACCAAATTTTGAGTTTAAGTGGATCCAATACTTGCAATCGCGGTTAACATGAATCTTGTTCCCTAATGAAAATAATAGTAATCTTTGAAATCGAGTAATTGTTTGGTTATGATTCCGTTTATGCACAATTCTTTTCGAGGGCGAAAAAAGAGCAAGTGTGGGGATATTTGATGTATTGAATAATACATCTATTTATCTTGTAGAGTTTGTATATTTTTAGCGCGTTTTCGTTTCGATTTGTCCAGAATTTATCTACTTTTAATCCAAACACGTTTTGCAGGACTTGGTTCGTGAAAACGGTTGGAAGGATGGGAAAAACGAGCGAAAATGGTGAAAAGAACCGAGCCGGGACGTGAGTGGATCGAAAATGAGAAAACGAAACGCAAATAAGGGATTTCAACCCGGTCGCGGGGCACGACCGGCACACATAGACTCTCTCGCGGCCCGCGAGAAAGTGATAGTTATCTCCGGATTCCAAACTCGGTCGCGGGGCGCGACCGTACTACCCATACTCTCTCGGGTCCAGAAAGTTTCGAAATCAGAGTTGTTTTGGGACTTGGTTGTTTTTAAAAGACATATAATCATTCTTAAACACATATTGGGCAACTTGGGACGACCTAGGGCAGATTCAGAGCTATTTTCTAGAGATTTGAAGCTACATGAAGCGGCTAAGCCGCAGGAATAGTGGTGGTGATCACGGGAGTTCAAGACAAGAGCTTGTCACGGTTTATCATACCAATCTCCACTTTGATTTCTTTGTTCTGATCAATCATGCTACCTTGTTATCTACTTTGCTTTAGTTATTTTTTAAACATGCTATTAGGCTAGATCTTATTTGGTTACCTAGGTTTTGGATGATGGATTCATGAAACGTTGATTTGCTTTAATTTAATTTATGGTTTGAATATTTAATTGGTAAAGGTCACAACTTTAATGATCTAGTTTAGGGTATTTACATGATCTTGTTTGTTTGATGATTATTTGGTTGTTTTGCATAAACTTCGGTGGATGTCTTTCATGTTACTTTTCGTGTTCTTAGGAATTCGTGAAGTTGTCGGTAAAATTGGCCAATAAAACCGGGGAATCAATTAAATTAACCATAAAATCAAACTTGTCATTATACCTAACTTGTTAATCGAGAAATTGCAATTAGTTGGCTGAATTAGTTTGGTAAATTGTTAGGTTAGGGTTTTGAGAAATTCCCGAGTCTAATTTCCTTGTCATAATTGAATCAATTAATCTAAACTAGAAAATTATAGTTGGTCTAGGTTAATTATTGAGAGGTAATTAATAATTAGACACTTTACTAATTTAAAAAAAGATAACTGAAAAGGAATCTTTAGGACCGGTAAACGAATAAAAAGGATAGGTCATTGTAGGTGTCTTCCTAAGAAGGGTCGGGGGTCCTGTTTAATAAACCTAAACTTTGATATGGTAAGTTCCCGGTAAAATATTCAACCAAATTAATTATTGTTAAATTGAAGGAGTAGTAGTCTAAAAATCTAACCTAGGTAACTAGTTCATTATCTCTTGATAAAAATTCTAATAAGTCCCTAGAAGTTCATAGTTTGGTCATTTCACTTTAGTAGTTTTATTTAAATTGATAATTTAGAATTATTAGTAAAAACCCCCCTGTTAAATATACATAGTGTGTAATTGAGTCTAAATTAGTAGTCTTAGTAATTAGAGAGTCTTGTGGGTTCGATAATCCGGACTTGCTTAATACTATTCTACAATTGATCGGTCCACTTGCTGGTTAGTAGTTTAGTATAGTTTAGGAGTCTAGAGTATAATTTGAGTCTAGAATTAGGGTAATTAGTTTTGTTTTTAATTAACTACTCTTAGAACATCAGTTGTGAAAAATGTGAATGTACTAGGAAGGAACAATGTTGGAATGGTGATTTGGGTTAGCTAATCATGGGTTATGGTGCTAATCGTAGGATTATGAAATACTAGTATGGATGGAAGTTAATTATGTGTGTGTTCTCTTGTAATCTAGGTGATCATGTGGTAGTATGTGTCTTAAAATATGAGTTTGAAATGTATATTGTTCCATTAATATGATCTACTATATCAATATTGACATATGTTCCTAAATTGGAAGTTTGTATGCTTGACGGTTGACTTTCTGAAAATTCAACGAATATCAGAATAGCATGGTTAGACATCCTAATATGATTGTAAGATTATGGCAAATCATGTGAGACAAGTTAGATCATTTATGTGGTATAAATGATGATGAATGAAATTGCATGGATTTGGAATGATATGATTTTTAATGTAAGTCGTATGCATGTTAGTAATTGACTAATGAAAGTCAAAGCAACCTAAGGGTTGGAGATAAATGTTGGTGTGAATGAACAAGCATACTAACAATGTTGTGGATTTGATGGCATAAAATGAAAGGAAATTATATCACGGAAGGCTAACGGTCAAGAGGAGGCAAGGAAACAAGCATGAACACGGACGCTCAAGGTAAGTCATTCCCGACTCACTTCTTAGTATATAAAGGGAGTTTTGTATGCATGAAAATTGGGAATCATGTAAGAATGTATAATTAATGATGTTACTAAGATATGTATTGTTGTAGCGACTCAAATGTAGCTAACTATGTTGGAAACTACATGGTAGAAGCAAACGAGTCAAAAACTAATAGTAGTATAATAATATGTGGATTTTTAGACGTTGGGGTGTGGGGTTTGGTGTTAGCATGATTTAGGGACTTGGAAAAAGTGTTATTTTACGACTTAGAATGCTCGGGATATGCGAACGTGTAAGTCAGTCACCTAGGCCTCTCTAACAGGATATAACACAAACAACACACTCGCGTAGTATGCGGAAACTACCATGCGATCACACCGTGTAGATTCACGATAATAAGGTGTAGAAAACAGATGGAAAACAATCTAAGAATCCACAAAGTATTCTCAGATCTGATGATAGCACACAATAAAACACAAACATGGATATTAGGGTTTCTCTTAAAAGTTTTCTTGCACCACAATGTTTCCCAAAAAGTATATTCTAGAAACTGTATTCAAACAGAATTTATACAAGATCAATACTCCGAAACACATAAATTCCAAAGTATATATAATAAACTCGAACAACCACCATATAAAAATTTTCTGAATTACACAAACATAATTCAGAACTTACAATATATCCGGAACTACCAAAATACAGAACATAACACAAAGTTACACAAAAGGTCCTTGTATTCTTCAAACTTCACAAATCCAGCACTTCATCACATTTCGTGCACTTACATACTCCCCCTTGATATATGCTCGGATCTTTAGATAACTTTGACTAATATGTCTTTAGTCAGTAGAGCCGTAAGCACTTCGGCACCCAAACCCTTTTAACACAAAACTAAACAACTCGAATATATTGCATGGCAAACGTACACGTATCTTTTGTGTAACGTAGAGAGTGTCTCTTCAGCTTCTTCAGATCCTTAATCTTCATATTTACTAACCACATTGGATCCTAGCTAGAACGATTTCTTCTAAGACTTGTTTACGAGTAATTATTGCTTCACCTGTTTTCCAATCAACATACCAACTCTTAATACCCTTTAGGCAATTCAAGTCAAATTCCCACATGGGTATCTTCCTCAAACATCTTGCCGACTTATACACCATTTTGTATGTTTACTAGTAACTGGATCTCTGCTTCTAACTCGTCTTCTAATCATAGGCTTAAACATTTTCCACTTACTTTCACGGCTTTCTTGTCTCAAAATGTTAATCAGACCGTTAACATTTGCATTTGATGTATGATTGTTGAGATCGATTTGTGCGAAGTGGTGCAGATCTCTGGCACGTAGACTGCGCAAATACTTAGCCCGACACTTGAAGTATTATACACCATCAATTCTTTTGATCATTAGCAACTTATGCCTTGCATTAAAATCCCAACTAATGATCTTACCTGCATACTCTCCACGTGTGTTTATATAAGATTTTTTTTGCTTCAACACTAGAGGAGGATCTTTCAACCACCTCCTCTTAACTTGATAAATTGTTTCTTCAGGAACTGGCTTGGGATTGGGATCTTCTTCAACGTCTTCATCATTATAGATTTGAGCTCTAAAAGATTCATATTCAATATTCGGATGATCCACACTTGTATAAACTATTTCCTCGCCATTCTTTACCTCTACCTCATCCATTTTCCAACTACACCATCATCATTTTATTTCCAGTCTTCTACAATACCTTTGACCACTTCATCTTTATCTAGATCATCACTCACCAGCTAATTTTCTGTAGTCGTATCTTCAACTTCAGAATCGGATGAATGACCTTCAGCAAACTCTACATCGTCCATCATTTTCGTGGTTCCACCAGTAGTTCCACCACCCGTATCAGCTCCAGACTCCCCTTCCGCCATTGCTTCGGCCGCAATTTCAGCAGCTTGTGAACTTCTTGGTTGCTCCCTCGGCGTTGAGGCTTTAGTATCATTTTCATTTTCAAAGTCATCATGCAATTTCCTTAGTTCATCAACTTTACACCTAAGCTCCGGATTATCCCCCTAAGCAGCAGGTTGTTCTAAGATATGCGAGCAACGAATTGATCTACCTATTTAGCTTTACCATCTTCGTATGCCGTGCAACGTGGATCTTGTCGTGATGCTCGCACACTTTCAATTGCCTCGCTTGATTAGACACAATACCCATTAACATAACAAACTTTCAGTTCATTGTCGAGCATGATAACATGGTGAGCATTAATGGTATTCTGCTAGTCAACAATTATAGCATAATTTCCTTTTATGGCCTTTGTTTGCTCGATCAAAGACTTTTGAATTTCATCAACTTTGTTCTTCTGATAATCACCAAGTTTTGAAAGTTGTTCGAAACCCTCAGGTCATTGATCAGTAGGCCTCGATCCAGTTGGTCGTTCGGCTCTCGGTCTAAGTTCTTCAGCACACGATCTCAATGGTCTTATACTACTACCACGGCTATGTCTTGGTTGAACTTCTGGCATACTGGGTCTAGGTGGAGGAGGTTTAGCAAACAAATTTTTTGAACCAGATTGTTTGGGTAAGGAAGTGAATAACGGACGAATATGTATACGTTGTGATGGTGGTGCAGGAGGAACACCCAATACATGATGATGTGTCAATAATACATTAACAGGTAGAAGTTTTCCTAAAGGATTGTGAATTGTGTGTGTAGCAAAGGAAAAAGGTATACCTTGAGGAACAGTTGCCATTGAAATAGGTTCGGTAGAACTTGAAATAGGTATTCAGAAGTAGCAATAGCAGTAATATTTAACTCTTCACTTGTAATAATCGGTGTGCATGGAACTTGAAAATTCAACACTTACTCTGCGTCTTTTGAACGTCTTCAATGGAACATCATCGTTTGAAGCCTCTAAAGACATATTAGTGATGTCTATAAACTTTTCATTCCATTAGTTTAGTCTAGTTGCCCACTCAGAAGAGGGACTGAGAGCAACAACTTTAGTTCTAAACATAACAAGCTTAACTTGTTCTTCTTCGGTCAACATATTAAACAACTATCGGTTTACCAACCTTAGGTACTCTTTCTCATTCATCATAGCATCATCATCTTCAACAACTATGCCATTTCCTTTTGAAGATATTGTAGATGGACCTTTAGATGCCAATGCAGCATCAACTTCAGAGATAACATTTTCTAAATTCAGCACTTCTTGAACATCAATAACTTTACTGGTAGCTTCTCTATGTTCAACATTAACATCTTCACCAACATCAGGATTTTCGATTTCCCCAACGGGCTCTGGAACTTGTTCATGCACTACAGGTTCCTCAACTTGTGCTTTTTGTGCAAAATACTTTGGTACGAGAGGTTCGTTCATAGCATATTCTTGTATGACCACCGGAGGCAGTTAAAGATCAACCTGAGGTTGAACAACCGCCGGCTGTTGAACATGAGTAGGAGTGTTGTATTGCAAAATACATCAGTTTCCTGTGTATAGTTTGCATATTTTGAATCAACTATGTCTTATGAACTCGTTTTGTCTTGTATTTCTGTATTTACAATCATGCTAGGCTAAAACTCTAATACACTGCCTAGGTCGATGATTACAACTATGTTTGACACTTGTTTCTTCAGGTTTATGGAACGTTTATTGTGGATTTATAATAAAGTAAAGAACCTTGGTTTTAATGATTAGATGATTATGTGTATTTAATTACATTCAAACTTTATTACGTGTTTCACTTGCGTTTTTGTGGATCTCTTTCATGTATGAATTCAAGTTAGATCGTGGACTGTGTATTAGTGATTAGTTTACACTTAATTATGCATGTTTTCCATAGGAACTATGGTTGAGATTTTGAATAAGATTAAGTGTTATACCAATCTCAATAGTTGTGTGGTGAGAGGTTGTCGGTCTGTCTTTAGTGTTAGATTGCTAAGGTTAGATACTTTGTGAGAATATCCCCTTAGTTTCCCTTTCACTACTTGCTTATCGAGTTTGATCAGGAATCTATAGTTACTAGTAACTTTCATGTTGTGAGGTAGATTGTCTAGAGGGTACTCTATTATTACAGTAGGAAAGCCCGTGGGAATCCTTTAAATTGGTAGTTTAATGACTTTTAGTATTCCATAGGTTTCTTCTCGAGAAGGGTCGAGGGTCTTTTAGGTTATCCTTTGAGTTTAGTATCATAAGATCCCGCTTTCCACAAAAGTTCCATAATCGATAGAACGTGCCAGTCATGTGTAGGATTCTAACCTAGGTGGTGTCTCCCATCATCTGATCCAGTTCTCATTCTTAGTTTGTATCCGTTTTAGCTCTAGTTAACTTTAGTTAATTTCAGTATTTTGTTAGAAACCCCCCCCCCCAAACAACAAAACAAATTAATCATGTCAGTTTAGTTAGTAGTAATTAAGTCTAATATTCATAATCAGTAGAGTCTTGTGGGTTCGATACTCGGACTTACTTAAGCTCTACTACATTGACCGGTACGCCTGCCGATTGTGTCTTCTAGGTTTTTAGAGAGTCTAGTTTATAAATTTAAAACTCAGAGTGTCTAGTTTAGGTTAAAATTAGTTAGTTTAATTACACCGCTCAAAGTACATCAAGTTTTTGGCTTCGTTGCTGGGGACTCTTGGCGATTGCATTTATTAGCTTTGATTACACTTACTTGAAAAAAATTATGTTTGTTTTTGTTTTGTGTCTTGAGTCATATCTAGAGCCTTCTTTTCTTTCTTGTGTCTGTTTTGCATTGAATGCCCCATTTGCGCTCACAAGGACCACCACTGCTCATTCTCCCAAGCTTTCGGATTTCGAATTCGAGGTTACTGCTTCTTTTTCAAGCTTGCCTTTTTCTGAATCTACTCCAGAATCTACACCACCTAATACACCATACCTGCATCCCATAATAGCCGAGCGTAGGACCATTCACCAGTAGTCTACCCAGGGTTTCACTTGAGTCAATTCTCCAATCACTTGTCCACCCATCCTAATGACAACTCCTGGCAGATTCCTTCATATATCATGACTGCCATTACTAACTCTTGTCAGTTCCATGATCGTGATAATGAGGATGCACCTGCCCACATAGCCCGCCTGACCCACATCTGAGGTACCTTTAAGCATCAAGGTGCTAAAGATGACTCCACATTACTTCAGTTGTTCCCATTCACTTTAGTTGGACGAGCCACCACTTGGCTCGACTCTCAGCCTGCTGGTACTTTTACTACATGGGCAACACTCCGTGAAGGATTCCTAAACAAGTACTTCCCACCCACCAGGGCTTCTTGGCTTCGAGATCAAATCTATTCGTTTCGAATGGAACCTGATAAGCCTTATTATCTTGTGTGGGAACTTTTCCAAAACCTATTTGTCGGATGCTCTCAGCATAGTATGTCTGACTGGGCACTTGTAGAGAAATTTTACAATGGTTTCAAGTATGAGACCAAGCTCATTTCGGCACCTCTGCGGGAGGCCACCATATGTCACACCCCGGCTTTCCACAGCCAATCCAAACACCGGCGGGCCCGGGTGGGAAATATCGTGACGTAAGTTGATAACATCATAGACAATTAAACACAACACATCCGAAGTCTTGGAGTAAAATTACTATTACAAACCAAATTTTCGAAATACCAAAATAATACAGACGACTCGTAATCGAAGATCCACAGACGGATCATAAATTCTACAACAGAAAGAATATAAAACAGACTTTGGGCAGATCTAGGATTTGCAAGACCCTCTTATCACTACCGAGCACTTCCAGCCTATTTTCGTATTGTACCTGCAAGCTTAGTCTTTTGAAAATACGTCAGCTTTCGCTGGTATATACACCCAACTTACTCATTTTGAAAACATTTAAAAATGTTTTAAGTGCGTATCAGCACAAAATCTTTAATAACTTGGGAAAGTTAACGTTGCAACCTTGTTAACAGATTCACTTGTTTGTCCATACATACAGGGCCCAGTGCAAAAACCGAGACATGATTAACTACACACAACTTACGAACTCACGTAGGAGTTATCCCCAACGTTGTGGGTAGTTGCATTTGAGTGTCTGTCGGGTGTATGCCTACACATCGCGCTAAGGTCGTGGCCATTATCTAATGTAATGAGCCGAGGATATCCAGGACACGGTAGTTAACCCCGATGTTTAAGTTATAAAAAAACTGATTAAAATAGAATATGCAGATTTACTAGCCACAATCCGGCATTCGATTGATCCCATTTCCAACCAAGCGGTAATAGTTTACCGTAACCCAAGCCCGTATAGGGGAAATAAGTCGAGAGTATTTACCTGAGCTAGTCTTCGTTTAAACGCAAGATTTTTAACTTAGCCGTACCCAAAATTACTAAGTGCAGATAGCATTTACCGGCAAGTCTCTAGTCTGGATTATGGCATAAGCTAACCAATTAAATACTAACGGTCTTATTTAAGTCATAGACTTAGACCGAGTAGCGTACTTGATCAAGCACGTATAACGCTAGATTAAACGATGATTGGATAGAAGGTAGTTTAACCCAACAAGTACCTTGACTTGTATAATATGGGCAAACAATAAACATTATGGATTTTGAGACTTAAATGACAAGGTTAGACCCGTTTCGGTTAATTTTTGTAAACTAGTTACATATGCTTAACCGTACGCATATCAGCGATATCGGGTAACCGGATAAGTCATGGACAAGTTCTATATGCCATTACACTTTAAATAAGTTGTAATATCAGTAGGATATCGACTTATATGCCCGTTAAGGTTTTAAAATGCAACTATGCCTCATATGGGCATTTTGGTAATTTCATACCTTTTAAAAGGAACTTGAATATAATTTAATGCTATAACTATAAGTATTGTGTAAAAGTAACCTATTTATGATATAATATCAGTAGGATATTAATTACATGTGTAATAATTATTACCAACTTTTTTAAGTTTCAAAACAGGTTCCATAACATATATAAGATCAAATTATAACATTTCTGAAAAATGGCCTGTTTGACTTTTTAATATAACAACTTTGACCCGTCAATTGGTCTAGCAAACGTGATCTTCATGAGGTGCCCTTTATAGGGACTAACACCTACCTTATTACGATCACTTAGCCATGTTTTTTACGAACAATGTCTCGACCATAATGGTCTTAACCGAAAGTCAAGGCGTTTTCCGTAAAACGCTTAACTTTTGGCTATAAAAGCCTATAAACGAAAATGCAAGAGGAATGAACATTTACAAGTGGTTCCTAGGATGCAATAGAACTAAGTTGGATGCTCCTTTCAGTTAGTAACTTCTAGAGGAGGGATATAGAGTTGTGAATGAGAAAGGTGCAAGTTGAAATGGTGAACCTTGGCACCTATTTATAGTTGGAGAGCTTGAAGGAGGTGATGCCAGGTGTTAAGGGTGTAAGAGGAAGCTTACAAGTGTCCTAAAACGTGGCATAGCTGTCTGGGAATCCATAGTTTCGAATTCATTGGTCTTAGGCAATTTGTGTGGAGACCAAGGCAATTTTCTGGAGACACAGCCCTCTAGCGGGCCGCGAGAAGCACATGCCTTGCCTCTCGCACCCCGCGAGCGCCCCTAGGCCACTTTCCAATTTTGACACTTTTAGCCCCTTAACTTATAAAACCTTCTAAAACACCTTTTAGCATATTCAGCCCTTCGTAACCAATATTTAGCGTACCCGGTAGTATGCCCGGACATTGTCGAGCTCTCAGTTCGTTAAAAGGTCACTCAGAGGTATAAATTAACATATTGACACTTTTGACCCCTCCATTATCCAACTTTCACATATTTACGGATTTAATCCCTCTCGTCCAACAAATGGACATATGATAGTTAGGACTTCGTAAAGGATCACTCAGAGGTCCACTATAAGCATGTTGACTCCGATGTCACTCAGAGGCTAGGCATGTTGACATATCAGTCACTCAGAGGAGAAGTTTAAGCATGTTGACATATCAGTCACTCAGGGGCTAAACGATTAAGCATGTTGACATATAAGTCACTCAGAGGCTATTGTTTAAGCATGTTGACATATCAGTTACTCAGAGGCTTACGTATATGCATATTGACATCAGACAATCACTCAGAGGCTCAGTTTGAGCATGTTGACACGTTTAGTCCCTATTAGTCTTTAATAGACTAAATTAAAAATACAACACGTGTCACTATACTATTGGACACGATTTACGAGGTGTTACACCATATGGGTAAGAAAAACAGTGGCAGAATGCAATGATCTTTTCGAGAGCTTTGCTCATTCTAAATGAGTAGCGGTCAGCAAGTAGGAATTCCCTTCTTGGCACTAGTGCGCCTTCGTCTACACGAGGCATTCACCAAGTAGCTTGGATACTAGTGTGGCTGCTGCTCTTGAAAACTTGATGGGAAAGATGAAAGAGATAAATGCCAAAGTCAATTAGTGTGAGATATATAGGGGCATGGTACCTTAGAGTGTCCATTGCTTAACCAGGAACACGTAGAGTATGTAAGTAGCTAGAACCAATTTGGTAATAATTATAACTCCAGTTGGAGAAATCCAAATAATACTAACTAGCGATCTTCTAGTAATCTCCCTAGTTTCCAACGGAATCAAAATCATAATTCTGGTAATAATCAGTCTGGTGTGGGTAGCTGGAGTAAGTTGGATAAGATAGAGGAGTTGTTGACCCAACTTGTATTTAAGGATGCTAAAACCCAACAAACCCTAGCCGAACACGACATCCTCCTAAAAACTAACAATCTGCGTTTCTAGATCTTCAACAAACTGTAGGAGACATCGTTAAGCGTTTACATGAGAGAGCCTCAGGCCAGTTTTCGGATAGTACTGAAACAAACCTGAACGCCCAAATGAAGGTAATCGCCACCCATAGTGGTAGGATATTAGGAGAGATAGATGGATCACCAGTTTAGGTAGAGAAAGAGGAACATGTTGCCGTAGAGATAGAGATGGAAGTTCTAGTAGGGAAGGTAATTAGGAAGCCTATAGAGATAGTTAGACCAAGTCTAGAGATTGACCATTCGCGTTTCCCACACCCTACTTGTTTAAAGCATCAAAAATATGCTAAGGAGTATGGGTACTTTTTAGATATGTTTAAGCAACATAAGATCAAACTATCGTTTATCGAAGCCATCCAACATATGCTCATGTATGCGAAATTCTAAAAGACCTCTTGAAGGGAAGGACAAATTTGGGAGCTCTCGAATGTCCCATTGACTGCAGACTATTCTACGGTGGTTATGAACAAGCTACCAGAGAATCTGTCAGATCTAGGAATCTTCACTACCTCTTGTCTGTTATGTGGCGATGTTCGAAACCACGCATTGGCGGACCTAGGTGCTAGCATAATTTTCATGCCCTATTCATTTTATGAAAAGCTAGGCCTTGGTGAACTAACCCCAACGCGCAGGATACTTTTGCTCGCTAATAAAGTTGTCAAATATCCACGGGGTATTGTGGAAAACTTGCTTGTCAAAGTTGAAAATTTAAGTTTCTCATGGATTTTGTGATCCTCGACATGGAGGCAGACGACAACGTCCCTCTCATCTTAAGACAACCTTTCCTATGCACCACGAAAGCTTTAATCGATGTCTTTGAAGGCACGATCACACTTTGTATAGCATCAGAAAAGGTCAATTTTTAATGTTGCTAAGTCCAGTACTAATCCGAGAGGTAAGGGTGAGTCAGTGTTCTATATTGATGCGTGTGAAGTTGAGAAGGAGAGAGTAGAGATTGAAGTTGATGAGGGTTTATCTTGGGAAGATGAGTTTAGAGGAGAGTTGATAGGTTTACCCGAATATGAAAAAGTAGGCGAGTTTGATCTGAAAGGAGATTTGGCGTTCTTAGAGGCAATACTACATGGTGAACTAAGACCGATGATTAAAACCGCACCACATGATGAAACTGAGTGTGGGGATCACCCAGTGGGAGTGTTAGAGGAGAATGCAAGATTGTTACGTTTTAGGTTTGAAACACTGAGCAAAGGTCAGTGTGAGGATCATTTGTTTGTGTTTGATTCGTGATTTTAACACCTCGTGAGTGAGCCTAGATCGATTGGGAGAAATGGAGAGTTTTGGGTGGAGAGAGCTTTTAATGAGAGCGCTTGTGCTAGAGGCCCCACTGTGACTCTCGGGGGTGAGCTGGATCTTCATGATCCTCAGTAAGTGAAATTGAGAGATTCAAGAGAATGTGTTAGTACCCATTCGTAGAGTTTGTATTCGTTAGTTATCGGAGTTGGAGGTTTTAGGTTTTGTGTCTTTTTCGATAGTTTTGGTAGATTTTCGGTTTTTGTTTTTTGTGTTTGAGTCTTTTTGCAGGATATCGAGTTCAATGTGGAGTTGAAAACGCGAAGAAACGGAATTCCAAGGGATTCCCATGGAGAAATTTGGCTTGCAAGGTGTTTTGGACGAAGTGGGAATGAAAAGAGAAAAGTTTCTAAGGCATGACGCTTGACCAAACAGCTAAAACTTTTTGCCAAAATAGCACTCTCGTATCGCATGAGAGGGATGGGTGTTTTATCTCGCATCACGCGGGGACCTTATGGTCAATGAAGTCAAAGTTTTTCTTGCGCCACGCAACATGAAGAGTGATCGTCGTCACGTCACACGGTGACACTTGGAGTTTGACAAGGTTTGACTTTTCACCAGTTTGCTTAGTTTTATGCGTTTGGAACATTTACGGTACATATTTCAAGTATCTTGAGTCATTTATTTTTTTATCAAGAGTCTAACTCAGTGTTTTTGAGTCGATTTTTCATGTCGAGTCGGTATTATGTGTGGTTTTTGCTTGCTTTTGTTTGTGTAGGTTTGGATTGTACCACCCGTACTCAATCTCCATTCGGGTATTTTCACAGATGTTCATCAGTTTGTCAGAATAGCCGATCATGGATGGAGCTGGATTGGACGAGAGTTTTTGGAGCTTATGCGTTATTTAAGAGTAAACTGTCAAAGTGGTCCCTGAAGTTTGGTCACTTTTGCTACTTTAGTCCAAAACGTAAACCTTTTGAATCTTGGTTCTTATGAGTTTAGTTTTTGTTCTATTTTCATCCAAAAGCAAAATCTAGTCAGATTTTCAGTTAAGATCCACTTTTTTATTTGTCTTTTGCTCCCTTTTAATGAATGACAAAATGATCATATTTTTTTAATTTGTTATATTAAAACGTTAAAAACCATTTTGCTCTTCATTAAAAGGGAGGGAAAAACACAAGAATTGGATGTTAACTGAAAAATTTGATTAGATTTTGCTTTTGGATGAAAATGACAACATAATTGAAACCACAAGGACCCAAATTCAAAAGGTTTGAGTTTTGGACTAAAGTGGCAAAAGTGACCAAACCTTAGGGACCATTTTGGTAGTTTACTCGTTATTTAATCAGCTAAGTCCTTCCCGATTTGCCATTGGTTTTTATTCGTAATTTGAGTCGGTTTCTATTCCTACATTGAGGGCAATGTAGAGTTGAAGTGTGTGGGTGGGAAACTGTTGCGTAGTCTTATTTTGAGTCTTTTGAGTAAAAAAAATATCAAAAATCCAAAAAAAATATTGAAAAATTGGAAAAATGTCCCTTATTTCAAAGTTTGCAATTGTTAAAAATATGGAAAATAGTAGGTAAAGTCAGGTGTCTGGTTTTCAAATATTATATGTAAGAGAAGATAAATGATTGAAAACGTGGCTGATTTAGGATGTGTGGGTTGGCCCAGCCGGTTGATAGGTTTCCTTTCAGCTAATATACTTAATAATCTTAGGAAACTTTTGGGTACTCATTAAGTAGAAATAGGGAAACCGAAACTGCCAAAAATAGTACAAGAAATATTGTTATAAGTTAAAATTTTCAGAATTTTTTTACCAAAGAAAAAATGTGATCCATAAAATAAATGAGCTATATACATCACGAGGCATATGGAATCTCCCTTGGGGATTGTGACTCTGACGAGAATCCCTCTAGCTTAAGTTAAGGAAAACTGAAAAAATGCTAAAGTTTATGTTGTCGTTATTGGGAATGGTGACTTTGATTAGGACAACCTCTGAGTTAGGTATAAAAGATTGTCTAGTTGCTCAATGAAAAAGAAAAATCTATATATAATAAACTGATTCTAAATTCTCTTGGTTTTTTCATAAGACGGTGAGGAAATAGTCAATTGACTATTCCTTTTGCTTCATAAACATGAGGCGGGATTAGGTGATACCGTGGCTTTTTCAGTGTGAGACCCTAGGTTGACTGATTCTACTTGAACTTAAAATTTACATGATAAGGTCCTGTAAACCGGTGTTTAGATTTAAGTGGACGAATATACTTGCAATCGCGGTAAACATGTTTTCTGATCTTAATTAAGTAACCTATAATTTTGAAACCAGACATAAACTCGTTTATAATTCCATATGCATAAATCTTTTTCAGGGAAAAAAAGAGATAAGTGTGGGCATATTGATGTATTACAAATACATCAGTTTCCTATGTACAGTTTGTATAATTTCCAAATTATTTTGCGTCGTTTTGCGTTTGGTTTTGTATATTATTGAGTTGTTTGTCTTTTGAAGGGTTCCGGAGGAGAAAGGAGCTGAAAACGAGTAAATATATATAAAACCGAGACCCCAGATGGAATCCACATGATCGAGTGGATCACGAGAACATAAATCAAAGAAAATGATACTGTCGTGTATGCGACTGGGAATGGTTATGGTTGTCGCATTGCCCGGCAAGCCAAAAGTCAAAGGTGGTTAATATTAGTCCTGCGTCACGCGAGGGATTTAGGTATTACTCGTCACGTCGCGCCGGGCTTGAATTCACAGAAAGATCGATCTGGGCCTGGGTTTTGAAGTTTAAACCCAATAAATACGAATTTTCTTGAGAATAATCAATATTCTGAATGACTTGGATGAGTTAGTAGTTATGGAGACGGTTTTTAGGAGCAAAGTAGGGTTAAAGTTGAAGACTTTAAGCAATGGTATCAAGATTCTCAAGCTCTATCATTCGGATTTTGCATTTCTGTGTTTATTTTGAATCAACTATGTCTTGCGAACTTGTTTTGTCTTGTATTTCCGTTTTTACAATCATACTAGTCAAAAACTCTAATAACTACCTAGGTCGATGATTACAACTATGTTTTGACACTTGTTTCTTTCGGTTTATGGAACTTTGATTGTGGATTTATAGTAAAGTAAAGAACTTTGGTTTTAATAATTAGATTATTATGCATATTTAATTTCATTCAAACTTTACTGCATGTTTAACTTACATTTTTGTGGATGTCTTTCATGTATGAATGCATGTTAGATCGTGGACTGTGTGTTAGCGATTCGTTCACATTTAATTATGCATGTTTTATGTAGGAACTATGATTGTAGTTTTGACTAGGATAAAGTGTTCTACCAATCTCGATAGTTGTGAGGTGAGAGGTTGTTGGCATGTCTTTAGTGTTTACATACTTTGTGAGAAGATCCCCTTAGTTTCCCTTTCACTGCTTGCTTATCGAGTTGATTAGGAATCTATAGTTACTATTGACTTTCGTGCTGTGAGGTAGATTGTCTAGAGGGTACTTTATTATAGTAGGAAAGCCCATGAGGGAATCATTTAAACCGATAGTTTAACGGCTTTTAGGTTTCCATAGGTTTCTTCCCGAGAAAGGTTGAGGGTCCTTTAGATTATCCTTTAAGTTTAGTATCATAAGATCACGGTTTCCACAAAAGTTGCATACCCGATAGAAAGTGTCATTCATGCGTAGGATTCAGACCTCGGTGGTGTCTTCCAATCATCTGATCCAGTTCTTAGACTTAGTTCGTATCCAATTTAGCTGTAGGTCCACCTGCGGATGGTGTTAAACCAGTTCCTTGTTCAAATGACATACACACAAGTGCTGAATCCAAGTGTGCATGCAACCAAAGCAAAGTAAATAACACGGGGTAACCAAAGATTCACTATCTTGATTAATGTTGAGAACAAGTACAAACATATACACACAATGCTCGTATGACTCAAACAAACTTGCTGTGCTCTTGTGTCTTCGTCTTCAGAGAGATACTGAGAGGCTCACTTAGAGCAACTAGCTAACCCTCACTGAGAGGTGCATGTCTGCTTATATAATGTCCATACATTAGTTTCGTACGAATCACGAAACAATAAATGCGGAACACAATATTTCACACGAAGCACAGTTCCAAAGAATTGGTATGGAACAAGTGTTTCGTACGAAACACCTTGAAGAAATGCACTCTTCACATCCATCCATCTGATAAACGGTGAACTTCTTGAAGGACGCATAAGCCAAAAAGATTCTTATGGCCTCAAGTCGTGCAACCGGTGCATAAACTTCATTATAATCGATCCCTTCGACCTGATTAAAACCTTGAACAACCAATCGCACTTTGTTTCTCACAATAACACCTCGGTCATCCTTCTTGCACTTGTACACCCATCGTGTACTAATCTTCTTGTAGCCGTCAGGCCTGTCAACCAATTTCTAGACGCCTAACTTCTGAAACTGCTGAAGTTCTTCCTGCATGACTTCAACCCACTAGTCTTCTTTCATTGCCTCCTTCCAAGATTTTGGTTCTACTTGGCACACATAATAGGCAAAAGACCAATCATTCAGACCACCAGATTCCCTGATTTCCGAATACAATCCAGCATTCTGGTTGTTTCGAAGCTGATTACGAGTCTGCACACCACTCTGGACATCTCCAATAATATTCTGCTGAGGATGGATATTATGAATACGAGTTTCTAGCACATTAGGAACTCGAGAATTTATACCCAAATTGTTGATATTCAGATCAACAGAGTTGGATTTGATGACGTTGTAGATGCATGACCTTCAGTCGTTCCTTGAGGTTGAATATTTGACGTATCATCTGAAATTTCAGGAACCGCACCAGAGGCAGCTTCATTTGCATCATGAAACTCATCATCTTCTGAGGAAACATTATACTCTGCGGCGTCTTCAAATAACGAAAGATCCTTTTTACAGCCATCAAGTAAGAAACCTTCAGACTAGACTGATAGCGTGCCAGAAGGCATGTTGGGTACATTATGTCGGGTCTTGAAGCAGTAAGATACATGAGAGATCCAATCATAGCACAATAGAGGGATGGTTCTACATGTTCACCCATTCCGTCAGGAGTAATCCCATGATTTTGAGCTAATGGAGTTCCCAAAGGCTTTGAGTCGTCCATCTGAAATCGTTTGAGAATATCTCCGACGTACTTGGTTTGATGGATAAAAATCCCTTCCTTTGATTGCTGAACCTGCAAACCTAAAAAGAAATTCATTTCTCCCATAGCGCTCATCGCGAACTTCTCCTGCATAACCTGTTCGAATTCTTTACACATTCGAGTATTAGTAGACCCAAATATAATATCATCAACATAAACCTGTACTAGCAGCAAATCCTCGTCCTGTTCCTTGATGAAGAGAGTACAGTTGATCAGGCCTCGTCGAAAACCATTCTTGAACAGATAGGTAGACAACGTTTCATACAAAGCCCTCGGAGCTTGATGAAGACCATATAACGCCTTGTTGAGAAGCCAAACCTTGTTAGGATGGAGTGGATCTTCAAAACCTGGCAGTTGCTCAACATATCCTTCCTATTCTACCACACCATGAAGAAATGCACTCTTCACATCCATCTGATAAACGGTGAACTTCTTGAAGGACGCATAAGCCAAAAAGATTCTTATGGCCTCAAGTCGTGCAACCGGTGCAAAAACTTCATTGTAATCGATCCCTTCGACCTGATTAAAACCTTGAACAACCAATCGCGCTTTGTTTCTCACAATAACACCTCGGTCATCCTTCTTGCACTTGTACACCCATCGTGTACTAATCTTCTTGTAGCCGTCAGGCCTGTCAACCAATTTCCAGACGCCTAACTTCTGAACTGCTGAAGTTCTTCCTGCATGGCTTCAACCCACTAGTCTTCTTTCATTGCCTCCTTCCAAGATTTTGGTTCTACTTGGCACACTTAGTAGGCAAAAGACCAATCATTCAGACCACCAGATTCCCTGATTTCCGAATACAATCCAGCATTCTGGTTGTTTCGAAGCTGATTACGAGTCTGCACACCACTCTGGACATCTCCAATAATATTCTGCTGAGGATGGATATTATGAATACGAGTTTCTAGCACATCAGGAACTCGAGAATTTATACCCAAATTGTTGATATTCAGATCAACAGAGCTGGATTTGATGACGTTGTAGATGCATGACCTTCGGTCGTTCCTTGAGGTTGAATATTTGACGTATCATCTGAAATTCCAGGAACCGCACCAGAGGCAGCTTCATTTGCATCATGAAACTCATCATCTTCTGAGGAAACATTATACTCCGCGGCGTCTTCGAATTCCTCATTTTGAAAAAGATAGTTAACCGAAGTCGACACTTGAGGGTTAACAATAATTGGTCGAACTAATGACGAGTCTACTGTAGTATCACTTTCCAATAACATCTGAGCAGTAGCTGTTGCATCATCAAAAGTTGGCAGATTAAAGGAGTCAAACAGCTCATCGTAGTCAAACATCCAAGGAGCACCCGGAGCTCTTGTAGCTTCTGTATATCTCTGAACCTTGACTTCACCCCATTCTTCAATCTTCTTCGAAGACAAATTCCACACCCAGAAATTCGGAGTAGCATATCTAAGAAAGAAACCTTCGATAGCCTTGGGACCAAACTTTCCATGTGGGTCGATCATAGTGTATGGAACTCCAAAAGGTTCTAAGAAAGAAATATCTGGTTTCCTTTTATGTAGCAACTCATAGCATGTCTTCCCATGTCTCTTCACCGTCAGAACTCTATTCATCATGAAGCACGCAGTAGCAACAGCTTCTCCCCAAAATTGAACAGGAAGTTCTGATTCTACTAACATGGTTCTTGCAGTTTCAATAAGAGTTCTATTCTTCCTCTCAGCGATGCCATTTTGTTGTGGAGTGTATCGAGAACTGTACTCATGCAGAATACCCTTTGAGGAACAGTACTCATCCATAACTTGATTCTTGAATTCCGTCCATTGTCGCTTCTGATTCTCCTTACCTTTCAGATTGTACAAATTTTCTAACAGAGTCAGGAGATTCTTGAGGATAGTAGGAACTTCACTCTTGTGTGCCAACATGTTTACCCATGAAAATCTGGAATAGTCATCAGTAACTACCAGACAGTAAGAATCACCAAAGGTTGTCTTGTGTTTCATAGGTCCAAAGAGGTCCATATGAAGACGTTCCAGTGGCATATTCACAGTGTTGATCTTCTTCACAGGATGGGACTTTCTTGCTTTCTTCCCTTTCTGGCATGATACACAAACGTACTGAAGATGAAAATTCTTCACTGGTACACCATTCACTAGATTGTTCTTCACCAAATAGTTCATTTTCCTCTGGTGAATGTGTCCCATACGTCTGTGCCAAGATATTGATTCCTTCTCGGTGGCTTTGGAGACAAAACATGTGACTTGTGCAGATGCTGTAATAGCTTGGCACATATAAAGAATATACAAATCATTAATTCTTGGAGCCGACAGGAGAATCCATTCCTTGGGGATCTTGAATCCAGGCTTCAGCACATAACATCCGGCATCATCAAAATGTACCGTGAACTTCTTGTCGCAAATTTGAGAAACGCTAAGAAGATTGTGATCAATTTGCCGCACATAATTGATCATGTCGAAGCTCACAACACCATTGGAGACCATTCCTTCTCCAGTGATGTATCCACCTTTGTCACCAGCAAAAGCAACATAACCACCCCTTATGCTTTTTACATCATACATGAGCCGTAAGTCGCCCGTCATGTGCCTTGATGCTCCACTGTCAACAATCCAATAACTGTTTACAGTTCCTCCTGGAACACCCTGTACATTGCACAAACAAGATTAGTATGAGATGGGGACCCAAGCCTTAGTGGTCTTGGGTCGTCCCTTATCATCGAGAAATGTAATCTCAATTTCTTGATGATTGACAAACTGAGAAACTCCTTTTGAACCCTTACCGGTCTTCTGTTTCCAAGATCCTTGTTTATTACCAGATTTACTATTATTTACAGTTTTCACAGTTTCTGGTTTTATTGACTTTGAAGATCTTTGATCCTTTTTCGAAGAATCCGATTTTAAAGCTTTCTCAACTGTTTTTACTTGTGTACGTTTTTGTTTCTCTTTTTGATCTTTAATAATTCGTTTATCTTGTGCCGGAGAAACAGATTTACGTTTGCAAGTTGGTTCATGAGGGGTTTTCTCTATACATCTTGATTTGGCTGGATTTTGACAATCCTTTATATTGTGGCAAAATTCTCCACGTTTGAAACTTGTTCTCCTTTCAACAAAACTAGGAGATCGTGTTTCTCGGCTTGATGTTGAACTTGTGGGTCTTGAGGTACTGGGTTGATTACATCCATCAGTGTGTTGGGTGTAATTGTTTTGACTGTTTCGTTTCAATATCTTAACTTTCTTTACAAAATCCACATTTGATTTTCCTTGAAAAGTTTAGACTTTATCGGTACCTTTAGAACTCACAAATTTAACAGTTTTGCCCTTTTTCTGGCAACGAGAGCCTTTTGCTTCAACCTTCGGTTGAGAAACTCTAGGCTTTTCAACTTGCTTCCATTGTTTTTCTTTTGAAGCAGATAATGGTTATGATTTGGTCGGCTTTTTCTTTTCTACAGGTTTGGCTGTTGACTTTTCAAAAACCTGATCTATAGAGATTGGATTTACGTTTTTAATTGGAATCTTTGCTTGAATAGATTTTCTTATCTCCAACCAAGGTATACAACACATTATCTACTTCTTGTGTAGACACACTTGTCTTCACAGACTTCGTAGGAACAGTCTCTTGATTCTCAACAGATTGAGTACTAGGAGTAGCAGACAATTCTACTCTTTTCCTTTCATTAAGAGGCTGATCCTGATCATCATTTCTTGATTCATCATCTGATGCATCATCCTCTTCTTCATCAGATGATGAACTTTCAGGCTTGCTTGGTTCTTGAGAGGAATTTCCTAGTTTGAACCCTAACCCTGCTGCGAATTCCTCAGGATTCAAAGGTACAGAGGGTTTAAAATGAGGCATTTCCTCTTCATCAGGCATTTTGGTATAGTTGTGTTCATTGGGGGTGGACACGACTTATACCCTATGCATTGAGCATCTCCCTTTAATTTTTGAACTTCAATAATATGATCAAGCACATATTGGGAGTTAGAATAACTTTACAATTTGCGTTTGATCGAATCATATTCGCATTTGGCGATGGCTAACTCTTTCTTTGTTTCTTCTAGGAGATTAATGTAGTTGTTAATTCCTGTCTGTTTATTCAGAACTGTTTTTGTCAATTCAAAAACACTTTTCTTAAGGGTTTCTATTACAGATTTGAATTCTTTTTCATTTCTAGTTAGCGCCAAGTTCGCCTCTTTGCATTTTGATAGTTCAAGAACTAAATTTTGATTATGACTGTTGACGGTTTCATACTTTATTTTCAATTCAACACAGTTATTGCAAATAGTAGGAGGTTCAGAATTTACCTATTTTGAAGAACCTTCAACATTTGCCATAAAGGCAGTGTGATGAGGAAAAGCTGCATCATCTGTAGAGAGTGTCTCTGTCTCTTTCACCGCAGCTTCTGCATCCTCATCATGCCTACCTTTTCAGATTTGAACATCTCAGCTTCACTCAGCAACTCTTCAACCTCATCATCACTTCCTTTCTTCACATCGGAATCAGATTCATAACCATCTGAACTTGAACATTCTTCATCAGAACTACCAGCATCCCAGATGTATCATCGTTATTTGGAGTATTGATTCTGTGATCATGCTTGATTTGATCCATGATCTTCACATAGCATGCAGTTCTTCCGTTATTCTCAGTTCCTAACTTTACTGACCAATCCATCCTTCATCAGACTGAACTACCAAAGCTCTGTTCGTGTTTGAAGTCCTGATTGATTGGTATTGTAGAGTTGCCAACAGTTACTATTCTTCTTTCGTTGTTGTACTGTGCTGTGTTGGATGGTTGAGACTGATTTCAAAAGGGGTTGTGATTTCCTTCCTTGCGGGGTCTTGTGCATTCCCGCTTAAAGTGACCTCTTTCTCCACAGTTAAAGCAAGTAACGGCGGTTTTGTCAAAGCCGTATTTTGTATCCTTCTTGCTTCCAAACCGGTTCTACCCGTTCTTCTCATATAATCCTTCGCTCTTCTCATAGCGCTTGCAAATGCCCACTTGATGTCCATCAGCTCCATTTCATCTCGGTCAATTTGTTCATAGTCTTCGTTTGTCAAATTGATGTTCCCTATTTGACCTGCAACTAAACCACACTACGCACTGGCCATGGTATTTAGAAGTTCTGCATGTTCTTGTGCAACTTCTACGTTGATTTTGGAGAGATTTGACGTGTCAAGTTTGCCCGTGTTAGGATTTCCAGATTGACTGTTGCTTCCATAGAAAGCTTGTTGAGGAGCTTGCTGTGGAGCTTTATGCGCTAAATCCCTTGGCTATGGAAGGAAGGCTTCGGATCAAAAGTCTGTCCATAGGCCTGATTACTCGAACCTGTAGACTGACTTGATTGAACTGGTTGGGGTAGAAACGGGTTCTCGTTTGACACAAACACGGTCTGCAGCTTCGGTTGCTGACTTGAACTTGTACCTGCATTTATACCTCCAAAATACATTTCAGGGTTTTGTGGAACATTAACTCGTTGTGCCTTCCGGAGCTCTTCTTCATTCTTGTTTTCCAGTTTCTGCACAAATTCATAAATACTTACTGAGTCCAAAACACTTGTATTTTTAATAGATCAATAAATTGACCCCATTTTGGTGGTAAAGCATCAGCAAATCGCATCACAATTTCTTGTGGTGCTGCTAACACTTTATACGAGTACATTTCGCTGAGAAGATGATAAAACCGAGTGGTCATATCATTCAAGGTTTCGTTCCCCATAAACATGAAACCTTCAAACTCTTTCTTGAGCAAATCATGCCGAATCTTCCTGGTAGCAGCGTTACCTTCACCTCTTGCTTCCAAAGTGTCCCACAAATTTTTCGTTGTAGTACAATACACAAACTGATGATAAATGTCTTTATGCAGAGCTTGTGTAAGGATAGAAAATGCCTTTTTCTCTAGATCGTAAGCTTTCTTGTCACTTTTGACTAGATTGGCCAATGAGGTTGGATTTGATCCAGCTTCTTCAAGTGCTTCATTGTAGGGGGTAGTGAAACACGTCCACAATTCCGTGTTTTGACCGAGAACATACGTATGAAAACGACTTTTCCATGAAGGATAATCGTTCATGTGATTTAACTTTGGCGGTCGGTTATTACTCCCTGTTTCACTTTCGCTCATTAACAGAGTTTGTATGCTTTGATTTTAATTTGCAACACACGCCCATTGATTCGCGGAGATCATTGCTGTATGTTGAGGCATCAAAGATTTTACCCATGATGCTGCGGAGCTTTGCGAAGACTCCTGATTTGAGCTTGAACAACTCCAATCCCACGGGTTAGAACTCATTATATATTCTTGTTTAAATGAAAATTTAAAGACTTAAAGTTTCACAATTATAATTACCGTTTAAAAATTCACAGATCTGAAAATATGACAAATTCTTAAAATCACAAAGCTTTGAAAAACACGAGAAACAAACAGATTTTGTTTCGTGCGTGACACCTGTTTTGTGCGAAACACTGATGTTTCGTGCGAGCCAGGTGTTTCGTGCGGGTCAGATGATTCGCACGAAATAACTCAGTCGCACCAAATGTTTTGTTCAACGTTTTTCAGATGAATCTTTTCAGAAATGGTTTGGCGAGAAAATTTCCTTTCTTGTTTAGACCTGCTTTTTCGAAAATACCTGTTGTCTTACCCACTTTTAGTTAAAACACAGATTTTTAACAGTCCATAGTCCAAGTCCGGATCCAAGTCGTAAAATGTCAACCCTACCAAACTAATCAGATTCAATTTTTTTTGCAGATTTCTTTTTCAAGGGTGTTGTTCAGAAAAATTTTACCATAAAATTTTCTGCATGCAACAGATTTTAAACAAGTTTTAAATTAGTTAAGTATCCAAAACTTAAGTTTTCTGCTGGAGGCTCAAGAACACTTCAGAAATCTTCAAACTAGCTCGGACACAACTAATCCCGGTTTTGAACAAGGAAAGAGCCAAAGCTCTGATACCACTTGTAGGTCCACCTGCGGATGGTGTTAAACCAGTTCCTTGTTCAAATGACATACACACAAGTGCGGAATCCAAGTGTGCATGCAACCAAAGCAAAGTAAAGAACACGGGGTAACCCAAGATTCACTATTTTGATTAATGATTGAGAACAAGTACAAACATATACACACAATGCTCATATGACTCAAACAAACTTAATGTGCTCTTGTGTCTTCGTCTTCAGAGAGAATACTGAGAGGCTCACTTAGACCAACTAGCTAACCTTACTGAGAGGTGCATGTCTGCTTATATAGTGTCCATACATTAGTTTCGTACGAATCACGAAACAATAAATGCGGAACACAATATTTCACACTAAGCACAGTTCCAAAGAATTTGTACGGAACTAGTGTTTCGTATGAAATACTTCATTTCGTACGAAACAAGTAACTTACTTGTTACTTGAGACTGTTTCTAACGAAACACATGTTTCGTACGAAACATGTCAACCGCACAGAAACTTTATCCTTGGAAAACGTGTGTAGACTTGACGTTTACAAGACTTATCAGTATGCACATATGAAACTGATTAACGCAGACAAGCTAAGATGTCATACTAGATCAAGATAGAAGGATATCTCGATCTATTCGACACGAACCTATACAGACCTTGAGCAAAGACCGTACAATTACAACTGTAATTAAGAACAAGCGAGAGACACAAAACTGTATCAACATCCCGGTTTCTCCAAAAGTTGCATAACCGATAGAAAGTGTCATTCATGCATAGGTTTCAGACCTCGGTGGTGTCTTCCAATCATCTGATCCAGTTCTTAGACTTAGTTTGTATCCAATTTAGCTTTAGTTAACTTTTGTTAATTTTAGTTGTTTGTTAGAAACCCCCCAACAACGAAACAAATTAATCGTGTTAGTTTAATTAGTATAATTGAATCTAATATTGGTAATCAGTAGAGTCTCGTGGGTTCGATACTCAGACTTACTTAAACTTTAATACATTGGCTGGTACATTTGTCGGTTGTGTGGTCTAGGTTTTTTGAGAGTCTAGTTTATAAATTTAAAACTTAGAGTGTCTAGTTTAGGGTTAAATTTAGTTAGTTTAGTTAGACCGCTCCGTGAACATTAAGGAGCTTCTTTAGCTTCTCCAACTTAAATAATTGATTAACGTCGTTTGTGATTTGAATCCAAGTCTGATATGCAGCTAGATCATAATTTTCCACCTGAATTATAGCACCAAGTATGTCTCTATTAACTGGAAGGACATTTGCATGTACTGGTGGAACAACTTTGCGACAATCTTTTACGATAGGCCGTGTCATCATATCTGGTGTATGTCCCCAATCCAACCTCCACTAGCAAATTTGGAATAGATTTGGAATCAAGTGCCTGAAAATCAACATTAAAAACTTAGGATACAAGCTCATTAACTTCACATTCCCAGCACTATACCCTAATGGAGTTTGTAACGCTCGAAGAATCTTTCATGAGAAGTTATAGTACGAGTTGAATGTTAAACCAATCATGGCTTAAAGAAGATGATGACCCATACCATTCATCGCTAGTTTTCGAGGAGCAAAACACTACATAAACACATGATAAAAGAATCTCCACTGTCCAATCAACACGCCTTTGTATTTGCTTATCTGGCAGGGACCAACATAGCCGAATTCTTGAACTACACGGTCATGGATTACTGCAACATAGGAAATCTCCCCTGATCCAAAGCACCCAGTTGTAGAGTGGCACAAATAACATCGTTTGTTATAATAATCTGCTGACCAGTCACAGCTGCTTCAATACTATTGTTAACTACATGACCCGTTCTCCAAAAATCTTCTATATACGAGTTGACCAATCGAACTTCTGTTGATATAGCGAAGAAAATTCAGGATCTTTGCAAAAATTGGATAATTTGTTTAAAGTCGTCGATCCCTTGTAGTATTCCATCCAACAGAGCTACCTAGTTATGTTTCGGATAAAATTTGCATACAGGAGCAGGTACAACCATATCTAGTGAACAAACAAATGTAGTAGTAATCAAAATTATCTACACAACACAGCAGAACATAAAGTTTTAAAAGACTTAGGTATTTAAACACTTAGTAAAAACTGCTATTGGCAAGAAAATCTAGAACATATGTATCAAATACTATACTCCAGACAAAAACTAATGATCCGGAAAAATTATCTCAAAATATACTCCGGAAACCCTAAGTCCGGAATAATTGTATCCTCTCTGGGTTATTGATTATATTCCGAATAACTGATACTCCGGAAAATACCAAATAGCATAAACCGGAATAGGTCATTCCGAACTACTACATGATTAACAAATAATCAGTAGTTCAGAAGCCTTGCAAAATCCAAAATGGTATTAGAAATTCGGACTTGTCAATACTCCGGAAGACATAATCCAGAGTACATCATAGATACCCGGTTAAAATCCTTCCGAACTACGGAAGTTATAACCTGGAACCTCAGTAATCCGGACAAACAATAGATGATATTAAATTTCAAACATTTTTTAGATTAAAAAGGTGACTTTTCATCTTTTTCTAAGAGAACCCAAATACTGTTCAATTAAAAACCTGAAAGTAATCGAACAAAGTACCCAAAACAAAAATTTTCAAACTTAAACCTAACAAAACAGTTTAAGCAATCTATCATACAACGATATACCTAAAATCCCAAATACATCTATCAAATCTGTCATCAAATACAAGTAAATCCTCGTAACAAACCATATTCATTGATGATGATGATGATAAATAAACAAGAAAACATACCTTTTCATCGATGATAAATTGATTTCAAACAAGATAAATAAGAAAGAAATTGGAACACCATTACTCGAAATCTTTTGAAAGCCCGAATCTTCGGAATTTAGGAATTTTGAAGAGTGATCTTAAAATTCGGAACAAATCATCTCACTTATTCATTTGAGATACTTGGAAACACTTATTCCGAGGTAACAAGAAATTCGGAACGATTTAATCAAAGTTTGGAAGCTAAAAATATTCTATTTTAATCTTATTCTAGAATATTTTATTTACCCCGGAACCCTTTTATATTTCAAATTCATTCCAAGTAACACATACTTCGGAATATATTGAATTTTCTTATTACTGAAAATTTTGAACTAACTCTAGAAGGTTAATCCCCACACTTAGATAATATTTGCTAACTAATTTCCGTAAAAACACTTATTTTAAAAATGACCTCTTCGGATTTTTTTACCCGTTATTCAAAAATGTTGCAACCCATCGAGTATCGTGAAAAACGTAAACCCACATATAGAAGCGAGAAACAAAATCTTTTTGATTTTTCAAACTTTATATTAAAATACAGCTAAAATATTTTGTAATTTTCATTTCATAGAAGAGTAAGTAAATATTTTCAACCAGCTTCTTTTTGTGAAAGCATGCGTAAGAAGATCATAACAGCTTGTCTGTTATAATCAACCACACTTAGTATTATTTAAACATTTAAATAGTGAAGAATATTGACAGTCTAAGACGTTTAATGGTATTGTGGTCCACTAAAGTTTAGCACGTTTTAAAATTGTTTTTGAGATATGGCAATTAAGTGTATTAATAATTGAATGTAATTGGGTTCCCCACCTCAAAATATAGCTATGTATAGAACTATAAAAAATTACATCTAAAGGTGATTATGTCGAAATGATATATGTATCCGGCTAAGAGCTGAAATCTCGACTTTTGAGTGGTGTACCAATATTTTGGTATCTTTTTCTCAACATTTTGGTATCTTTTCTACATTAAATAAGCAGTCGAAGCTATGTACCCCGTGGTAGCATAGTAATGTAACTTGTAAACCTGGTGGTGACCAAGTTTTTGAACAGATCATTCGGTGATGATTGTTTGGTGAAAAAGAAATCCACCTAAAGGGTATGCGCATAAACGAAGCGCTTAGCAAGATATTACACAAGTTCAAGCCCAATGTTTTCACATTATCAGAAGAACGAGTATAATCCCAGATATCAACAGATATAACAACCTAGTCTCCTATATCTCAAGCGAAATTACGGTACTAAGACCATATATCCGAAAGATGTTAACCACATATCACATAGTTCATTAGCTTTATATACCAAAAACCAAGTTTTTTTTAATATCAACAGATATAACAACCTAGTCTCTCAAAATTTTGGTAATATCTCAAGCGAAATTACGGTACTAAGACCATATATCTAAGAGATGTTAACCACAAGTCAGACAGTTCATTATCTTTATATACCAAAAAAATAGGTTTTTATATTCGTGTAAAGTCTACTGTTACAAGATATAATGAATCTGTCACCTTTTCAATTGTATTTAAGATAAATACTCTACGAAAGACTTGACTGCTGATGTACTATCATGTCTTCTTTTGCCCAACATTTTTTAAAATTTTGCAACACTTTCTCAATGTTTTTTTTAATTTTCATCAAGATTATCCAACAACAAAGTAAAAATATTTTTGTATTTTTGTTAAATAAACCAAAATAATAAAGAAACTTTAAAAGAAAACTTCCACGTGAGTTTATAAAAACATCCTACTCGGGATTAATCATTCTGATCATTCGAACTAGATCCTCAAACCTAGCTCGAGCAATTTTTTTTTTGAAAAGATCAGCAAAATTGTCAAGTGTGTCCACCCTGGCCACCTCAATTAACCCTTTTCAGTGCAATCATGAATGAAATGTGTAAGTGCCGTGAAACGGATCAAACAGGTATCGCTATCCTAATCAATTGCAGAAATTATGATCAGGATGAAGAACAACTTGAATAACTTGAATATAATAACTTGCATACACCAGACGATGTCAGATACAAGTTTTTGTGATCAACTCTCTAACCCTTATCAAGTGACCTAACACCTCTATTTATAGACATAATAAAGCCCAAAACTACAAACCTAGGCCCACTTGGCACTAGGAAGCCCAAACTAACCCAAAAGCCAATAAACCTTTAAGCTCCAAGCCCCAACAATCTCCACCTAGGTTTCTTCATTTATCCTTCGGCTCCGCATCCACTCCCAAACGTCCAGCAATAATTCCAGCAACTGCAGCCGTCCAATCTTTGGCACACGCCTCATATAGCTCAGCAGTACGTATTTGATGAGAAGCTAAAACTTGTAAATCTTCATCATGGAAGCTGACCAGATCCACAACATCTTTCACCCTGAAAGCCTTCTCTTTCGTCACTATCGCAAGACTTCTGACCTTTGGATCGTATAACCAGAAGTTAAAGTTCTTCAAAATTCCTCATGGAAAGGTAGGAGCAACAGGAATCACCAACTCTTTATCTGTAGGAGGCCACATCACAGATTTGAACCGTTTGCATATGTGTGCATCACGAACTCCTTTGGCTGCTCTCAGATACGGTTCGGCAGTCTTCATACTCTTAAACCAGTCCTAACCTCCCGTTCAAGTTTCTTAAAGAACCTCCAACCTGGTCCACGCTCTGTCGTATCGTCGTCAGTGTATGGAGCTCTTAACAAATCTGTCAGCGCGAGCTTAGTCCAAGCCTCAAACTGTGACTCTTTCGAATAATATTCTCTCGTTCCATCTTGGCATACAATGATCCACATGTTCTTCATATGGTCATACATCCAACTCAGCACTTTAGACTTGTTGCCCACCTTACTGTAATAGCTCGACCCCAACTCCATTACGTATCTATCCGATTGATTTGTAGGATCTTTCAGCTGGAAGTTTTCATCCAGAGGATTCACGTTCACATTCTTCATCAATACCATCTGCTTCTTTTTCCTTGGATCTGTAGCGCGTTTCGGACTAGCAGTGAACTTCTTGCGCGGATCATTCAAGTAATCATCGATACCAGCTTGACGTTCAGCTGCTAATTGCTCGGCCACCAACCTCTGCTCTTCGGTTTCTTCAGCCATACGTTGCTGTGCCGCACGATGACGGTTTTCAACATTCATAGGATCATCGGTCGGATCGCTAAACTCTCTGCCAAACTTGTTCTCTAACTTGCCCCTCAAATCAAAAAACAATAGTCGTCAGCATAGTCACATCCCCCTGCAGCTGTTCGACTAGTTTGATCTCGAACATCCAAACGATTCTGCAGGGAGGCAATCTGCTCATCATTTAACATGGCCTCCTGTTCTAGTATCACAACCCGTTTCTTTAACTCAACGACATCCACCTCAGATCTGCGTATATAATCGTCATCAATATCATCAGAATGACCAGCACCACTACCACCCGCTTCTGAACCTCCTACGCCCGATGAACTGCCTCCAAATTCCATCATTTGTAACGCTGTGGCAGCAGGAATCGATACAACTGTACTCTGTGTAATGTGTGTAAAAACAATAGGCGTGTCAACCATCAAGGTACAAGCAACCGATTCTGTAACAATAACCTCAGCAGCAGTGCTCTCGACAGCAGTAGATGTAATCAACTCAGAAGTAGAAACTGTAACAGTAACTGGAGCCTCAGATGTACTTGCTGAAATGCTTGGCTCAGTTATGCGTCTCTTGATCAACGGAACTTCATCTTTTTCATCTTCGTCATCTTCCTCAGGCTGAACAGTAGTAGCAACGACAGATGGAATGTCAAGCGGGGGATCACCCTGTTTCTCTTGAATGTCCTTCAGTTGAGCAATCAGAGCAGCTAGATTCTCAGATGATAACTCTGGTAGAAAGGAGTTAATGTAGCATTGAATGCATCAAGTTCATCCAGAAAGGCTTTTCCAACATCGTCTTCATCATCTGTAACCAAATCCTCGACTTCTATATCCTTTTCCTTTGTCGGTATATCATGTTCCTCGGCTACAATCGCATTTACCGGAGGAGGAGGAGGTGGTGGAGCTTGCAGACATATAACTTTAGAAAACTTGCCAAACTTCTTCAGAGGGAATCTACCTACAAATACTGTCTTCGAAGTAGAGCGGTTCTTCTTCGTAGTTGCAAAAATGGTAGGCCCCATTGGCTTCATATTCAGCAAATTTGCGTCTGTAGCATCCTTAGCTAAATCGGGGTAACGAGCATCGAGAATCAGTTGGATAAACCGTTGATATAACAGAAACATCCGTTTCTTGGACTGCTCTAATATTTTCCTCATATTTTCGAAGATATAACCAGAGTAGTTATACTTCCAGTACATAACCAATGAAACCATTGTAGAAGTCTGTGCCTGATTAGGCTGATCCAGTTCACCTTTGTTCTCCGACACACATTGCATAAACATGTGTATAAGTAGTCTCCAGTATGCCGGAAACATCTTCTTTAGCAATGGCGGATAAGAACTTTCGTAGCCCATCTCCATCAGTACCGGCAACACCTTTTCTTTGACAAATGTGGTTGGATCACCGTAAGTATCTGTTAGCTGCAGCACTTCCCTCACACAAGCCTCATTAACTACAATCTCGTTCCCCTGAATCTGTGATCATATGAAAGGTCTACCATCTTCAACTCTTGGTTGTATCCGCGCTCTCTTCCAAAACGAGTGAACCAAATCTCCGTATATCACGGGATTTGCACGAAGAGCGTAGGCAACCCGACAATTGTTAAGCCCCACAATCATTTCCTGAAACTCCTAAAAATACTCAGCCGGTGGATCTGAAAGATATCCAGCTTGATTGTGAAACAGTTCTTCAACCAGCATCACGGCATCGAAAGCTTCTCCCACCATGTTTGTCAAAAATCAACCGAGTTAGAAACCAACTAACAGAAGCAAACTGAGTAAACTGATTTAACTAAGTTAACTGAATTAACTGAGTTAACAGAGTTAACACTAACTGAACAGGTCAACAGAGGTCAAGGTTCAAATTAAAGCCAGTTCAAATTAGTTAAGGTGTTCAACAATTTAAAAGGTCCAAACTTAGTTAAGGGGTTCAACAATTTAAAAAGTCCAAACTTATAATGAATCCGGAACACTCTTATCAATCCGGATTATGTATCTCGGATAAACATGCATTCTGGATGAAGATTAATCCGAAATCAGATCCGAGTTCATCATTTCGGATGAATATCCATCTGAAATGAGCACTATTATCAATCCGAAATGCTAATTCTTTGAAGATCAATCCGGAATGCACATTTACCTGATCCGGAATGGGCAGTCCGAAAAATTCAGTTCGAGAAAGAATCAGAGAGAACAAATAGTAACTCGGATTTTGAGTAATCCGAAATGAGAATAGAGATGACAATATAGTTTTTCCGAAATGGACTTGGGCCAGATATTTGAATCCGGATTGGGCTTGTGACAAGCCCAATCCGGAGCATAACACATTGGGCTTGTTCAAAATGACTTAAATGGGCCATTCCGGACAGGTCCAATCTGGAATAGTAATCCTTGGCCCAATTGAGCCCCATTCGGAATAGTAACCTTAATTTTAATTTTTAGACTTAAAAACCAATTTCATCAGGCTGGCTCAAATCCCAAAGCACACTGGGCCAATCCAATATCTCTTGACAGAAAACCATCCTACCAAAATTCATCAAGTAAACTAACCAAGCATCCAACCATCACAAGGAGAACTTATTAAAACATACATAAACAATTAACATAGCATTGCTAAGGAATCAAATCGTTTTAAATGATGACTAAAGAACATTTTTTGATATTAGCATGGTTCAGTTGGTCTAAGCGATTGTCAATATACTTGTCCACTTAAATCCAAAACTCAACCCTTGTAGATTAGACCTTATGATATGCTTAAGGTAATTTTATACTAAGATACTCGTGTGTCCCATACCATGACATACCCCCGCAATCAAGGTAAGCACAACGGTTCACGTAGCAGGTGAGTATACCGAGGTCATCCTTTGTTTTATAACATCAGGCTAATGGTGAACAGGTCAGTACTTCCGTACAACAGAGAGACCAATAGTGACTGATGAGGGTTAGGCAAATACCTTATGAGGTACGTAAGAACTTAGACAGAAGCTTTTGTTCTCGTAGGTTTTGGCCTTTCCATTTTGTCTCTTTTATAAAGATATCCTAACTGTGCCTAGGTCTGCATATAATCTGGATGCAACGAAGGGCAGTCAAGATATCCCCGGATGACTCAGCAGCATAAAGACCCGAAACCTCAAATGTTGGCTATCTATCAACGCAAGATTTAAGACCATAAAATCATATGCCTATAGTACGTGACCCACTGAGCACAAAGTTAGTTATATTTATATCATTTGACTTTTCCCATCCGGTTGAGTTTTAGACCTACCGACACATCACTTTCGATCCAAATCTTTTCCACTTCTATACCTTACATGTGTTAGTCAAACATTTTATCACGAATATTCATTTCATTTCCCTATCATTGCAAAAATATATTTTTTTAAGAAGAACTTTTTCTCCCTTAAATTTGTGCATAGAGATATGAACAAATTTATGACGCAACGAAAAGAAATGAAAACAGTAAATAAAAACGAAGATGGTAGATGCCTAGGAAGAAAACCGAATCATTTTGAGAAGATCCACAAGCACTTGAAAACGTGTGTTGCTAACGGGTTTCGTAAACAAATCCGCCACATTTGCATCAGTGTGGATTTGCTCAAGCTTTACGAGACCCTTTTCATAGCAAGCGCGTATAAAATGAACTTTAATGTTAATGTGCTTGGTTTTGGAGTGGAAAACTGGGTTTTTTAACTATTTGGATTGCGACATCATTATCACAATAAATCGTGGTGTTTAGATAAGTCAAACCGTAATCCGCAAGCTGATGTTGCATCCATAGAACCTCGGGAGCAGCAAGCAGATGCTGCGGCATATTCTGCCTCTGCAGTGGAAAGCGAAACCGTCTGCTGCTTCTTGCATTGCCACGAAATTAGGCGATCTCCCAGAAATTGGCAACCAACTGACGTTGAGCGCATGTCCCTATCTGTACCTCCTAGATTATTGTCAGAGAAAGTTAACAGTTCAAATTTCAGAATTTTTAGGATACTAGAGGCCCATAGATGGAGCCCCTTTTAGGTACTTAAAAATTCGTTTAACATCATGTAAATGAGAAAGTTTAGGAGTAGCCTAATAACGAGCACACTAGCAGACGGGAAACATGATATATGGCCGACTAGCAGTGAGATACATGAGTGATCCAATCATAGAGCGATACATGGTAGTATTAACAGGCGTTCCTTCAGCATCTTCATTTAACAGAGGCCGTTCCGCTATACGTGAAGCCATTGGCTTGGAATCTGTAAGCTTGAATTTGGAAAGAACGTCGTGTACATATTTTCCTTGATGAATGAGTATACCCTGAGGGCTCTGACGAACTTGAAGTCCTAAAAACATGGTCATCTCTCCCAATGAGCTCATCTCAAATTTCTTCTTCATGATTTCTTCGAACTCGTGGCACAAACCATCATTGGTGGAACCAAAAATAATATCATCAACGTAGATTTGGACGAGAATAATGTCCTTATAAACGCGTTTGATAAACAGAGTTTGGTCAATAGTTCCACGTGTGTAGTCATGAGCAAGCAGATGCTCCGTAAGAGTAGCGTAACATGCGCGAGGTGCTTAATGCAACCCGTACAACGCTTTGTCTAATTTATAAGCATAATCTGGCTTGTCAGGATCAGTAAATCCCGGTGGTTGTGCCACGTATATTTCCTCTTTCACCTTGCCGTATAGAAACGCAGTCTTGACATCATTTGATAGACAGTAAAGTCCATATAAGACGCGCATGCCAAGAAGATGCGTATAGCTTCCAAACGCGCGACAGGTGCATAAACCTCATCATAGTCCAGTCCTTCAATCTGTCAAACCCTTGGACCACCAGTCTAGCTTTATTTCGAGCAATAACTCCGGTGTCATCCTGCTTGTTGCGGAAGACCCAGCGAGTTCCAAGAGCGCACTTTCCCTGAGGTAGTTTCTCCAGTTGCCAAATGCCAAGTTTTTCAAATTGATTGAGTTCTTCGTACATGGCATCCACCCAGCCTGGTTCCTGCAAGGCAACATCAATACTTTTAGGTTCAATTTTGGAAATAAAGCAAGAATAAAGACGTGTATTGATATCCCCAGATTGACTGCATGTGCGAACAGCAACGTTTACAGAACCAATGATATTCTCAATGGGGTGATCACGCTGTAAACGTTGTGGTATTGGTGTAGCAGGAACCAAAACATCGGTTGGCATGTTGGTGACACTAGCTGAAGCAACTCCAGATGCCTCCCCCTCAATCGAGGCACCTGTAGAGGTATGTAGTGAAGAATCCACCGCACAATTGAGGGGAGTAGGCTCGGGAAACAAGGAGGAGCCCAAAACATCAGGAGGGAGTCCTTCATCTGCCGTAGGTGGCTCTGGAGGAGAAACCACATCCTCAGTAAGATTAGGCTGAACAGGCGAAGAGATAGATGGGGCATGAGATTGTGAAGCTGTGGAGGATGGCGGGACAGTGTCATTGAATCCAGAAGGATCTACACTTAGCTGCTTTAGTGTCTCATTTAGCATGGCTGCATCAGCGTTATCGTCGGAAGGAATAGGCACTGTTGGAGCAAAAGACGTCCAACTATTTCCTGTAGACATATTAGAAGACACATCAATATGATTAAATAAGGTAGAGTAGTCATATAACCAATTAGGACCAATGCGTTTGTCCTTGGGATTTTCCTCCAGACAACCCACATTGTAGGTTTCAACCACCATCTTCTTGATCTTGTTATAAACGCGATATGTCGTATTTTTAGAGTAACCAACAAAAATGCAAGGATCTCCACGTGCTTCGAACTTTCCTTTAGCATCCATGAGCAGGAGTACACAAGGACATCCAAATTTTCGGAAATGCTTGACCGAAGGTTTGCGACCTTTAACCAATTCGTATGGAGTCTTCATGTGGCATTTGTTGATCAGGGCATGATTCTGAATATAGCATGCAGTGTTGATTGCTTTGGCCCAAAAGATGAGAGGTAGCTCGGATTCAAAAAGCATGGTTCATGCCGCCTCAATGAGTGTGCGATGTTTACGTTCTGCAACCCCGTTTTGCTGTGGGGTTCGAGCTGCAATGAACTGTCTGTCAATTCCCTTGGAGGAGCAGAAAGAGTTTAAGGTAAGATTCTTAAACTATGTCCCATTGTCACACCGAATAGCCTTTACCTTCGAATCTGTCTGGTTTTCCATAAGCGTGACAAATTGTTTCACTATCTCTGCGGTTTCACTTTTATGTGTAAGAAAGAAAACCCAGGTGAAGCGAGAGTAGTCATCAATAATAACCAGACAGTAAGCCTTCACTCCAATGCCGCGAATGTCTGTTGGACCGAAGAGATCCATGTGGAGCAGTTCTAAGACCTGGAAGTGGAGGGTATGGCTTTGGTTTTATATGGCTGACGGTGTTGTTTCCCACGAGCGCATGATTCACATTTTTCGATCTGCATGAAATCACGAACTGGTTGATCTCTGACCAAACCACCTTTAGCGAGACGATTTAAATTCTTCATGTTGATGTGACCTAGTCTGCAATGACATAGCATGGCGTCATGTTCGGATGTCGAAGAAAAGAGGCATGTGAGCTTGTCAGAAGGAGCCTGATTCAAATCAATGACGTAGGCGTTTCCTTTTCTTGCAGCTTTCAGAAGAATCCAATCATCTGGAATGATTAAACCTGGTTTTAGTACGTAGCATCCTTTCTTTGTGAAGAGAACATCCAGATGATTATCACAGAGTTGCGACACACTCAACAGAATGTGCTTCAATTCTGGTACATAGTTGATATTCTTAAAACTCAGGGCTCCATTACAAACAGTTCCTCTCATCGTGATTTTCCCGGTTTATCCTCCTGCGAAGGAAACAAACCCACCATCGAAAAACTGAATGTCATTCAACTACGAGATGTCTCCTGTCATGTGCCTGAAACAGCCACTATCAATATACCATAATCGAACAAGAGCATGCCAGAGTTGTTCCTGCACATGTCAGCAGGTTTAGTTAGAAACGGGAACCCAGGCCATAGAAGATCTGGGTTTGCCTTTTGCATCAACATAAGTAACCTCTCGAAAGATCAAATTAGTTGAGGATGAGGTTGATGATGCTTTTTTTTATTAGACAAGGGGTTAGTAGACTGAGTCTTGGCCACCGACTTAGGCCTCCAGGTCACCGAATCAGACCTCTGCACATTCCTAGGACTGGTAGAAGGATTCTGGGAAATCGAGGGTCTCAAAGGTTTAACCTTTTGTTTCTTGGCCAAGTTCCAGTCTTGATCAGAAGACTTAGCCACGAATCGAGCCTTTATTGGCGATTAGGCATAGCCTTCTGATGTCTGGAGTACAAAGTATGGAAAGAGGTAAAGGTTCTTTGGCAGTTTCAACAATGTGCCCGGGAGATCCACAGTTGAAACAGGTCTGCCTCTTCTGGAAGAAAACAGTCCGTTCAGCTTGGGAAATTCTGGGCAATTTGTCGGTCAGTTTCTTGCTGGCGTTTCCTGACGGCTGTTGCACGGTCTTTGGCTTGGCGGTGTCCTGCGCACAACCATCAGCACACTTGTTAGATTTGTGATTTAAATTGCAGGATTTTGAACAAGAAACGGGCGACTGCTGAGTTAATTCCTCAGTTAGACACGAGGACTCAACGGTAGCCTTCGCATTGTTTGAAGACGCTTCTTTGGTTTTCTTCTTTTTAGATCGGCGTGTTCTTTTCTTTTTAGGCTTATTCTTCAAATCACACTTTGTGACAGATTCTGTAGAGGACACGAGTGACTCTACAGGAACATTATGTTCAGAAATTTTAGCAGATGATGATGGAACCTTGCAATTTAGAGAAATTTTAGGTTCCGATTCACTATCAGATTTAAAAGTTTCATTTGAATCAAGTTTAGATTTGTGTGTGTTTGCTTTCATTTCTGAATCAGTCCCTTGTATGAGTCGTCCAAATCTTCTAGAATAATGTCACCATCAACATTGACAGAAACAATTGGTTGGTCATTGTTAACACTGTCATTCCTATGAGATATATCAAAAGATGCGGCCTTTGAAGGTGAAATTCGATATCCTCTGCTGAAGATGAACTGTCGGTATCTTCAGCTGAAGATGAACATTCGGTATACTCAGCTGAAGTTGATGAGGCCTAGTCATCTGTTGATGTAGATCCTACAGCTAAGTTTATTTTCTCATTATACAAGTTGGTACAGCTATTATCATCATTCAAAACATCAGTATCTGAATTTAAACTGTCTAAATGTTCAACACAACCAACACTGTTTGAGCATGTAAATTGTTCAGCAAGAAAGTGATTTAAAATGTCAAAGGCAGGTTTATAAAAAGCATAATCATCAGCTGAATTGTCTGAATGAATATTCAGACATTCTTCCTCATCATCCCGTGTGATGTCCTCAACTAAAATTTCTTCTGCACATGAATTAGACACATTAATATCATTCACAAATTTAGTTTGAGCATCAGAAGATTCCTTTTCATTAAGTTTTGTAGAGGATGTGGGTGGTTTTGCCTCAGGCATTTCTGTCTCCAATTCCACGTACTCTCGGATGGACGATTAATAGTTTCACTAGGAAGTGATGTAGAAGCCACAAACACATCATCCTTCTTGAGTTCAGTGGGTTTGGAGAACTTAGGGTAATAGGGCGTCCATGATTTAGATAAATAATCTGACGGTTTACCATACATCATTTTTTCAGCATTTTTGATTTCTTCCTCATTTCCAGGCATTCTAGTGTAGTTATGATTATATGGTGTAGGTGCCCTATTGTACCCAAGACCCTTGGTGAAATTCTTTTGATAATTAAGCTGGAGGTCACATAATTCCTTGACTAATTTGCTGGAAGTTTCAAATTTCTTAATATTTATTTCATTTTCATGAAGCTTCCCTGTCAAGGAATTCAGCTTGGCTAAGGCTACTTGAAGTTCTACGTCCTTTTCAGCTAATTTTAACTTGTAGTCGTAGACCCAACATTGTTGTTGGTTCAAGTCTAGCTTTAGCTTAGCCACATCTTGTTTCTGCGCTTCGACCTTCTCTATAAGAAGCTTGTTCTTATGTTTAAGGGAGATGTTCTGTGACGCAGCTTGTTGATATTCAGCCACAAGAGTTGAATTGTGGGCGCGCATTTGAGATAATTTAAAACGACAACTATCAGAACAAAGTATTCGATTTACCGTTTCCGAAAGATCGGGTGTCTCAGTTGTCTGCACCATCATGTAGTGGTTGCTGTTTTTGGATAGATTCATGGTTCCATTTGAGCTACAGCATCTGCCCAGTTGAAGCCCTCATGCTGTTGGGCCACAAGTGCTGTGGACTTCCCGCCTGAGCTGCCAGATGGACTCGTAGTTGACTTGGAAGGAGAGACGGGAACCAACTGTCTTTCATTGCTCTGTATATCGGCGACCCTGGATGATACATACCCTGATGGTGGCTTCTTGCATTCCCTAGCGAAATGGCCTGGTTCATGACATCGGTAGCACCTGAGTTTGTCCTTTGTGAGACCAGTCTTCAGGTTGGACAAAGGTTGCCTTCCATACTTTTTTGAAATTTGTTGACCTGAAAAGCAGCCATTGCTAAGTTCCAGGAGACATCAATCTCATCCAGATCTTCCTCCATGATTTGATCAACTTCTGTTGGCAGAATAGATGGAGGGGTCAGATCGCCTGCCAGGAAGGCGTTCAAGCTCTTGATCATTGATGCAGCAATTGCCAGCTTCTCTTCGTTCTCCTTAGTGAGAAATGCAGAGTTGGGCGCAGGTTATGCAGAGCCAAGGACATGTGAGCCTGTTTGAGGAACAACGCCTTGTTGCACGGTTTGAGGAGTTGTAGGACTGAAAACCACGTTAGGATACTGAGCATGGAACTGTGTATGGAATTGAGCCGCTGAGACCGTTGTAGGATTTGGAGATTGAAACCCATACACATACTGAGTGTTTTGAGGCATGACAACAGGACTGTACACCACATTTGATCCACCGGGTGCTTGTGGTTCCTTGTGGAGGACTATAGACGAGATTCTGTGACATTAACGCTGCGTTCTGACCTGTCATCCATGCGGCCATCAGACTGCTCTGATGGTTGATCTCCCTTTGTTTGTTATCAATTTCACATGATTTGGTTGTCTTTTTTATCATTCCCACGTCTGCATCCCAACTTTTGGGCAGTGAATTCAACAATTATCGGTTCATGGCGCTGTTTGTGAGGGTGATCTCGGCTGAAATCATCTGGGAAACCAGTTTGACATAACGGCGTATCTGATTTTCGATGGTTTCCCCATATATGTGATTGAACGAGCTAAATTGCTGATTCAGCTGGTTCACCCTACTCGCTTTCATGTCAGCGTTTCCCTCGTAGAGATTTTGCAACTCACTCCAAACTTCTTTAGCATTTTTACAGTTCCTGACCGCGATAGAGATATCGGGTCCTAAAGCCATGGTTAGTGTTGCAGAGGCCTTCTCATCTTCCTCTATGATTTTGACGTCCTCTGGAGTCCATAAGTGCATAGGCTTGGGAATTTTAGTTTCCGGATCTTGCTATGTGCTATACACTATGGTTGTTGGACCATTCATGATGCATCTCCGCATGCCAGGTTCCTTTGCCTTGCAATACTGTTCAAAGCGGAACTTCCACTCGTAATATTCATCACCGTATAACAACCGCGGCACTTTGGTGGAAGTGCCAATCACCTAATCCAGCTCTTGGTGGAGGGCTAAAGTTTGCGACTGCAGGGCTGCCAGTGTGGCATTGGTCAGGTCCTGTGCTGTCATGAATCCAGCCATTGAGACTAAATTAGTTAAAATTTTACCAAATTTGATTTAAAGTTTAATAAATTTAAGTGATTCTAATGAACAGTGCTCAATCCGAAACAGTCAACTATGCAGTCAATATGGTCAATCCGGAAGATTTTTCCGAAATAGCAATCCGGAAGTCAACGATGGTCAAACTGAATGAAATATCCGAAATAAGCAATCCGGAAATAGGAATCCGGAATGAAGAATCTGGATTCAAGAATCCGATTTGAAGATCTGAAAAGAAAAGTCCGAGAAGAAATCCGAAACAAAAGACCGAAATGCTGATCCGAAATAAGATCCGAAAAGCAGATCCGGAATGCACACCTCTGAAATGAAATCCGAAATCAAGAATCCAGAACGAAAAATCCGAAATGCCTGACTTATCTTCTAAAAAATCCGGAACAGTGACCCAATCCATAACAGTGTCTCGCCTTTTATGCAACCGAATTCCGGAATTCAAAATCAACAACAGTAACTCGGATCACAATCCGGAATAAAGCAACAGTCAGGGATCAATCCGAAATAGACGATCTCCTTCGTGTTCTTTGGAATCCGGAACAGTATCAAATCCGAATTATGAAGACCTTCTTCGTGTTCTTCGGGATCTGGAACATTGTTAAATCTGAAATCTGCAAAGCTTCTTGGAGTTCTTCGGAACAGTACCCTTCGTCGAAGAACAGTAATCCGGAATGTCAGAAATCAATCCAAACAGCAGCAATAAACTTCAAAAACTTCTTCAAACAGCAATACTCGGAGCCTGTATTAGAACAACAGGCTCTGATACCAATTGTAAGTCCCGTGAAACGGATCAAACAGGTATCGCTATCCTAATCAACTGCCGAAATTATGATCAGGATGAAGAACAACTTGAATAACTTGAATATAATAACTTGTAGACACCAGAGGATGTCAGATACAAGTTTTTATGATCAACTCTCTAACCCCTATCAAGTGACCTAACACCTCTATTTATAGACATGACAAAGTCCAAAACTACAACCCTAGGCCCACTTGGTACTAGGAAGCCCAAACTAACCCAAAAGCCCAAAATACAATATAAATGAATAAACCTTTAAGCTCTAAGCCCCAACAAAATGATGCCTAATGTATTACTAGATTATTTGTTATTGAGATAACAGAATTGTCATCAACCAATAGGGTTCTGCGAGTAAAATTCAAACCCTATTCGCGTAGTTGGTGTTGAACTTGTGGGCAGCAACCAAATGCTGACATGTATTAAGCTTTAGTTGTAGATAAAGAAACAACAACTTGTTTCTTATACTACAACAACACAAGTCGATTTCCCATCAATTGCGCACCACCAGAGGTTAACTTCCTGTTAGCTGGACACCTTTCGAAATTGGTATCTCCATAGGCTATCAAATCTAAGCTTCCCTGAGCCGGATACGACAATCCTAACTTAGGTTTTCCCTTCAGGTATCTAAATATCCTTTCCATGGCTTTCATGTGTGATTCTTTCAGATTAGCTTGGTACCTAGCACACAAAAAAAAACAAAAAACGTAATATCTTGTCAAGAAGCCGTAAGATACATCAAAGAACCTATCGTAGCACCATACAGTGTAGGTTCCACATAAGGATCCTTTTCCTTATATGTTTGAACTTTGTGATTGGTTGGCAACGGCGTGTCGTCAGGCAAACAATCTTCTAACTTGAATCGCCGAAGAATATCTTAAACATATTTTGTTTGATGAATATAGTGTAGGTTCCACTTAAGGATCCTTTTCCTTTTCTTGATTCACCTTCAATCCAAGGAAGAAAGATAGCTCTCCCATTGTGCTCATCTCAAACTTTGTCTACATGACGACTTCAAATTCTCGACAAAGCTCTTCATTTGAAGAACCAAAAAATTTGTAATCTACGTAGATCTGCACAATTAGGAAATCTCCCCCTTCCTTAAAAATGAAAAGTGTGGAGTCGATAGTACTGCGAACAAATCCATTTTCGAGCAAGTGACTGGAAAGAGTTGCATACCAAGCTTGTGGAGCTTGATATAACCCATACAACGCTTTATCCAACTATACACCCTATCTGGAAAATTCAGATCTGTAAAACCTCGTGGCTATGAGACATATACATTTTCTTGTTATTTCCCATAAAGAAAAGCGCTCTTAACATGTCACACCCTGACCCGTAGCGGAACAGGTGATCGATGCATGATTTGGTTGATCCAAAGCTTATGACTTGCTATTTCGTGTTTTAAATGACCATTAATCCATATTAAATGTTTCCCATAACAAATAATCCAAATAAAAACAATTACTTGTGAGAGATTTTTCAAAGCATTTAAACTTCATTAATCCGTCTCTTGTTAGCTAAGGCCCATCCTATGTCCAATCTTCTACTCATACTTATTCACCTGTATCATGTGTAAAAGTAGTTTTTTGGTCAACAAAGGTTGACGAGTGAATCTTTTTGTTATTAGGAAGATAATATATTAATTTTTTTATTGAGAAAACGTTCATTAACCAATGTAAGTAAATATGTTGTATGTCATATGTCAAACCCCAACAAACAATCGCAAACAATAACCACTCAACTGTATACAAATGTGCACGATATTATGGTGTGCTGCAAGATCTAAGCTCAATCAAACAGAGCTGACCTCCTATGTGTGTCAACGTCAAGTTGCGCTCATAGGTAATGGGGAACAGACGAGCCTATGAACTTATAAAACTAGGTTACTAAATTCTAATATGTTTATTATTCGAAAGATTATTTTTAAAACTTGTTTTTTATTATCTATGCATTTGTTACTTAACATCTATACATATATGATATTAGTTAAAAGAAACAAGTACTAGTTAAACAATTTAGACTAATTAAATAAATCTATTAATTAATTAATTAATTACGTTTTAAATAGCAAAAATGAAAAACACGGTGGGTCAGGGTCGAACCCTTGACCACTAGTTTAACATCTTACCACCTAAACACTAGACTTATTTGCCTTTTGGTGGATTAATATAAACTGTTTAGATTTTAAACACTGTTGAAACTTGTTTCAAAGTTCAACAAAAAATCAGCAATGAAAAAAAAACAAGAGGAGCTTGTATCGATCCCACGACCTCTTGTTAATAACACAGTTCCCACCCCCAACCACCGTGTTGTATCAGTATTTGTTTATAGTTCAGTTTGGTTAAGGTATTTGAGTATAAGCAGCTATGTATCATCTTTATCACATAAGAACTCAAACCATAACCCTACCTTTTACGCCCCTCCAATTCTAACATCCACATATGACTTCTTAACAAATTAGATTAGGGTTTTTGCTCATGAAAGAAAAACGAAAGGATTAGTGTATGTTATACCTTCTGTATGCGAAAGAAAGAGAGGAGAGATGAAGTCCGGCGAGTTCGTAGCCTCTAGCGATTTGTTGCAGTGTTGAAACGGGGTTATTAGGATGTGTTATTGAGGTGCAAACTTTTAGAAAGATAGGGATGTCTTGTATATATAATTCCTAAATTCGATTCAATGATCTTTGGAAAGGTTTTGATGTAGTTATAAATTTTGATTTGAAAACCTTGAGACTCGGTTGATTTGTAATCTTCATTAACGAACAAAAGGATGGCGATAAATACTTAGGGCCGAGTAGACCTAGGTTCGAGTCCCGTGGTCCCTTATTTTCTGCTTCTTTTTAATTTAAAGCTGCAAAAAGTTACAATAAGCCCCCTCAACTCTACTAACAGAACTAACTTAGCTACTAACTTATATTACCTTAAAACATACTTTAAAACCTAACAAAACTAGCTAGATTATATTATGAAATTAATAATTTGGATTGAAATATAAATTAATTAATTAATTAATTAAACAAATAAATAACTAAATCAATGAATGAACTAAATTAAAGAATAATTCCCTTCAACGGTTATTTATTCCGCAAAAAATTCTGAGGTTCAAAAGTTAGGATCCGGATTTCAGAACGAGTCAGATTTCTGGATATCCGTTTTTGGCAGATGTTACATAATGTCCAATTAATAGAATTCAATTCACTTGTAAGAAGCGAAGGCTAAAAATAACCATTTTGCTTCCAGCTGAGCAATATGGGCATAAACTTCTAAATAATCAATCCCTTCTTCCTTTTAAAACCTCGAACCACCAGTCAAGCTTTGTTCAGAACAACCACGCCTTTGTCATATTTTTTGCACTTAAACACCCACTTTGTGTTGATAGCATGTTGTTGCTTTGGAAGGTCGACAAGATTCCACACATGTAGCTTATCGAACTGGGCGAGCTCCTCCTACATCGCTTTACACCATGAGCTTTCCTTTAAAGCCACTTGATAATTTTTCAGCTCGATTTGTGAGATGAAACATTCATGCAGACTCAAATTGTAGATATCTTTTTGTTTAATATCAGAAAACAGACACTACATTTCGGATAAATTTTACTTCTTGTCATAACACCAAAACTCATATTACCGTCAATATTATGAACTAGATGATGGATATTAATCCGAGTACGTGGGATAACCGGGACTTGCAAATTGGTACCAAGATTGGATTGGACCTCCCCCTCAGTATTAATATTCTGAGACTCCTCTTCTTTCACAACTTAAGTATCATGACTTGCATCTTGAACGACTTCATTGGCTGCTTTGGAATCACTAGAATCTACTTCATTGGGGGAATTGCACTGCTACATTATCATTCACATTCGAAGTAACAGATCCTCCTGTGTTGACACTTGGAGACACATTTGTAGGGGTGCTTGTTCTCCAACTTGCATCTACTTCATCTTTATCAAAAAGATGTGTGTAAACTAACTACGAATCTTCATTTCTCAAACAAGGAAGATTAAAAGAATCAAATATCTTATCATACTGGTATCCATTCTTGGGACAGAATCCAGATGGTGGTGGGTTATAACTCAAAGGAGTGATATCAAAAAACAACCTCCGCCATCTGCTTCTTTATGTTATAGACTTTTTTGTTTGGTAAACCATGGTCGATAACCCCAAAAGAACTCAATCTCTCCAACCTCACCAAACTTAGGAGTGTCTTTAGTTCGTTTAATAACACATTTATTCCCAAAGGGTGGAAGACCAGATAAATTTGGTTTCTTGCCTTCAAATAATTCATAACAAGTTTTATTTTCTTTCTTAACTATGAGAACACGGTGTAGGACAGAGCAAGCCAAGCTCACAACTTTAGTCCAAAAGAAAATAGGAAATTTTGATTTTGAAAGCATTGTGCGGGTAGCCTCAATTAGGGTTCGGTTCTTCCTTTCAGCCACTCCATTCTGTTGAGGAATGTAAGGAGTACTGTACTGATGAACGATCCCCATATCCCAACATAACTCATCCATTCTCTGATTTTTGAACTCTGTTCCTTTGTTACTTCTAATCCTTTTAATTGGTAAAGAGTAATTTTTCTCAAGTTGTTTAAACAAATCTTTTAAAATTCCAAATGTTTGATCTTTTGATTTTAAGAAAAATATCCATGAAAATCGTTAGATATCATCCGTGACAACTAAACAATAGGACACACCACCAATGCTAGCCATATGGATCGGACCAAAGAGATCAATATGTAGCAGTTCAAGTGGTTTTTGGATTTAGTTAATCTTTTTGGGTTTATGAGGCTTTCTATTTGTTTTGTCTTTTTCACAAAATTCACATTTATTGTGCATATTGATACTTCGTATAGGAACCCCTAACACTAAATCATTTTTTATCAATTGGTTCATCTTCCTCAAATGCACATGGCCCATTCTCCGATGCCATATAAATGATTGATCCTCTATCTCCTTCGAAAACAAACACATTGTAGCTCAAGATGAACTCATTAACAGACGCAATGCCATCACATACGTATTGTTTACCCTTAGAGCTCCCATCACAACCCAATCTTCAGGAATAACAAATCCCAATCTCAGAACAAAGCAAGCTTTGTCCGTAAAGTGCATTGTGTACTTGTTGTCACATACTTGAGATACCAACATTAAGTTGTGCTTCAGTTTGGATACATAATTAACTTTGTGTAAAGTAATTTTCCATTCGAATGAGAAACTTCCTCTGTAATATAATCAACTTATTCACCAACAAAGTTTACATATTCATCTCTTATTGACTTCAAATTGGACAACAACTCCTTGTTCCCCGTCATGTGCCTAGAATATCCACTAATTATGATATACCAAATATAGATAGTCCTCTTTTAGTTGTTCCTACACTTCCAAATAGGAAATTCATTAGATTTGGGGACCCAAGCTATGATGGTCTTAGGTCGTCCATTTTCATCAACAAAAGAAAATTCTTTGAAATAACCATCTTTACCATTATTCCTCACATTTCCACTTCTTAAATGGTTGGAATGATTTCCCATAAATTAAGGATTATACAATGTGGAAGATCGGTTATTATACCCAAAATTTCCAAAACTACGACTTCCAAAGGTTTGATATCCAAAATTTTGACAACGTTGTGGTCCAGAATTTCTATCAAATCTCATAACTTCATTGTCTCTTAAAAAATTTCTATGTTGATTACTGAAATTCGATCTTTGATTTTGAAATCTAGCGGGTGACACATTTTGATTATTAACAAATGATTCTGAATATGAGGTCTCACGTTGTTAAAAGAACCTCCAGATCGATTATCAATTTGATTTAACCGAAAGGTTACATGATTTTGTCGTCGAAAGGGCGTTTTCCCATGAGCATCATGTTTTGTTAAAGAACTTTCCGGTCCACTACCACTGCAAATGTCAAAAGGTTCTTCCTTTTGAACCTCACATTGTTGATTTTGAACTTTTGGTTTAAAGACTTGTTTAACCTCTAGTTTTTCAACATTTGGTTTTTCCACAAATTGGTTTTTACCATTTTTCTTTTCAACATTTTTCAAAATTGTTTAAGGTTTTGAAACAACAGATTTTTCTGGTGCATAATCAACAAATGTTTTTCCTTTTGAATTCGCACAATTCACGGCTAAATGTCCTCTTTCCTGACATTTATAAAACCTTCTTTTGTCCACTTTCTCAACTTTAGTCTCTCTCAGTGATTGTTCATCATGATTGTTCAAAGATGAAGACTATTGACCCTCATTTTTAGGACTATTCAAAATTTGTTCGCAAATTTAGCATTTGAATTTTTCTCAATTTTCTCAACTTCTTGATTAAAATTTTATCCTTTGACAAATTCAATTTGTGGGTCAGAATTCAAATTCCTTTTATAATTTGCATTTGATTTAGTTTGATTTTTTCTCATTTCAAACATGATTCAGAATTCCGAATGACATTCTTTTGACTTTCTTCACTTCTCTTTGAACAATCAGAATCATATTTGGATTCGGATTCAGTTTCACTTTCTGAAACATCTGAAGGATGAGCAACTAATGACGTTGTTCGCACATAAGTCACAGATTCAGGATCAGTTTCTAGCATTAGGACATAATCATGATTAAAAGGTGGAGTTACCATTTTGTATTCAACTCTGATCTTTTCATCCTTTGATTTCTTTTGACGTTGGCTATTAATATAGTGATCTAAAATATGCGTTGAACTTTGAAAACTATCAACTTTATGTTGATGATCCAAAATAGTTTCTTGTTGTTTAAGCACTATGCGCCCTTTTCCAAAACTTCATTTGAGATTTTTCAAGTCCCTTTGTTAATTCAAGATTTTTACTATTGACTTAGCCAACTTTCCTTCAAATTCTGTTATGTCCTTTTTCAAAGCCATAACCTTGACCCTTTGTTCTTTATCTGATACAGATAGAACATCATATACAGATCTCAATTTCTCCATATCAGGAATTAATTACTATTATGGAGAGCATGGTGGTCAATTTTCTCTAAAAATGCTACACAACGAGGGCATCTCTTATCTAAAGGTTTTGAATTTACCTCAATATCTGCCATAAGTGCCTCATGCTGCATTTTACTTTGATCTTTATTCATTGACATCTCTTTTTCCGTGAATATTTGCATTTCCATGTTTGAGATATTGAATACAAATGTCTATTAACCTTTAAGCATAGTATCCACTTTATCCTTTAATTTTACAGCTTCGGCATCCATCTTCTTTTCCTCCTTTTCTTCACTTGCTTCTTCAGCTTCCTTCTTTTCCAAACCCAAACTCTCCTTCAACACCTCAGGCACAACTGTTAGCTCATCCAGTGCTTCAAACTCAATCTCCATACCCAAATCTTCTTCCTCGGTTATTTCAGCCATAAAAGCTTAAGAGATTATCACACTGGACATTTCTTCCATAGCAAGCCCCCAATTATAAGACTTTGACACAAATTGTAATGGCTGTACTACTAATGCATTATTGGCTGATGGAGTTAAATTTGGAGTTGCACTAGCATTAGCATTTGTAGATGAAGTACTACAAGAGGAATTTTGGTTTCCTTGATTCGATCTTGTAGAAGCACCACTTTGATCTTCTTGATTAGATCTAGTTGGAGTAACATTCTGATCTCGATTTGACGTTCCATCTTGGGTCTCTTACATTTTTTTTTGCAAAATGACCATATATTCCATAATTAAAACACTTGACTTTATTCATGTCTACTCCCATTCTAGTCTTTGTGTTTCCACCAATGAATTTCTTTTACGTCGATTGCAAGAACTTTTCGCTCTTCGATCTAACAAGCCCATATTCAATTGAATATAAGGTTCTTCCATTTCGTCTTAATCTATTTGGTCATAGTTTTCATCAAGACTTGAACACCAAAGCAACATTCTCATAGGCAGTCATAAATAAGGCTAGTAATCCTATATTTTCTCTTATTAATTTCAGACAATGAGGATCCAAGCTTGAAACATTTAAAATTTGAGTGAAGACCTTTTGATTTCCACTGGGAGACGAACTACCTTGACTTACATTTGAAGACCCTCCAATTGAACCTCCACTTGAGTTTAGGTAAGCATTTGAGTTTGAGACAACTCTGATTTCACTATTCCCAAAAAATAAAGCTACTCCTATTACACTAGTTTAGTCACTTGGTGAAAAATAAAGCATCTTTTCATAAGCTTTGGCTTGATCTTCTAAACTCCATGTGTATCCTTTTAGTTTTTGAATTGCTTGCTCTAAGGTAAGATCTTCATAAAGCGGACTCTCCTTAATCAAAGTGGTATGCATGTTCCATTCCTTAGAAAGACTATTTAAAAACTTCTCAACTTTCTCAATTTCTAATAAATTCCCAACTCCCTTCTATCCAATTCACATAGCAAATAATAATATCTATTTACTGAGTCGTTCACACAACAAACCGAGTCTTCAATCCTTTTAACCTTCTTTTCTTGTATAAGTCATTGGCTTTATACCTTTCTATCGTACTATCCCACAAATCCTTTGAAGTATCTTTATTTCAAAACATGTGCAAGATAGATTGTGGTAATGCCATCATAATCATAGATATAGCTTTCTCTTCAACCTCATATAATTTTCTTGTGTCCTCGGTTAAAGCTATGCAAGCTGAAATCATAAGATTTCAAGGTAACTCCCTATATCCTTGAGTTATACATGACCACAATTTTACATCTTTGGATTTAAAAAATCTTTTAAAACTATCTTTCCATACAGGGCAATCATCTCGTGTTGGAGTACCGGTGGTTTATCGCTGTTACCATCTTCGGTATTATGTTTGATGCTCTGAACAACGATTGTAAGATTGTTGGCCATTTCTGAACAATTTGGAACAAAAGGTTTGTTTGGTTAATTCTAGGAAAAACTTCTAACACCTGGAAACTCAGAATGCAATGACACTGCTGAACAACACTTTAGAAATACAGTTAGAACTTATTAGAGTTTGTAACTCCGATTAATAAACCTAAATTTAAACTCGAAACAATAATAGAACTCTCAGTAACTCGGAATACCTATAAACTGGAACACTTGAAAAAGAAACTCATAATACAATTACTTCGGAATAGCGTATAAGTTCGGAACATAATAACTTCATAACAGAGTAACTCGGACAAGATATATCTGTATTATCAAATCTCTTCGAGAGTATCTATCAATACGTGACTACACATAAAGGTCATCAATACTTTGGAAGAAAAAATTTGGAATGTGGTAGTTTGGACTATTAGTAATGTGGAATTAAGTAAAGAAATTTGGACAACATGTTACAAGATCTAGTAGCTCGAAACAAGAAAAACCAAACAAATCAGATCATCTTCTTCATATTTGAATCAAATTCAATCTAGTTTTCTACAAATCTCATATTTAGAACGAACAAAAACTGTAACCTAATCAAAATCCATCTTCAAAACTATTGATATATGATAAAAACTGATACATAACACTGAAACAAACCTGAAAAACACCAAACCTGCATAAATCTAACCAAAGACACAGCCTTTACTAGATTCTAAACCTCCAAATCAAAACCAACAACGGTATGAGCACTCTCTATATAGAGCACCTATTGTAAGGTCACCTTGGCCTCTCTAACATGATCTAACACAAACAACACACGCGCGTAGTATATGGAAACTACCACACGATCACACCGTGTAGATTCACGATAAGATGGTGTAGAAAATAAATGGAAAACAATCTGAAATCCACAAAGTATTCTCAGATTTGATGATAACACACAGTAAAACACTCATAATGATATTAGGGTTTCTCTCAAAAGTTTTCTTGCACCACAAGGTTTCCCGAAAAGTATATTCTAAAAATTGTACCAAATAGTATTTATACAAGATCAATACTCCAGAATACATGTTCCAAAGTATATATAATAAACTCGGACAACCTACCATATAACAATGTTCCGAATTAGACTAACATAACTCAGAATTTACAATATATCAAAAACTACCCAAAAAACGGAACATAAGACAAAGTTACAGAAAAGGTCCTTGTATTCTTCAAACTTTACGAATCCAGCACTTCATCACATATCGTGCACTTACAAAACAGGGATCAAAATAGAGAAAAAGTCCAAAATCCATACCTGGACTAGTATGGGGCATCGCCGACGCCCAATGTTGCTGTCTACAGGCCTGTCGAAACGATAACTTTGTTTTCTTTATTTTCTTCAATTCCGGACTCCGTAGCCCCATTCCCAGGCCCTATTAAACTCCCACAATGCACCCAATCTTACCAAATTATTGTGTGAGGTACAGGTGAGTATGAGACTTGTATTTAAGCTCCCGAAAGGTACCCCCAAAGTTACCAAAGTGTTTTTGTTAAGTGCGGGTAAAAAGGGAACTTGTATGCTAAAATGTATAGGGATGAAATAAGTATGTATGTATGCATGTATGTATGTATCGATTCAATTGTATCTTAGTAGTTGAAAAACGTAGGTGAGCATGATTAAGAATGAATATGTATGTAGGGATTGTATGTATGGGCTATGTACGTACGGATGTGTGTCTAGGGTTTGTATGTATGAATATGTTTGAATATAAGTTGTACATAAGAGTTTGGATAGAAAGGTATGTAGGTAGGAAGTGGGATATAATATATACGAATGAATAGGACTTGTATGTATGTAAAAATGGTTTTATTACGTTTGATCATTCACTATGCTAACCATGTTGCCTTTGAGAATGAAATGAAAGTGCAGGTAGATTATATTGGCCTTATAAAGATTTGACACTGGAATGCAAAGATTGTACATGGAATGATAACCGAGGGGATTAGCATATGTATAAAGAATGCTATATTGTCGTTTAAATTATGTATGTTTTGAATTTGAGACATCACCTAGTACTAATGATATGGATGTATGTGGTGACTGAAGGATGCACAGAATCACAGCTCGTCCTCACGGAATGCAAATAGTTAAGATCGAGTCAACGCATGGATTGCACTCCTGTCATGTAATTTTGTAAACGTATGCTAAATTGATCTCGTAAATATAAATGGAGAATGTAATTATTATAAAGGATTAATTTTAAATGGTCTTCAAGTATGTTAGAATGTTTATGAAGAAACATATATATGGTTCGCATTTTCCTTGTGGGTTTTCTCTTAAAATAGTGAAGGGTCTTAAAGAACTGGACCACTATTGACCGCCTACTGATTAATTGGTGGATTAGATAAAAATTACTCGGTGAACCACCGACTAGCGATTAATCAGCGACTAATCGGAGGCTAGTCGGGATTTTTATAACGAAGGTTAGACACGACATGATAAGACACAACACGATAAGACAAGGTGACTTGAGGGGCTAGTCATAAACACGACACAACTTATGGTGTCATTTTTTCGAAGACGAACCTGTTTATAACATGATAGGACCGGTTTAGGAACGCTATAAATATTACATATTTAGGAACTGTTTAAGTGTTTTGGGTTCCTTTTTTAGTGCAACGTGTTTGCATAATTATAAACCCCATCCCATCCTTATTTATTTTTTAATATAAATATTATAAACAGGTCTTAACGTGTCCTTAACCGGTTAACATGTTTTTAACCTATTTAGACACGAAAATAAACATGTTTTTTCATGTCGACATGTTTAAGATACATAATCTTTTAAGAGTAAAAAATGAACCGGTTAAGATTGTTTCGTTTCGTATCTTGTTTTAGTGTCTGTATCTGAAATTGCCAACCCTACTTTTAGATTATTTTGCAACCAAAATTTAAGTTTTAACTATATCTTATTTTACTTTTTACCATTTAGTACCGAAGTATTAACTCATTTTTAGTATTGCTTTACGCACAATAATATATATATATATATATATGTGTGTGTGTGTGTGTGTGTTTGTGTGTGAGAGAGAGAGAACGTTAAATATTGTGAGAATCGTAAGAACAAATTAAAAACTTTGAAAACTTGGTCAATTAAATTTTTAACATTGTATTTGAATAATAACGATAAGTGTAATTTTTTTTTGAATTTGAACTGTTTTTTACGAAGTTCACGTGGCTTCTCACAATATTTAGTGTTCTCATTTAAACTTTCATCTGTATATATATAGGGATGGATTAAAATGAGAACCATCCTTAGATTGAGAAAACTATAGGAACCATTTTCAACCTTAGATCTTTCTACAATGTGTAGTTGAGATTGAATTTTAATAAACATGTATCATATATTGTTTGTCTTTTCTGAAAAGTATTAATTTATTGAGAAAATGGTAATTTGGTTAAAAGGCTATAAATTATTGACAAGAAAAATGCTAGGAGTCTTTTAATTGCATTTGACTCTACATTCAAAGCATCAGATCTTTTTATTGTTTTTTGTCTATTTTTTAAAATGTAAAAAAACATCTTCTTTATTACGTTTTTAAACAAATGTAAAAAAAATTGAAATATAGACCAATTTTTAACATCCCCAACATCTCTATTTTTTACATTTGATGTTTTACGTCTGCGCGAACAGTTACATTTGAACAAAATAAACCGGCCTTTTTATTTTGATATTTCTCTTATTACATTTTTCACGTTTTATGTTTTACGTTGGCGTTTTTTTATGTTTGATGTTTTACATCGGCATGAAAGGTGACTCTCTTCTAAAAACTGACACCAACCGTAAATTCTTTTACACAACAAAATAATATAAAAAGCTATTTTACGCGTTACGTTTTTAACGCACGTTGTCGAATGTTTTTTTACGCGCGTTGTGTTTGTCGAACGTAAATGTTTTTGTTTATTTTTTTTACATAAAGGTGTATCGCGTAAAGACGTTTTTTTCGTATGTTGTCAAACAACTTTTTACGCACGTTGTCAAAGTCCATACCTTTTATTTACACACATAATAAATCGACAAAACCCCCACTTGTCGAAAGGTTTTTTAACGCACGTTGTCAAATGTTTTTTTAAGTACGGTGTCGAATGTTTTTTAAAATACGTTGTCGAATGTTTTTTACGCGCATCGTCTTTAACTAACGTACACAAGAACATTTTTACATATGCAAACATTTTCAAAAAAACTTTTACATTTGAAATCGATAAAACTACCAACGTCGTCGTCACTATCGCCGTGCACCACCATCTCCGTCACAGAACCTCGAGCGCCGCTGCCACCGTTTGCATCACCCCCTTCCACTACCTTCAACACCATCCTTGCTGCTGTCTACATCACCCCGATCAGTCATGTTGTGGGGGATCCGTTTCCTGATCCGCCACCATCATCGGCGACCCCACCTGCTTTCCGTCTTTCCCGGTGGTTGTGCCACCTTCGAACACCACAACCATCTTAATCTGAGTCTAACTTTTGGGAATTTTCTTTTGGATCTGGATTTACTTTTTGTATATATTGAATATGATAAATAAAACATTTTTTTATCTCCATTTGCTTTTTGTAAATGTAAATGAAAAGAAAGACAAATACGAGAATAAAGATGAATATTCTATTGTAAAAGAAAAGAGAGAGAGAAAAAAAAGAAAATGGATGTGACTTTTAAAAAGAAAAGAGAGATAAATGATGTGACATCAAGAGTAAAAGACTATATTGTTCTTTCACTTTAATTTGAATGTAGGTGGTGTGTAAAATCTTCTTGGATAATAGTAGTTCTTATGGTTCTTACAACTGATAATGGTTCTACCTTAAACCGAATCCTATATATATACACATTATCTTTTCTTAACCTTTTATGACCTACTAAAAATTTATATAACCGTTTTTATCCTTTTAGACAATTTCATGAAAAATATAAATCGTTTGGTAAAAAACCAGTCGTAACTTATAGAAAAAAATAAAACTATTATTCGATTAGAAAAAGTTTGATGACATAAGTGGTCCTTAATATTGAAAAAATAATCTATTTGGTTGGAGAAAGGTGTGTATATATGTGTGTATATATATAGATTTAATGAGGAATCACTATCAGTTGCGAGAATCATGAGAACTTCTCACATCCAATAGAATTTTAATACATCACCTATAATCAATTTAATTCAAAAGGGTATTTTAGTCTTTTTCTCTCAAATTCACATCCCATCTCTCTTATCTTTAAAACAAATCACATCATCATTTATATGTCTGACATAACAATATACCTCCCCTTTCATTTTTTATATTTAAAATTGAAAAAAAAGTATCTTAGGTTTTATATTCAAACATAAAAAATATTACGTAATTTAGAAAATACAAAAATATCAAAAATGATATTTATTTCTTTTTGCTCTATTTTCTCTGATTATTACATAATGTTATTTATAAAATACAAGGTATATTATCTTATATATTTATTAGAAAATACAAAATTATCGAAAATGATATATATTTCTTTTTGCTCTATTTTCCCTAATTCTGACATAATGTTCTTTATAAAATACAAGCTATATTTGTCTTATATATTTATTGAGAATTTCTATTTCATTCGTCAACGTTTGATTACTTTGCACTAAAACATAAAAAAAAAAACATTTGACAACGTACGTAACAAAGGTTTTGACAATGTTCGTAAAAAAAGGTTAACAACTTGCGTAAACCTTTACAAGAACTGAGTATGAGAACACCACTATATAAAAAAATAAATAAAAGTTTTGACAACATGCGTAAAAAAGTTTTTTTACGCCCCTGATCGCCGATCTGAGCTCCTCTAAACGTTACGCGTAAATCGAATTTTCAAACGTATGTTAAAATAGAAGGCGTAAAATAGTTTTTACGTACGTTTGAAAAATGTTTTTACACAAGTTGTCAAATGTAAAATATTTTTTGCGCACGCTGTCAAATGAAAAAAATGTTTTTTTACGTCCCTAATCATCACGCGTAAATCTATTTTTTAAACGTATGTAAAAACGGCAAGCGTAAATGTTTAGTTTTTACATACGGTTGAAAATTTTTCTGTCACACCCCGGCTTTCCAAAGCCAATCCAGACACCGGCGGACCCGGGTGGGGAATATCGTGACATAAGTTGATAACATCATAGACAATTAAACACAGCACAACGAAAGTCTTGGATTTAAATTACTATTACAACCAAATGTTCAAAATACCAAAATAATATACAGAAGGCTCGTAATACAAGATCCACAGGCGGATCATAAATTGTACAAAAGAAAGAATGTAAAACATACTTTGGGCGGATCTAGAATTTGCAAGATCCTCTTATCACTGCCGAGCACTTCCAGCCTATTTTCGTATTGTACCTACAAGCTTAGTCTTTTAAAAATACGTCAGCTTTCGCTAGCAAAATACACCCAACTGACTCATTTTGAAAACATTTAAAAAATATGTTTTTAGTGCGTATCAGCACACAATCTTTTATAACTTGGGAAAGTTGACGTTGCAACCTTGTTAACAAATTCACATGTTTGTCCATACATACAGGGCCCAGTGCGAAAACCGAGACATGATTAACTACACACCACTTACGAACTCACGAAGGAGTTATCCCCAACGTTGTGGGTAGTTGCATTTGAGCGTCTGTCGGGTGTATGCCTACACCCCACACAAAGGTCGTGGCCATTATCTAACGTTATGAGCCGAGGATATCCAGGACATGGTAGTTAACCCCCGATGTTTAAGTTATAAAACATAACTGATTAAAACAGAATATGCGGATTTACTAGCCACAATCTGGCATTCCATTGATCCCATTTCCGACCAAGCGGTAATAGTTTACCGTAACCCAAGCCCGTATAGGGGATATAAGTCGAGAGTATTTACCTAAGCTAGTCTTCGTTTAAACGTAAGATTTATTAACTCAGCCGTACACAAAAGCATTAAGTGAAGATAGCATTTACCAGAATGTCTCTAGTCTGGATTACAGCATAAGCTAACCAATTAAATACTAACGGTCTTTCTTAAGTCATAGACTTAGACCGACTAGCGTACATGATCAAAACATATAACGCTAGATTAAACGATGATTGGATAGAATGTAGTTTAATCCCAACAAGTACTTTGACTTGTGTAATATGGATAAACTATAAACATTCTGGATTTTGAGACTTAGATGACAAGGTTAGACCCGTTTCAGTTAATTTTCGTAAACTAGTTACATACGCTTAACCGTACGCTCATCAGCGATATCGGGTAACCGGATAAGTCATGGACAAGTTCTATATGCAATTATATTTTAAATAACTCGTAATATCAGTAGGATATCAACTTATGTTTAGGTCAGGTTAACTTATCTTAGATATGTTATTTAATACAACATATCTGTAGATAAAAGATTTACTTTAAAAAGCTATGATTAAACCCGTTTTAAAAGCCAAAAGTGCTTTATCGTCATTTACCGACATAATACTAGGACTTGTTCATAAACTCAGTTTATAATCTGATTTCACATCCCAAACAATCCTACTTATAATATTACATAATTAGAAAACTCATTTTCAAGTTCTTTATCATATAAACCTTATTTTAGACAAAAAGGCCATTTTAGTTAAGATGGCATAATTACGGAACTTGCGCATAAACTCAGATTCTGATTATGATCATGCAATATAACCTCAGAGGGTTATGCTACATAATATTATGATCATAATGCAAGTTTAGATCAGTAGCTAACTATTCTAATTCGGGTCAGAATCGAAAGTCAAAGCAGAAGTCAAACTTCGCGACTTTCTGTTGCGAACCGACCCTAGATTTGAAATTGACGAGCCAAACATGTCTTTACAAGTTCTAATAATTATTACCAACTTGTTTAAGTATAAAAATAGGTTTCATAACATATATAGGCTCAATTTATATCATTTCCGAAAAATGGCCTGTTTGACTTTTTAATATAATAATTTTGACCCGTCAATTGGTCTAGCAAATGTGATCTTTAGGAGGTGCCCTTTATAGGGACTAACACCTACCTTTACGATCACCTAGCCATGTTCGTTACGAACAATGGCTGGAACATAATGGTCTTAACCGAAAGTCAAGGCGTTTTCCGTAAAATCCTTGACTTTTGGATATAAAAGCCTATAAACGAAAATGCAAGAGGAAGGAACACTTACAAGTGGTAAATGAGAAAGGTGCAAGTTCAAAGGATGAACCTTTGCACCTATTTATAGTTGGAGAGCTTGAAGGAGATGATGCCAGGTGTTAAGGGATGTAAGAGGGAGCTTACAAGTGTCCTAAAACGTGGCATAGTTGTTTGGGAAACCATAGTTTCGAATACCATTGTTTTTGGCAATTTGTGTGGAGGCCAAGGTAATCTTCTGCAAACACACGTCTCTGGCAGGCCGCGAGAGGCACAGGCCTTGCCTCTCGCGCCCCGCGAGCGCCCCTAGGCCACTTTCAAACTTTGAACTTTTAGCCCCTTAACTTATTAAACCTTCTAAAACACCTTTTTAGCATATTTAGCCCTCCGTAACCAATATTTGGTGTACCCGGGAGTATGCCCGGACATTGTCGAGCTCTCGGTTCGTTAAAAGGTCACTCAGAGGTATAAATTAACATTTTGACACTTTTAACCCCTCCATTATCCAACTTTCACATGTTTACGAATTTAATCCCTCTAGTCCAACAAATGAGACAAATGAGAGTTAGGACTTCGTAAAGGATCACTTAGAGGCCCACTATAAGCATGTTGACTCCTATGTCACTAAGAGGCTGGGCATGTTGACATATCAGTCACTTAGAGGCCAAGTTTAAGCATGTTGACATATCAGTCACAAAAGGCTAAATGATTAAGCATGTTGACATATCAGTCACTCAGAGGCTATTGTTTAAGCATGTTGGCATGTCAGTCACTTAGAGAGGCTTACGTTTATGCATGTTGACATGAGACAGTCACTCAGAGGCTTAGTTTGAGAATGTTGACATCTTTAGTCCCTATTAGTCTTTAATGGACTAGATTAAAAATACAACACGTGTCACTATACTATTGGACACGATTTTACGAGGTGTTACATCCTCACCCCCTTAAATGAAATCTCGTCCTCGAGATTTTTATTCAAAAAGATGGGGGTACTTTTGTCGCATAGTGGACTCAACCTCCCATGTATACGCGGGACCTCTAAAGGCGTCCCATTTAACCTTCACTATAGGTATCAATTTCCTTCGGAGCTTCTTAACCTGTCGATTCTCGATCGAAATTGGTTTCTCAATGAACCTCAGGTTTTCATCTATTTGCACATCTTTGTGTCACATTGCTAGCGACTCATCAGCTAGACATTGCTTAAGGTTAGATATGTGGAACACATCATGAATTCCACTAAGCTCCTCTTGCAACTTAATCTTATAAGCTACAGTGCGACACATTCTACTATCTCGAATGGCCCTATTTATCTTGGGCTCAACTTGCCCTTCTTTCCGAATGTCATTACACCTTTCCAAGGTGATACTTTCAGCATGACTTTGTCCCCTACTTGGAACTTGAGAGGTTTACGCCTCTTGTCAGCATAGCTCTTCTGCCTATCACGGACAGCTTTGAGTCGATCACGGATTTGCACAATCTTATCTATGGTCTCTAGGACAATCTCAGGTCGTGATAGTTGGGCTTCCCAACTTATGCCCAACACACGGACGTTCGACACTTTCTCCCATACAAGGCCTCATAAGGACCAGCCTTGATACTCTTACGACAACTACTATTGTAGGAGAATTCTATTAGGGGTAAGTGGTCATCCCAACTTCCACCTAAATCAATCACACATGCTCTAAACATGTCTCATCCGTCTGCGGGTGGTAAGCCGTACTAAAGTTTAATCTTGTGCCTAAAGATTGTTGGAAACTTTTCCAAAAATGAGAGGTATATCTAGTATCTCTACAATGATCCAAATCGTGTCATTACCAAGTTTGGTCTTAGGTAACTTGGTAATCAAGTCCATAGGTTACCATTTCCCATTTCCAAGTGGGAATTTCTAATTGTTATAGAAGTCCTGACGGGTTCTGGTGTTCGGCCTTAACTTGCGAACACATCAGACACTTAGCTACATAAGTGGCTATGGATTTCTTCAAACCCATCCCAACTCAATCTATATCTTTCACCACTTGGGTGAACTGTGTATTTCGTGTTATGTGCTTCTTGGAGGATTAGATCTCTAAGTCCTCTAAAGATTGGAACCCAAATTCTTCCATTAAATCTAAGGATTCCATCTTTTCCAAGCGCTAACTGATCAACAGTTCTGTCTAATCCCTCATTAGAAATATTGGCCTCTAATAGGGCTTGCTTCTGCGCATCTAATAACTTCTCATTTAAGCTATTTCTGAGCTCAATGCCCTTGGCATTAATCCTAATAGGTTTAATCATTTCCTTGCGACTTAGGGCATCAGCAACGACATTTGCCTTACCGGGATGATAGCGAATTTCGCAATCATAATCATTAAGTGTTTCCATGCAACAGCGTTGTCACATGTTCAACTCCTTCTGATTGAAAAGATGCTAGAGACTTTTATGGTCGGTGTATATAATACACTTTGTGCCATATAAGTAATGTCTCCACAGCTTTAATGCAAATACAATGGCACCCAATTCCAAATTATGGGTGGTGTAATTTCTTTCGTGCACCTTTAACTGTCGTGATGCATAAGCAATCACCTTGCCTTTTTGCATTAGCACACAGACCATGCTAGTGGGCGAAGCATCACAATAAACTACATAATCCTCACTACCCTCAGGTAGGGATAACACAGGAGCATTGCTCAACTTGTGTTTTAGAATCTCAAAGGATTCCTTTTGTTTTGGACCCCAAATAAACTTAACATTTTTACGGGTCAAGGTAGTTAAAAGAGTGGCTATCCTTGAAAAGTTCTCAATGATCCTCCTATAATAACCAACCAATCCCAGGAAACTACGAATCTCCGATGGGGTTTTGGGTACTTCCCAATTCATTATGGCTTCTATTTTGGCAGGATCCACTTGGATACCACGCTCACTTACAACATGTCCAAGAAATTGGACTTCTCTAAGCCAAAATTCACATTTAGAGAATTTAGCGTAAAGCTTCTCCTGCCTAAGCAATTCTAGAATGCACCGAAGGTGTTTCTCGTGATCAATTTGATTACGAAAATAGATAAGTATGTCGTCTATGAAGACAATGACAAACTTAACCAAATACGGTTTGCAGACTCTATTAATGAGATCCATGAATGCTGGAGGTGCATTTGTGAGCCCAAAAGGCATCACTAGAAATTCAAAATGACCATATCGGGCCCTGAATGCAGTCTTAGGAACAAACTCGTTCCTAACATTTAGCTGATGATATCCCGATCTCAAATCAGTCTTAGAAAAATAACTAGCCCCTTGAAGTTGTTGAATGAATCATCGATCATGGGTAGAGGATATCGGTTCTTAATTGTTATCTTGTTCAATTTTTGGTAATCAATGCACATCCGCATTGAACCGTCTTTCTTTTTAACAAAAAGAATAGGAGCTCCCCAAGGTGATGAACTAGGTTGGATAAAACCTTTCTCTAAAAGTTCATTTAATTGAACTCTTAACTCCTTCATTTCCGTCGGTGCTAACCGATATGGAGCTCTAGCAACAGGTGCTGATCCTTTCAGGATATAAATTCTAAACTCTACTTGCTTATCTGGAGGTAGGCCTGGTATTTCTTCAGGGAAAACATCGAAATACTCCGAGATAACCGGCAGGTCTTTAATGTCTGGTTTAGGCTCGTTGATAGTTACCTGTGCCAGGTAAATGACACAACCTTTCCCTAAACACTTGGATGCCTTAATAACGACAGCTTGTCTGGAAATCCGTAGTGTGAATCTCCAGGGATGGTGATCGTTTCACCAGATGGGGCTTTAATTTCGATAAGTTTCTTATCGCCGATAATACGGGCTTGGTTATGGGATAACCAATCCATGCCTAAAACTACATCGAACCCTGGCATTTCATTGGAAAAAGAGAGATGGGGATAAAGTGATTCTTAATGGATATAGAGCATCCATTGAGAATGGAAGATGTTGTCTCTAACGTTCCATCAGTGACTTCTACCTCATAAGTTATATCTGGAGTTCTTATGGGCAAGTTTAATAGTTTACTAAACTTATGATCTACAAAAGATTTATCTACACCCAAATCGAAAAGAACTCTAGCATATACATCATTGATGAGGAATGTACATGTTATGATGTTATTGTCATTAACGGCCTCCTAGGCATTCATCTTGAAGGCACGAGCATTTCCTTTCTTAGCCTCTCCAGGCTTTGCATCATTACCTTTGGGGTTCTTGGGGCAATTGAACTTAATATGCCCTTTTCATTATAGTTGTAGAAGACGGCATTCTTAAGATCCTTGCACTCTAAGGTTTTATGCCCCCTTTTCTTACAGATACCATAGGGTCTAGTTTGTGGATCAATACTACACTGTCCCCAATGCTTACGGTTGCAATTTTTACATGTCGATGTTACACCCGACTTATCTTGGTTCTCCTGAACCCAAATCTCCCTTTATTTTTCTTATTAAATCTTTGGGAGTTATCATCCTCTCTCTTCCTTTTCCCGTCAGTCTCTGATTTGACTGACTTCTGCCTCACCACATCTTGGTTGAGGGAGAGAGATAGGCTGAGTGGCCTTTACCATGCCTTTTATCTCAGGCGCTAATCTATTTATAAAACGCACAATGCGTTTGGTTTCAGAGGTGATGAAATATGAAACTAACCTAGGCAGGGAATTGAAGTCAGAAACATACTTCCGACAATCTAGGTTCTTCATTGAAAGACTCAGAAAGTCTGTCTCTAATTTCTCCACCTCATGAGGTGGACAATAAGTCTCTTTGACTAATTCGACAAACTTAGGCCATCCTAGGTTGTAGGTGCATATTTGTGACAACAGCTTAGATTTTGTCTTTGGATATCTTGTAATTAGTAAAATGATAAACGGTTAGCGGGTTTAGTTTTGTAATAGTGAATTAGAACTTGGGCTGAACTAGACACATAGCACATGGTAGGCGAATTGGGCTTTAAACCCATTAGCAGTCCATGTAGGGAAACCCTAGCCCAGTTGGATAACCTATCTCTATATATAGGGAGCTTTGCATTAGGGTTTAGGTTGATGGTTCTATTGTTGTGTTGCTAAGTTAGTTGCTCAGTTGCTGGTTTAGAGAGAGAGTCTTGAATTGGTTGTAAATACTTTGTGTTAGATAATCAATAGAAGACAGTTTGAGGGTGATTGTATTCGTGTTTGTGTTCTTGTTTCTGTGAAATCTGATCTAGGGGATTCCGCACTATAGATTAGATGGACGATTCTGTGAAGATCCATACGGACTAGGGGACCTACAATTGGATCATGGCCTTCCACCAAATCAGGGCATCGCCCTTGAAGGACTGTGATACGTACTTGAGCACATCCTTATCAGCATAACCGCTGATATCCACAATCGTTTCCATCTCATCAGGCCATTTCAAGGCTTCTATGCTCCTTTTTCCCCCATTGAAATCTCGGAGCTTGCAGGAGACGAAATATTTGTAGGTACATCGGTCTTTAGAAGAACGGGACCTATCATCAAATTCTATTTTCTTTGGTTCACTCTTTGCATTCAAAGAGTGAACTGAGCTCTCCTTATAAGCTGAGGATGGTGCGATTGATAATGGTCTGGAGCGAGTAGCACTCGACTCCCTAAGTTTTTCTATGGCCTTTTCCATGGCCTTTCAAACAGCTGCATCTATGCGAGCTTGGAAGTCATCATTATTGACTGCTATATTTTCAGCCTTGTTAGAGCTTGGTGGCTACTCTGTGCCTCGTCTGAATCTACCATTTTGAAGCTTTGGTTCTAAACATCAAATAAAACTTCTCTTAGCCATGGTATAACAATCATACTGGCTTTAAACATTGGATATAACAATCCATCGCCCATTTAAGCTAGTGTGAATAACATCACAACTCTTAGGCTTATCATATCTATATTTGGCCTAGGTCTTAACAAGACCATCAAAGGCAAATTACAATCTGGACATAGTCCATATATTATTAGACAGTGGATCGTAATATGACAACTGTCATTGTCATTTTGACAAATATATATAGCTCATAGGCTTGTCACTAATGGGCATAATACTAATATGGCACGTTGGCCTATCACGTTGGACATATCATATGGCATGTTGGCCTACATCACTAACAAATGTAATTTATGGCACGTTGGCCTACATCATTTAACAGATGTAATTTATGGCATGGTGGCCTACATCATAACAGATGTAATTTATGGCACGTTAGCCTACATCATAACAGATGTAATTTATGGCAGTTGGCCTGTCAATTATCATCACATTGATGACTTTAGCTGGGATCACATTGATCACAAAGGCTATTTAATAGGTCTTAGGATGCAGTCCTTTTACCTAGACGGATAGTGTGGTTCCTCTAGTCACACTACCAGGAGTATGAACATTCCTTAATGTTATCATAAGAGTAGCTTAATGATTGATTAATGGTCCCGCTCACATTGGACCTTAACGACCTTGGAGGCTTGAACCTAGTCCACCACCTCCGGATAGAAGGATAACTTCCCTTAACTATCCTAATAGAAGACCTTTAATTCTTAATTATCATTTCTTGGCAAATGTGTGGTCTGTGCCACTTGGCATAATCAAATCCATTAAGGTCTTTTGGAATTATATAGTAGAGCATAAATTTCGAGTAAAATCGAGACACTCGCTTGATGAGGATGAATATATATATAATTCCAAAAATTACTTCATTAAATTCCAATAGAAATTACAATACTAGAAAAAATAAAATAAATTGTCCATGCAAGGACTAAAGAAATAAAAATGTCCACGCATGGACTAAAGAAATAACAATGTCCTCGCAGGGACTAACATAAATTAGAAGAGACTTCATTCATCTTTCTTTCCCTTAACCAACTTGGAGAGTTTCTTGAAGAATTTGTTTGTCTTCTTCTCCGTTTTCTCCGCTGTTGTTGCATTTCTTTCATTCGTTCTAAGGCCTCGTTAATGGCCTCAAGTGGCGGCGGAGGTTGTGGTTGTAGTTGTGACATAGCAGGATATTGGTATCCATAACTTGGATATCCGGAAGGTGGATAAACAGGTGGGAAATGAGACGGGTAAAGTACGTTATGCATGACCGCTTGCATGTAAGGGTCATGCGACAATGCTTGGTAATCAACAGGTGTAGTTGGGTTAAAAGGATCATATCCAGACGTATCCGGATATGTTGGGATAGGGTTATTATAACCCGATGGTGGTGGTTGAACCATTGGTGGTGGTGTTGGTTCCACCACAGGTGAAACATTGGGGGGGGGGTCCACCCATTTGTGGGTCCTCGTAAATAGTAGGGTAGGGTTTGGGCAAAGGTTGCAGCGATCCTGACCATTGGCCCGCACGTACTGACATATGTGCTCCTTTTTTCCTCCTTGGCAGTTCAGGTGGCGATTGGGGTTGTTCCACCGGTTCCATGTGCACATATTCTTGCACGGGAGGTGGTTGGGAATGATGGGAAGGAGTGTTAGCGAAAGTAAATTGGTTCCAATATTGGTCCCACTCATTAGGACCTTGGTATGGCAATCCGGCATAAGAGTTCGAATCGCTTGCGATCTCAATGGGATGCGTGTGTGATCCTTACGGCGGCATCTCCGGGTCGGAGTCCTCGTCCATGGGATTGGGTTGGTCTAATTGGTTTTGGTCGGCTGGGGTGTATTAAAGTATTGGTTGGGGTTAAACTCATTGTGATAAGAATGATGAGAGTGGTGGGAGTGGTGTGAGTGATGTGAATGGTATGAGTGATAAGAGTTTTGAGTATGAGAAGGTGAATGTTGCGACAATGGCCATGAATCCCCCGAATCCTCATAGGGGTCCGGGTGATAGGGATGTGAAGGGATATGTCCTGAAGGTCCTCCCCTCATTGGTCCTTTACCTCTTCCTCTTACTCTTGGCGGCATTTTCCTGTTAAAATCAAATCAAAACAATACTAATAACTTAATAATGAGATGAGTAAATCCTAGGTCAAAGCCTAGACTCGGAAGTCTAAGGAATGTGCTTATGTAAGTTTGAGATTAAACATAGGTTGTAGACTTCTTGTGTTTAATTCTCTCAAATGTTGGCTCTGATACCAACCTATCACACCCCGGCTTTCCACAGCCAATCCAAACACCGGTGGGCCCGGGTGGGGAATACCGTGACGTAAGTTGATAACATCATAGATAATTAAACATAGCACAGCGGAAGTCTTGGAGTAAAATTACTATTACAAACCAAATGTTTGAAATACCAAAATAATATACAGACGACTCGTAATAGAAGATCTACAGGCGGATCATAAATTATACAAAAGAAAGAATGTAAAACAGACTTTGGGCAAATCTAGGAATTGCAAAATCCTCTTATCACTACCGAAAAGCTTAGTCTTTTGAAAATACGTCAGCTTTCGCTGGTAAATACACCCAACTAACTCATTTTGAAAACATATAAAAAATATGTTTTAAGTGCGTATCAGCACAAAATCTTTTATAACTTGGGAAAGTTGACATTGCAACCTTGTTAACAGATTCACATGTTTGTCCATACATAAAGGGCCCAGTGCGAAAACCGAGACATGATTAACTACACACCACTTACGAACTCACGAAGGAGTTTTCCCTAACGTTGTGGGTAGTTGCATTTGAGCGTCTGTCGGGTGTATGCCTACAGCCTACGCTAAGGTCGTGGCCATTATCTAATGTAATGAGCCGAGGATATCCAGGACATGGTAGTTAACCCCTGATGTTTAAGTTATCAAACGTAACTGATTAAAACAGAATATGTGGATTTACTATCCACAATCACGGATTCGATTGATCCCATTTCTGACCAAGCGGTAATGGTTTACCGTAACCCAAACCCGTATAGGGGATATAAGTCGAGAGTATTTACCTGAGCTAGTCTTCATTTAAATGCAAGATTTATTAACTCAGCCATACACAAAAGCACTAAGTGAAGATAGCATTTACCGGAATGTCTCTAGTCTGGATTATGGCATAAGCTAACCAATTAAATACTAACAGTCTTTCTTAAGTCATAGACTTAGACCGACTAGCGTACATGATCAACACGTATAACGCTAGATTAAACGATGATTGGATAGAATGTATTTTAATCCCAACAAGTACTTTGACTTGTGTAATATGGATAAACTATAAACATTCTGGATTTTGAGACTTCGATGACAAGGTTAGACCCGTTTTGGTTAATTTTCGTAAGCTAGTTACATACGCTTAACCATACGCATATCAGCGATATCGGGTAACCGGATAAGTCATGGACAAGTTCTATATGCCATTATATTTTAAATAAGTTGTAATATCAGTAGGATTTCAACTTATATGCCCGTTAAGGTTTTAAAATGAAACTATGCCTCATATGGGCATTTTGGTTATTTCATACCTTATAAAAGGAAATTTAATATAATTTAATGTTATAACCATAAGTGTTCTGGAAAAATAACTTATTTATGATATAATATCAGTAGGATATTAATTATATGTGTAATTTATCTTTTATGACCAAACTACGCACTGAAGGGATATTTTGGTCATTTTACACATAGTTTATAAATTATTTGGGATTCTGAGTTTATATCTTATACCTAGTGTAGAAATATTTAAAATAAGTTTTAAAATCAGTAGGTAATAAGTCTTGGTTGGTAAATATGGTTTAAAACCATACTATGCGCCGAAACGACGCTTATGTCGTAAAATGACGATTTATGTGATGTTTAAAGAAAATAGATGTTTAGGTTAGGTTAACATATCTTAGATATGTTATTTAATATAAGATATCAGTAGGTAAAAGATTTACTTTAAAAATATATAATTAAACCCGTTTTATAAGCCACAAGGGCTTTATCGTCATTTACTGACATAATACTAGGACTTGTTCATAAACTCATTTTATAATCTGATTTGACATCCCAAACAATCCTACTTATAATTTTACATCATTAGGAAACTCATTTTCAAGATCTTTATCATATAAACCTTATTTAAGGCAAAAGGACATTTTAGTTAAATGGCATAATTACGGAACTTGTGTATAAACTCAGATTCTGATTATGATCATGCAATATAACCGCAGAGGGTTATGCTACATAATATTATGATCATAATGCAACTTTAGATCAGTAGCTAACTAATCTAATTCGGGTTAGAATCGAAAGTCAAAGCAAAGTCAAACTTCACGACTTTCGGTTGCGAACCGACCCTAGAACTGAAATTGACGCGCCAAACATGTCTTTACATGTTCTAATAATTATTACCAACTTGTTTAAGTGTGAAAACAGGTTTCATAACATATATAAGCTCAATTTATATCATTTTCGAAAAATGGCCTGTTTGACTTTTTAATATAATAACTTTGACCCGTCAATTGGTCTAGCAAACATGATCTTCAGGAGGTGCCCTTTATAGGGACTAACACCTACCTTATTACGATCACTTAGCCATTTTCGTTACCAACAATGGCTGGACCATAATGGTCTTAACTGAAAGTCAACGCGTTTTCCATAAAACGCTTGACTTTTGGCTATAAAAGCCTATAAACGAAAATGCAAGAGGAAGGAACACTTACAAGTGGTTCCTAGGATGCAATAGAACTAAGTTGGATGCTCCTTTCAGTTAGGAACTTCCAGATGAGGGAGATAGAGTTGTAAATGAGAAAGGTGCAAGTTCAAAGGATGAACCTTTGCACCTATTTATAGTTGGAGAGCTTGAAGGAGGTGATGCCAGTGTTTTAAGGGGTGTAAGAGGGAGCTTACAAGTGTCCTAAAACGTGGCATAGTTGTTTGGGAATCCTTAGTTTTGAAAAC